>JAJNNX010000014.1:600000-1047090 GCA_023159155.1 Ustulina deusta | reverse complement strand
TAAACTATAAATTAATAAAAAAAATACTTAATAAATTTTAAAATAAAAAATAAAACTTTAAAAAAAAAAGTTTTATAATATAAGTATTAACTACTAAATTAAACTTTTAATTAGTTAGATTTTATAAAATTTTAAAAAAAATAAAAATTTAGCTATATTTTTAATTTGTTTAATTTTTATAAAATAAAAAACTTATTTTATATTAACTAATTATAGAAAATAAGCAATAATTTTTTATTTTAATAAATTTAGTTATCATTTTTAGTTAAAAATATTAATAATAAAGCAAAATTTAAAATTAAACAAATTAAATAATTAAAAATAAATAAAAAAAATAAAAAACTATAGTACTAAATTATTTAAAAAAATTATAATTTTAATAATACTTAATATATAATTTAAAATTTTTAAAATATATTAATTAAATTTAATTAATTTTATAAAACTTATAAAAAAAATTTTAAATTTTTTATAAAATTATAAAAATAAATATATATAATCATAATTAATAAATTTATAAATAATTATAAAAATAATAATAAAGCAATATAATATATAAAAACTATATAAACTTAATATTATTAATAATTTTGAACTAAAACTATATTTAAACTTTTAATTTTAAAAAAAAAAATATAATAATTAATATAGTTTTAGCAAAACTTATAAGAATTCTAAACCTATATAATAATAAAATAAAAAGTTTATATATAAACTAACCTATAATTTTATAGCTATATATATAAAATCTATATTTATTTATTTTATAAACTCTAACTTTTTTTTTTTTTTTTTTTTTTAGCTTAAAGTTTTTATTTATAATATTAATAAACTAGCTATAAAAGCTTTACTTTACTAATCGTAACATAATTTAAAAAAAATATATTTATATTTTATTAATTATAACAAAATAAAAAAAATATATTTATTAAATATTTATTAATAAATAATTAATAAATTTAAAGTAATATTATAATTAATTAAATAAAGTTTTTATAGCTAGTTTATTAATATTATAAATAAAAACTTTAAACTAAAAAAAAAAAAAAAAAAAGTCAAAGTTTATAAAATAAATATATATAGATTTTATATATATAGCTATAAAGTTTTAGGTTGGTCCGTATATAGATTTCTTATCTTATTGCTATATAGGTCTAAAGTTCTTGTAAGTCTTACTAGGACTGTACTAACCGTTATATATATTATTTAATATTTATATAATATATCCTATAAGCATGTTTTATACACTAGCTTGTTTTATATTTTCTTAGCATACTTTTATATATATTCCTTTTTAAACAACTTTATTAACATAAGTTATACGGCCTAATAAATTAGATTCTTAGAATGCTAACTAAATAAAGAATCTAAAAATAAATTTTCCTATTTTATAGCTATTTTATTTATCAAGATAAATATGTTTAAAGAATTACAGGGGTATTATAAGGATTATTTTAGCGTACTTTTTATAACAAGATAAATAAAATAGCTATAAGATTAGAAAAATCATTTTGGGATTCCTTATTTAGTTAGGATTCTAAAAATCTAATTCATTAGTCCGTATAACTTATATTAATAAAGTTATATAAATATGGAGTAAGTAGCTTTGCTATAAAAATTGGAGTAAAAGTACTGCTAAGAAAGTGCGAAACAAGCTTGTGGGATATATTATCTAATATATTAAAAAGTTTATATAGATTTTTATAATATTATATAGCTAGTAATTTTATAATATTTATTTTTTTGCTAAATAAAGTTATAATTAATTAATTAAACTTATTTATAAATATTTATATATAATTATAACTTTATTAGTTAAATAATATATTTTTATGATTTATTACTATATATTACTATATTATAAATAATATAAATAATAAATAAAAAAAGCTAGAAGTTTTATTTTATAATATTTTTTTTTTATAGTTATAATAATTATATATAGATTATTTATAATTATATTTTAATTGTTTTATATTAATTGTAATATATAATAATTAAAAATATATAAACTTTTTAAATTAAAGTTATATATAAAAAAAGATTTTATTTAAAATAATTTTAAATATATATAATTTATTATTTTAATTAATACTAAAAAATAATACCAAAATTAAATAAAAAATTAGCTTAATAAATTTATTCTATTAATAAGATTTCTTTGTTTAAAGAATTTAATAAAATTTAATAATTAATTATTATAAAAGATTTAATTTTAAAAAGTTCTAAGTAATAATATTTTAAAATTTATATTATTATTAAAAGTTTATAATTTTAAATTAAATAAGCTTGTTTAATTAGTATTATTATTTTAAAAAATATATTTTATAAGTTTTTAAGCTATATTTTTTTATTATTATTAAATAGTTTTTTTTATTATATTTTAAAAAAATTTTATTTTTATTTATATTAGTTAACTAAGTTTGAAAAAAAATTAAAACTAATATTTTATATATTAATAATTTTATATATTTAAAAGTTTATTTTTATTTTAATCTAATTATAAATAGTTTATTTTTTTTAATAATTAATTTAAAAATATAATTAATTTATTAATAAAATAAATAAATATATAAATATAGTTATAAAGTTTAAAAAATAACTAAATTAATTTAATATTTTTAAAATTATTAAAATTTTAATCTAAAATTGTTTAGATTTTAGTAATATTAATTTTTATTTTTATTTTAGTTTTTACAATTATTTTTAAATAATTAATAATAAATATATTAAAACAAAAATTTTTAATATTTTTTTAATATTTAGCTTAACATATAACACAAGCTTGCTTCGCACACAAGCTTGTTTTACATTTTTTTCTTTATACTTTTACATATAATTTCTTTGTAAAAATACTTACTTTACTTTTTGCTAACTCTTTTAGGTTTATAATCAAATAATAAACTTAAAAATAATTTTCTTAATTTTATAGCTATTTTCTTTATAGCGTTATAGCAAAGTATGCTAAAATAATCTTTGTAATTCTTTAAAACTTTAATATTTCTAAAAATAAAATAGCTATAAAATTATAAAAAGTATTTTTAGATTCTTTATTTAGTTAGGATTCCAAAAATATAAACTATTTGTCTGTACAACTTATATTAGCAAAGTTATAAAAAGTATACTAAGTACTTTACTAAAGAATTTATATATAAAGGTATATATAACGGTTAGTATAGTCTGTATAGTTTTGGCAAGACCTGTAAGGACTCCAGACCTATATAGCAATAAAATAAAAAGTCTGCGTATGGACCAACCTAACTTTGCAGCTATATATACAAAGTCTATATTTACTTATTTTGTAAACTTTAACTTCTTTTTTTTTTTCTTTTTTTTTTTTTTAGCTTAAAATCTTTATTTATAGTATTAATAAACTAGCTATAAAAGCTTTATTTAACTAATTATAATACTACTTTAAGCTTATTAATTATTTATTAATAAATATTTAATAAATATATATTTTTTATTTTGTTATAATTAATAAAATATAAATAAATTTTTTTTTTAGTTATATATTTAATATAAAAAATTATATATTTTATAATATAAATTTAATTTTAATATAATTTTAATAAAATTTTTAATTTTTATATTATTTAAAAATTAATAATTTATAAAAAATTTAATTTTAAATATTTTTATTTTATTTTTAGCTTTTAAATAATTAAAATAATTTTAATTTTTAAGTATAGCTAGCTTTTTATTATTAAATAATTTTAAAAATTCTTTTTTTTATAAAAAAAAAAAATTTAAGTATTGAACTTTTTTATAAACGTTTTAAACAAACTAATACTTAAAAAAAAATCTAAAAAAATTTAAAATTTAAATTTAAAAAAGCAAAATTTACACTAGAACTAAAATAATTTAAAATAAGTAATATATTTAAAAATATAGTACTAAATATTATAGCTATATAAACTTATAACTTTATATTAAGTTTAATAAAACTTTTTTAATAAATAAAAAAAATAAAGTATTAATTTTTTAATATATTTATTTTAGTATTTTTAAAAAATAATTATAATTTAATTATAAAAAATATATTTAATAATATTAATTTTAAACTTTTTAGTTTTATTATTTTATTTGTTTTTTATTTTATTAGTTTATTTTTTAGCGTTTTAAACCTTATTTATATTAAAAAAACTAAAATATAAAAAATTAATTTTAGTAAGTTTACAAAAAATAAAACTTTATTTAATAACTAGGTTTATAAACTAATAAAAAAACTAAATAAAAATATTATTATGTTTTAAATTAAAAATAGCTAATTTTAATATATTATAAGCTAATTAAAAAAATATACTAAAAAATTAATAAAAATATATTTTTATTTAATTAAAAGATTATTTAATAATATTATTAAAATAATTTAAGCTTTATTAATAATTTATTATAACTTTAATTAAATAATTATTATTTATAAAATATTTTAAATTTATATATATAAAACTAATAAAAATATTAATAAGTTTATTTTTATATTTAATAGTTTAATTTAAAAATATTAATTTGTTAAATTATAATAAAAATAGAAATTATAAAACTATTTTTATATAATTTTAAAAAAAAACTTATATAAAGCTTTTATAAATTATTTATTAATAAAATTATTAAATTAATATATAATATTAAACAAGTTTATAAAAATTATTAATAAATTAAATTTATTAGTTTAATTAAATAAAAATTTAATTTAAATAATTAAATTTTTAACTAATTTTAAAATAGTTAAAATAAGCATTAATTATAAAAAAAAATTTTTATTAAAATAATAAAATTTATTTTATTTATAATAAAAAAAATATATATTAATTAATTATTTTAATTAAAAGTTTAAAGTTTTAAGTATTTAATTAGTAAAAAAAAGCTATAATAAAAATAGCTCTAATAATTTATTTAATTTAAAAAACAAATAAAACTAATAAAAATTTTTTTATTAGTTTTTTTATTTATTTTAATTAAAATATATAGCTAAAATAAATTAATTATTTTTAAAATATTTATTTAATTATAAATTAATAGTATTAAAATAAAAACTTTAATTTTATATAATATTAAAGTTTATATTTTTTTAATAATTAATTATAAATTTATATAATAAATTAAATAATAATTAAAAATAAAAATAGTTTAGCTAATTAAACTTTAAAAGTTTTATAATTACTAAAGTAAAATAATTAGCAAAGTTTATAAATATTTAATATATATTATAAAAATTAATAATTAATAATTTAAAAACTAAATATTTTAAATTATTAATTTTAGCTATAATATTATTATTAGTATTAAATAACTAATAAAACAAAATATTTTAATAAAAACCTAAAAATAATAATTAATTTAGCTAAATAATCTGTTTTTATTAGTTTAATTTTTGCTAATAATTATAATTAAACTTTTTAATTATAAATAATAAAATATAAACTAAAAATATAAAAAAATATAAATTATTATAATTAAATATTAAAACAACTTTTTAAAAATAAAACAATTATTTTAAAAATAACTAAAACTAAAAAAACAAAAAAAAAACTTAGAACTTCCAAACCTAAAACAAAAAAAGTTTATATAATAACTTTAAAAAAAAAAAAAACTAAGCTATTATTAAAAAAATTATATAAAACTTTTAAAATTATTTTTATTAAAATAAATAAAAACAACTAACTAAAAAAACTTTAAAAAAGCTTATTATAATTAAATTTATAATAACTAAAAATAATTATATTAAGTTATTTAAAAAAAACTTAAAAATAATTAATATTTTATAAAAAAAATAAATTTAAATTAACTAAATAGTATTATAAAAAACTTTTAATAATAACCCGATTTTATTTTTAAAAAAAAAACCTTTTTAATATATAAAATTAATATAAAATTTTTTATTTTTTTAGCTATTATATTTAAAAAAGTTCTTTTTAAAAAAAAAATCTAAAATTTTACTATTATTATAATTAAAGTTTAATATAATATTAAAACTTAATAACAAAAAATATATTTTTAGTTTTTATTAATATTATATATTTATATAGTTTATTTTATTTAAAAAAAAATTTATAAATAAACTATTAATTATAAATTTTATTAAATAAAATATAAACTTAAATATTATTTTTATTTAATTTATATTTAAATTTAAATTAATTAAATATAAATTTATAATTAATTATTAATAAAAAAATATATATTTAAAAAATTAAATTATATTAGCTTTAAATATTAATAATATTATATTTAATTATTATAATATTATTTAATTTATTAAACTAAATATTATTAAAACTTTTTATTAATTATTATTAATTATAAAATTATATTATTTTTTTTTTTTAAACTTATAAAAAAAATATTTTAATAAAAAGTTTTATTTTCTAGTTTAAAAATAAAACCTATTTAATAGTAAGCTTTTATTAATATATAAATTTAAAAATTTTTAAACAAGTTTATAAATATTTATATAAATAATATTTTAATTTATTTTAAAACTAAAAAATAATACTAAACTTATTATAAAAAAATAATTTATTGTTTATATTAAACTAAATATTAAAAAAATATTAAAAAGCTTTATTTTAATATATTTATTATTAATTATTTAAAAATAGTTATAAAAACTAAAATAAAAATTAAAATTAACTTTATAAAAATTTAAGCAATCTTAAATTAGAACTTTAATAATTTTAAAAATACTAAATCAATCCGGTTATTTTTTAAGCTTTATAATTATATTTATATATTTATTTATTATATTAATAAAATTGCTACTTTTTTAAATTAATTACTAAAAAAAATAAGCTATTTATAATAGAACTAAAATAAAAATAAGCTTTTAAATATATAAAACTACTAGTTTATAAAATATTTATTGTAATTTTTTTTAAGCCTAACTAACTAATATAAATAAAAACAAATATTTTATATAATGTAATAAAAAAAGTTATTTAATAATAATAATAAAAAATAACCTAAAAACTTATAAAATATTTTTTTAAAATAATAATACTAACTAAGTAAGCCTACTTAATTTAAAACTATAAACTTTTAGTAGTAATATAAACTTTAAAACATTATTACTTAAAGCTTTTTAAACTTAAATTTTTTATAATAACTAATTATTAAGTTTTATTATATTTTTTAAATAAACAAATTTTATTAATATAATAAATATATTAAATTAACTTTTTATTAAACTTTAATATTATTTTTTAATATTAATTAAAATAAAAAAATATAATAGCTAATATTTTATTAAAAAAAATAGCTAAGCTTTTTATAGTTACAACTAAAAAAACTAAAAAATAAATAATAATATTAGTTTTATTTAATAAAATACTAAGTTTTATATTAATTATAAACTTTTTATTTAATATTTTTTAAAAAGCTAACTTAATAAACTTAATTAAACAAAAAAACTAATTATAAAAACTAAAAAATAAAAACAAAAAATTATATATATTTAAAGTTATTTTAAATAGAACTATTTTTTTTTATATAGCTTTAATTTAAAAAGTTTATATATTTTTAATTATTATATACTAAAATTAATACAAAATAATTAAAATATTAAAATAAAAATATTATTAGTTTTATTTAAAATATAATTATAAATAATATATATATAATTATTATAACTATAAAAAAAACAAAATATTATAAAATAAGATTTTTAGCTTTTTTTATTTATTATTTATACTAGCTATAGTATAGCAATATATAATAATAAATAATAAAAATATATTATTTAATTAATAAAGTTATAACTATATATAAATATTTATAAATAAGTTTAGCTATTTAATTATAACTTTATTTAGTAAAAAAATAAATATTATAAAGTTAGTAGCTATATAATATTATAAAAATTTATATAGATTTTTTAATATATTAAATATATAAATATTAAATAATATAAAACTATTTATTTTTAAATTTATAATAATAATTAATAGTTTTATAAATATTAAGTATTGCTTTAGTAGCGCTTATTATTTTTAAACCTAAAAAATAATAAAATTAATAAATACTAAAACAATTAAAATATTTATTTTTTTATTTTAAACTTTATATATAATTTTTTATAATATTTATTAATTAATATATTATTACTAAAAATAGCAATAAAAATTAAAATATAAAACCTTTTAATAATAAATATTAATAAAATTATTATAAATTTTAATATTAAATAATAAGCGTTCAAACTAGTTTATTAAACTTAAAACGTTTAAAAAATAATATATAATATAATAATTTTTATATAAAAATAATATAAGTTATAAGCTAATAAAAAAAAATATTTAATAAATTTTAAAATAAAAAATAAAGTTTTTTTAAAAAAAAAAGTTTTGTAATATAAGCACTAATTACTAAATTAGATTTTTAATTAGTTAGATTTTTTAAAATTTTAAAAAAACAAAAATTTAGCTATATTTTTAATTTGCCTAATTTTTATAAAATAAAAAACTTGTTTTATGCCAACCAATTATAAAAAATAAATAATAACTTTTTATTTTAATAAATCTAATTATTACTTTTAGCTAAAAATATTAATAATAAAGCAAAATTTAAAATTAAACAAATTAAATAATTAAAAATATATAAAAAAAATAAAAAGTTATAATATTAAGTTATTTAAAAAAGCTATAATTTTAATAATATTTAGTATATAGCTTAAAATTTTAAAAACATACTAATCAAACTTAATTAATTTTATAAAACTTATAAAAAAGCTTTTAGATTTTTTATAAAATTATAAAAATAAATATATATAATAGTAATTAATAAGTTTATAAATAATTATAAAAATAATAATAAAGCAATATAATATAAAAAAATTATATAAACTTAATATTATTAATAATTTTAAATTAAAACTATATTTAAATTTTTAGTTTTAAAAAAAAATAATATAATAATTAATATAATTTGTATAGTTTTAGCAAAACTTATAAGAACTTTAGACCTATATAATAATAAAATAAAAAATCTATATATAGACCAACCTAACTTTACAGCTATATATACAAAGTTTATATTTATTTACCTTATAAACTCTAACTTTTTTTTTTTTTTTTTTTTTTTTTAGCTTAGAGTTTTTGTCTATAGTATTAATAAACTAGCTATAGAAGCTTTACTCGACTGATTGTGACAGTATATAGAAAAAGTGCAAAACAAGCTTGTGTGCGAAACAAGCTTATGGGATGTGTTATATAGCTATAGAGCTATAAGTGGTTCGTGCATAGGTTTTTTATTTTATTGCTATATAGGCCCGAAGTTCTTATAGGTTCTATTAAAACTATACTAACTGTTATAATTATAAAAAAAATCGCTAGTATAATTTATATAGCAAAAATATAATAATAAAACAAACAAATAAAAAACAATTATAAATATATTTAACTATACTAAAAAAACTTTTAATTCTTAAAACTAATAAATAAACTATTAAATATTTAATATAATGTTTTAAAATAACTAGCTAATAAAATAGTTTTATTTATATTTATATAAATAAAGCTATTTTATTACTAAAAAACTTTTTATTAAAAAAATTAGCTTTTAAGCTTTTTTTTATTAATATAAAGTTTTAAGCTATTTTATATTTTTTTATAAATATATTACTAATAAAAAAATAATAATTTATACTTTATTAAATTATAAGCTATTAATTAATAAAAACAAAGTATTAAAATATTAGCTAGTGTTTAAAATATTAAGGTTTTAAAAAAACTTATTAATAGTTATAAATAATTTAAAAAATATTTAAAAAATTGTTTGTTAATTTTTTAGTATAAAAAAGCTTGCTATATATAACTTAGTCGCTAAAATAAAATCAAAATAAAGAAAGCTATACTATTTATTATTATATAATAAACAGCATTATAGATTTAATATAGTTATTATATAAAATAGTTATTAAAAAGATTATTTTTTTAAAAATATTTAAAAGTTAGTTAAAAAGCTATTTAAAAATAGTAAAAAATACTAGTTTTTAAAAAAAACTTTTATTTAACCTTTTTTTTAATTAATTAAATATTAAAACTTAATATATACTATAAAGCTTTCTATAATAACTATAAAGCTTAATATATAAACGCTTTATTTAATTAATAAAAATAAACGTTTAGCTAGCTAAGTAAAAAGTTTTTTAAGTATAGTTTTTATTTGCAAGATTAAATAGAAAAAGTAGCTGCGCTGCTCAGTAGTATAGCGGATTAATTTAATAATAATAGCTATAGTTAATAAATATTAAATATTATCTTAATCTTTTCTAGAACATTAATATCTCACTTACTACCACTATACTTTTAGATAATTATAAGCACCTTTCATTCTTATGTTATCTTAAAACGCTTTTTTACGGTACATAAAAGCAATATCCTGCTAAATAGTATTCTTTATACTAATGTAATCATAGTTTCCGGTTCAGTCTGCAAGAAAGACGGAGACCTTTCCCTATCAATGTAAGATAATCTGACGCGTTTAAACTCGTTCCCCTCTCCTATATTCACTGTTACCAACCGATAAGCCAACCGGTTGGGTCATGGTCCTTACTCCAAAAGGGTACAAGATTCCAAGTTGTGACACACTTGGGATCGGTGGCTTATATTGGCAGGTCTTTTCTGGTCTAGGCTTCGTAGCCCGTCTAAGTGTTGGTCGATCGTCACATTCACTACTACTAGACGGTGGCTCTAGTCAACTAGGCTTCGGTCAAAAACTCTTCTGCTGCATCTGGCCGGAATGTCTCAGACGAATCACTCTGAACACCTTTCAACCGCTTCCGCTCATTGAGTTTCTTCGCTCTAGCCATCATGATCCCTCTTTTGAACCCCTTATTTCTTTCTTCTTTTGCCAAACCTAGTCCTGCCCCTCTTTCCCCGTTAGTTGGAGTTCCTGCTGCCCCCCGTTTCCCCCTAGGATTTGATTAGGAACGCGACTATGCTGTCCTGTTGCGAGATGTATATAGCTGTTCTAAGTGGTGTTGACGGCTTATGATAATTCAATCGCTGCACATTAACGTTCACACCGTTGGCGATAAGCTTTCGTACGACTTGCTCTGCCAATGCCTCAATTGCAGCGAAGAGCTGTTCCTCTCCTGCTGTGAGTTCCTAACTTGGCTCCTGAGACATTATGGTCTTATTAGGCTTATTCAGCTTTCGCTCCTTTATTTTAGGCCATCCAATTGCCCGCAGAAATTTTTTACGTGTTGTTAACCCTTCCTTCTACTTTAGTCGTACCTTCCCTCATTTAAAAGCGAGGGTGGAATGAGGGCTCTATTCAGCCACAAGGGCAACCGGTATTTACAAGAGTTGTCTGCGCCTTGCCACGTGGACACCTTGCACGGGTTTGCGGACCGACCCGCACGGACGGACGCAGACGCACGGCCCAGCTAGCGCGACCAGCTGAGTGGCTTAGGTCAGGCTTAGAGCGACCATCACCGGTTCGTATTCAACTTCCTTTACCTCTACGATGATACCAACTCTACAGCCAAGACATCGAAGAATATAATCACTGGAAATCTTGTCGTAATCAAAAGCAGATTGCTTCGTTGTTGATACACCGGTTGAAAGTTTTGGCTTCTTCATTATCCCCTTCGCAAAGTTCGTATTTTGAGTCCTCATTTGTCTGGTGAACATGAAGACAACCCCGCTAATAGGCGGGATCACAATGGTTATCTTGATCCGCTATTACAGAAGCTTCATAATCAAGCACTTCTGACCCTACCTGAGAGGTAAAGTCCATGGCTTGACTTGTATTATCAACAGTACCGGCATCTAGCCACATAATGACCGTATCAACATCGCTTCGATTGATACAAATCACATCCACCCAAAGCCATCCTTCGAAGTGATCTTGGTGGAGTTGGTGAAGAAAATCGTGAAGATTATTCGCAATACGGATATCCTTATCGTTTATCTTGACTTTTACACTTTCACTCCCCGAATCGTAGCCAAAACTATGCACGCTTGACTTCTTGAGATCCTAACAATAGGTAGTAGGGGAGAAAGGAGCATAATAATCGATGCTCTAATCGAAGTCGTAGCTTGTCCACGGCCTCGATCGTATCAAGGGCTTTTGTTGTCGGAGATGAGAGCTAGCTAAACTAAGCGTATCTCACGTTTGCTCTCCTCAAGTTGCGTATAGGGAAACTAGTATGAGTTCCCTTTGTGTATACCTAGTGTCACAGTTTGCACTGCTGGTGGTTCCAGTATTGACCTATTGACCTATTGTTATTGCCCAAAGGAGGAAGTTCTCCCTCTGCTAGCTAGTCTTGCTGTCCTAATATATATACGGCACGGGCGATGGCCCGTGCCGCGTAATCCTAGTCTTCGGCGCTGGTTCAATGTAGTTCCGTGACACCTAGAAAATCTGGTTTTATGTGTAAGTAGCCAGGCAACAAAACTTTCTGGCCTAACCGGCAGATCTACTGCTTACATTACCCTTATCAAAGACAGTTGAGAAGGGATTTGCCAATGCCTCTGAAACTGGTCATCTATAATTAGGTATTGGCTTATCATCGACCTCAATTCGTGTATTTGGTCGCTTTCCTACCTTGTAGCCGCATCCACTTATCTATCTGTGAGAGCGATATTGAATTTTAAGTATATTTTCAATTTTCTATAAGCTTAGCTTTGCTGCTTTTTTTTTTTCTCTTTTTCTTTGTTACTTTAGAATCTTGGTTTATAGCATTAATATACTAGCTATCATGCTACTTGACTGATCGTGACTTTAATTATATTATATAATTTATAATTAGTTCGCTTAATCATGTCATTTGTACGTGTCTCCACTCCTTTTGACACGCCCTCTCACCTATCCGAATTTGGCGTCTCTGGCGCCGAAAGTATTGCTCCCTTGGACCCTTGGGTCCTTCGTATAGGGCCCTTCAACTCGAGAGTGGCATCGCTCCCGTTGCTCAATTTTATCAGGCCCTGCTAGGCTTCATCGTTGCGATAAAGCCCCAGAATAGCGGCACGCCTACTTCGACATTTGCTCCATACTCTCAATCACCAACCTCTGCTTTTGGTCCCACTCTGCCCATTTCTTCAACTCGAGGTTGTGTTCCGTCTCAATCTTCTTCAGCATCGTGTCATCACCTTGGTACTTCTCTCTCTTCTGCTCGTAGTCTGAGATCAGCCCCTCCCGCCTTTTCGATTCCATCATAATACGCTGTTCAAAGGTGAGCTCTGGTGCTATGTTTCGTTAAGCCAGGCGATTAGAACCGTATCAGTAACCCTATGTAGGTATAAAAAAGGGTTGGAAGTAGCGGCCCCGGACTTACCAAGTTTCCTTTTCCGCTTATTAATCCATGAGGCTCCTACCATTGGTTCACCTGGCTCTACATGGCGGAAAACTAACGGGTTCAGGTTGCTTATTAAGCATCGCTTCTCTGTAGAGGTCACTGTGGAACTGCGGTTAGACCACTATTCGCAATTTTTAGACGACGCAATGGAACATATGACCTACTTTCAGCCCTGGAATTCTCAGTAAAAGTGTCTTGGCAGAAGACAAAGTCCCGTCGTACTCGAGGTTCCGAGCTGATGGCGAACACGGCGTCAATAACGAATACCTTTTCCATGACATATCTTCCCTCAAGGTTACCAAGGATCCAGTTGCCACTGATATAGCCTCGGCATTTAATAGGGTCGCCATTTGCTGATCGCAGCTTTGGGTAAGCCGTCGTCAGGGAACTGTCGTTGACCACAAAAGCCTTCCAATCCACCCAGTGGGAAGAAACGAGGTTGAACCCAGGTGTGAGGTTTTCGTGGTGAACCCAGGCGCCGCTCCCAGGGATATTGTTGAAGAAACCTTCCGTCTCATAATCGCCAATACGGCCTCTCTGATGGAATCCCCCGTCGTTCTCTTGCGATGTACCAGACTGAGGCGTTTCGCGCGCCTCATCGAACACAATCGTGGGCAACTCTTTTTTTGCCTCCGCACTCCATTCCTTGCACATCGCCTTCTTAATTTCCAAGATCCTGTGCGTATCCTCCACGCCCCGAGAGGATCGCAATTGCTGTACAAAATCGGCATATGTAAAACCCCATCCAAATCCCTTGACCCGGGACAATTCTTCATATGTCACATATGGACAGACTATAGAAATTCCGGAGCCATCGGCCTCGTTGGTGGAGCCGACCAAGTTATCGGATAACACCCAATCCCAGCTATAATTCTTAACATGGTGTCGATACTTAACTGCTGGCCTCAAATCACCGAACAAATCCCTCACACGATAGGACAAGCCTATTTTTGTCGATTCGGTTACAACAACCATCCACTCTAGCCGATCAGGTAATTTCAGGAATTGGTAACTTGACCACTTTTTGACGTATTTCGCGGGGATACCTTTGTCGCCCTAGTTAAATCAGTAAGTTTACTTATTACGTGGCGAGTGAGCTTTCTAGGAAGAGTAGGATTTTACCCCATAAACCTGCTCTTGTGTTGTTGCTGCATTCAGACCGCGTGAGAAAACCCAAAACACATGGTCGATGTCCGATGTGGCCAGATTTGGCTGTAAGTCGCTTGTCTTGTCCCTAACACCAGAATTCGGTATCACATTCAGATTATGGTCTACCTGGCACTCAAGCGTAGTCTCTGGCCGTTGTACAGCAAAATGATCTAGACCAGCGCCTGATCGTAGCAACTCGTAGAAATTCGACTCTCGGACGGAATTTATCATCTCGGATACCCTCATACTCATATCTTTGTCATTGGTGGAGAGGGGGTGAGCGATGATTGGGGCTTGCACATCCACTTCACCGTTTTTTAGTCGTGTGACGCGGATCGGGTAGTTTTCCAGTGTATCAGTAATAGCCACGCGTCGGAACTGAATCTTGGCGATGTCGCTCAGGTATAACCGGCTGTCTTGCCAGACACAATTGGGAGGGGCCAGTAGTGTCATCAACCGAGCTTGCAAGGTGCCATGCCAAAGAATACGTTGAAACACGAAATCGTGGCTCGTGACCCAAGTGTCTTTCCGGACAATGGACCGTTCCCATTCTCTAATTGCTCTCCGTTTCCTTTCATCTCCTGCTCCTTCCACGCCCACATCAAGGCCCACGACAGAGTCTTCATCACTCCAGTAGCCCCTATTCTTATTCTCCTCACCCGCCTCATCCTCGCTGTCCCCGTATCGAGGCGTCGGTCGGTCGGTGGCCTTAAGAGCGTCTTCGATCAATTGCGCGGCTTCGATGTCTCTACCCCCTTGCTCGACGTAATACCGTGAAAGGATGTCCACGGTTTTTACAGAGCGGTAGTCGGCACGTCCAAACAACTGCTTCTGCACCTCGTGGATGCGCCGCAATATTTCCTCACCCTCTCTGCCGCTGCACTGCGGATCCTTGCCGGCATTTTGGACGTAGAGAGCGCCGAGGTGCTGGTAGAACTGCATGCGCTCGGAGATGCTGCATTTCTCGATTTCCCGGCGGCCTTCCCGGATGATGGCGTGCTTGGCCGAGGAAATGGGCTCTGCGCTCTCACCTCGCGTGCTTAGCTCGACGTAGATCTTGGCTAACTCTTTCACGCAATGCGACCTTCTCTTGTTGCGGGAGAATGAGAATTCGCCGTCGAGCTGACTCAAGATCCGCTCGTACAAGAGCGCAGCACAACTCAACGCTTCAGGAGCATACCACTTCACGATATACTCTGCCAGTGTTTGCAATGCGTCGACTGTGACTGAGCTCAACGGCGATTGCGGTATTTTCGAAACAAAATTGGCGAGTGTAAATTCTATTTCTAAAGCGTTCGAGAACCACCACTCCCGGACTCCAAAGAGCGGAGGATAGATTTCTGGGAATACCTGGATCAGGATCTGGCAGATCCGGCTAAGGGCCTGGCGGGAAGGAGATGATTTTCGGAGCTGATGGCTTTTAAGCTGTATCCGGATGACATGGACGTAAGTGTCGATCGCTTTGAATAGTTGCCCCTGCCGCCACTCCTCGTCCGCGCGCCTGCAGAGCGCAGATGATTCGTCATCGTCTGCTGTAGATACCTCTGTTTGTGGAGTACTGCTACTCTGTTGTATTGTCACGTCGAGCCGAGACTCCTTCTTCAGCATTTCCTCGAGCCATTCGGGAAGTCTCGTGGGGGCATAACCACCATGGTCCAACTCTTGGCTCTCACCGGAAGCTGCGGCTTTCGAAGGTATGTGAAGTTCCGTAGCCCGAACTTGGACTCTCTCTACCGGCTTACACCGAAGTCTCCGATGAAACTCAGTTCGGATTCTATTAATCCTGGATCTCCGGACCCGACGTTTACGAGTTTCTCTGGTGGAAATGGGGCGACGCTGGCGAAGGTATCTAGAGATAGCCTCCCAGAGCGCGAAGCAGAGGAAGAAGGGGAAAACGACGACGAGCAAGAAGAGCCGGGGATCATTCGTCTGTGCTATAGAGGCGGAAACTTGTTGCCAGGGGCGAGAATGGGGCTTCATTGTGGCACGTGTTAGGATCCCGGACTAAATAGACAGAGCAGGTATCAGAGGTAATCGGATCTCCTTATTCTATGACACACAGGGTATACGATAGTATTAATGGCGGATGGAGCTAATGGAACTTATTTAGGTTCTTCCCCGGATGTCCAGCTACGCCTAGGATGAGTCAACAGGCGTATCCTATCAATTGACAGTATTAAATAAGCAACAAGAAAATGGAAATACCTTACGTGCATTTTCCACTGTTGTTAGTTAGGTAGCAACATTGCCACGTCAGAATGTAGCTAGGTAGCCTCCATAACTATGGTTGAAGTTTGGGCGCATACCTGTTGGGGTCCGCCAAGAACCATACCCCTCAGCTCACGTTATCCTCGTCTTCATTTCAAGAGAAGATGGAACTTAAACCTAGATGCATAACTCGCCTTCATGTTCTAATCAAATCACCTGTCATAATAAACTACTCGCTACCCCGACTTGGTGGCACTTAACCTGCTAGCATGCTTAACTAGACGTGTATAATACCTCCTAAATCGGGATACTTACCAAGTTTACCGTCCTTCCATTGAGGGAACCTTACCCAACGTGCGGCGATTCGCGGACTATTTGCCTTACCAAGTTGCCTAGTACTACGCTTGGTCGCCTATCGCCCAGTCTCATTACTGCGGATCAACCGGAACGCTTAGTATCCGATTGACATTATGGACAATGGCATCCCGTTGCAGTCGAGTGGGCCAATCGGATACGGCGCCATTGCGGACGCGATGGGTGCGGACGACGATTTGTTAATGTAGGCCAAAAGATACATTCTAAGACAGGCTGTTAAGGAATTACCGGGTGACTTATTCCTCAGGTTTCGTCGTTTCGCCTCTCTCAATGCCCGCAACCTTTTATACCTGCAAGCTGAGCTGTCTCACCTCGAATCAAGGCTTTTAGCGCTTGATATGACGCTCAATAAATTTTCCAAGGGCCTCGCAGGCTGGGAAGTCCCGCGGTCATGGGACAAGATGACCGGGAGCGAGGAGGGCAAAGAGCATCTAGAGCTCGTAAATGAAATCCGACGGAAGCTTGAGCAGTACAGTAAGACAGGGCATCCCAGCCCCCCAGTTTTCAACTTTCATTCCCTTGAGTCAGGTATTATACTGGAGTTATCTGGACCCTTCGGTAACTAAACAAGGCCACAGACAACGCGCTGCAAGCTCAAGCTTCCATCTTAGCACTTCGAAGGCCGCGACGAAGGACGTGGAAAACGCTGAATGAATTCGTTGGTTACAACAGGGCCGCTTTAAAAGATAAAGATAAACACTTCCTCCAGGACGAGTCGTACGTTGATCTCGTGGCTCTGGGTGGCACTGCCTTGGATCCCATGACGTCTTTCCTCCTCAAGTTCTTTGCTGCCTCTTCCAAGGTGAGGTAAGTATTAATGGCGTCCCGATACTGCTAGTATGCCCGAGGGCAATGGCTAATTCGCGCTCTCGTACACGCACAACAGGAAGATCGGCGTCGCACCCGGGGCATCTTAAACTTCTCCTCCACTCGCCGCGTCCGAGGCTTCGTCCGTATTCTGGCCGTCATTGCGTCATCTCTTCTGCCCGTTTTGTCAATCGTCGTCCTATATTATATCCGGTCACAAAGCGCTCGCCTCATCACCATCGTCGCCTTTTCGGCCTTGTGTTCGCTCGCGTTGACGGTCTTGACCGATGCGCGGAACGCCGAAATCATTGCTACGACTGCTGCGTGAGTATCTCCCATCCACTGATCTCTCTATGAAATGGATCATTACTTATTTGGAATGAGAAAAGATACGCCGCAGTACAGGTGGTCTTTGTCAGCGGAGATTTCTCCTCTTGAGCAGGGCTGCTCTCAGATGATTAGTTAGACTGATGGACAAGCTTCTCCTGCACTCCCCCCTAACTGCCAACCAGGCCGAATTCCACCGCTTCGGGAGTCTTGGTGTTAGGGAGTTACGCTTAGAGCACATATAACAGCAAGCAATGAAAGGGACAAGCCTGAATATCTGGCGGCCGTGCCTCTGCCTCTGCCTCTGCCTGGAGCTATACCGACCTAGCTTTACCAACTACAACACCAGCAGAATGTGGACATCATCTGACGGATAAAACAACGCTCTTGTCGTCAGTTTACCAACAACGGTATATCGACCCACATCTCCGCGATAGATCAATATAAATCTATAATTCAATTGCTCTATAAGCATTTCTCCAGGTTGGTGGAAAATAGACTAAGTAATAAAAGCTGGGTAGGTGAGGAATATCTGGTTTTTGTTGCTCGCTATCCTTTCAAAGAGATCCCTTGTGGCGTCGAGCATGTTATTAATGTTGTGAAGTAGTTTTTTTTTCTTATTACACACATAGGGCCCCCAGGGGCTACAGCGCGGTATCTAAACTAAAGATATATATATAGGAAATCGGTTTATTTTATATCTATCCCTTCGGTATGGTTTTCTGTCTTGTTCTAGTACTTTATTCTTGTTTTTTTTGCTTTTATAGTCTTGATTCATTAGAAAGTAACCACTCTCTTGTGCATATTTCAGTAGCTAGTAGAAAGTCCTGCAGGGCCTCCTCTCTTAACGTCGTACTAAAAAGCACTTAGAGAAAGAGCTAGCATTGTGTCTTAATTCTCTTTCCTTTCTATATCTCTTATAGGTAAGGATTACCTTTCTTTTCAGTAAAGGAGTTTACTCCTAAGTAAAACGAAGGATTTTTTGTCGGTCAAAACCTAGGCTGTCAATAGGTGTTAGTCATAGGCCCGTCAGTCTTAAGTATGTATGGCTGCTAGTTGCAGGTTTATATACCGTAGCGTGGAAAAGAGTAGGTAAACAATGAAGTAATAAATATACAAATATTTTGCTATATATTTTGCGGTACAGCTTAGGTTCGAACTACAGGGCTACAGTCTACAATTATAAAGTATTATGATTATGTTACAAGGGTTAATTATGCGTGCGAGAAGCGCTATAATTGCTATATATAAGGGTTCATTAAAAGAAGCAGTTGCGATTGCGGTTGTAAGGGCAGTTGTGTTAGTGTTCAAGGCTGTATGGGCTATAGGGGCTATACGCTGTATGGGCTGTATGGGCTAGGTCTGTATGTGTGTGTCTGTAAGTCTGTCTGTATGGCTAGGTCTGTATGGCGGCTGTCAGGATAGGTCTGTAGGGGCTATGGGCTAGGTTGGTTGGTGTAGGCCCAGACAGGTGAGGACAGGTGCCGAACACAGACGTACTTCTAGAAGTACCTTGCCATATAAAATTGCCTGTCTGGTACTTAAGATCTCACAATCATTGTTCTGAAAACAATCATTGTGTCAAAACAATCATTGTTTCCCCACGTATCTTCCCGCTATGGTACCTAGGTAGCTAGGTCTATATGGGTTAGTAGGTGTAGCTAAGTTGGTAGGTGCGGCTAGGTTGGGGTAACCTTGTATGCCAAGGACGCTAATGCGAACTAATCCCAATTTGGTTCCTATTGTTCCACTCAAATCATTCTTCTTTCGTTAAAAACGAAGGCATATCGGCTATAGTTCAGCCTTATGAAACAGTTGAGGCCACGACACGGGTTTGTAGTTTGTTTGCGACGACGACCTTTTTTTTTTTTTTGTGGTTGAACAACCCCACCAATAAAGATGCTAAGTGGCCATATCCTCCCCCTCCTACTGTCCAACATGTGAGGTCATTTCTACCTCTTCCCCGTTTCTTTCTCGACTTCCTGTCGTCTCTGTTCTACTACTAGGTACACCACCCCTGACGCAGCCGGTCCTCTTCGTGTCGCTTCCCTCCTCGGCCACGACGATGCGCGACCCTCCAACATGGCCAACCAAGTAGCGTCGATGGCGCTCTCGCGCACCGAAACCATCAATCTCAGCGCCCTGTCTCTCGTCTGCGTCGCCGTCCTCGTTAGGACCCTGGACGGCGATGGCGAGCCCTTGATCGCGTCGGTCGCGCTCAGCGGCCTCGCCTTCGCGGCGACCTACGCCACCATCCGATGGCTCGGCCCGACCTTCATCAAGGCCGGCCTCAAGGGCCGCGATCTGTCCAAGGCCAACAACACCCACGACCTGCCCGAGTGCATGGGCGCCGTCTGTGCCGTCGTCTATCTCCTGATCGTCATCGTCTTCATCCCCTTCCCCTTCTACAAGGACATCGTGGTCGCCACTAGTGGTGGTGGGAACCGGGACGTGGTCATGAACGCCGAGTTTGTCGAGAAGGGCAGACTGCTGCACAAGTTCCCGCATAGTAAGGTATGCATCTCTTTCAGTCTCTCTCTCTCCTTTCCTTCTCTACTTCTTTTTTCCGTATCCGCCCGCGACTGACCAGAGTCTTCCAGCTGGCGTCCTTCCTGTCGGCAATCATCTCTCTCCAGAGCATCACCCTTCTCGGCATCGGCGACGACCTCTTCGACATCCGTTGGCGCCACAAATTCTTCATCCCCGCCTTTGCCTCCATCCCGCTGCTGATCATCTACTTTGTCGACTTCGGCGTCACCTCCATCGTTCTGCCCACCTTCCTCCAGCCCTACGTCGGCCGCGAACTGCTCGATCTCGGCATACTCTACTATGTCTACATGGCCGCCTTCTGTATATTCAGCCCGAATAGTATCAATATCCTAGCTGGCATAAACGGCATCGAAGTCACCCAGAGCATCGTCATTGCGCTCTTGTTGGCCTTCAATGACGCTCTTTACCTATTCACGCCATATCCCCATCCGGCCACAGACTCGCACCTGTTCTCACTTTTCTTCCTCCTGCCTTTCCTGGGCGTGAGCTTTGCCCTCCTCTACCATAACTGGTATCCAGCCCGAGTCTTCGTGGGAGATACTTATTGTTACTTTGCTGGCATGGTCTTCGTTGTTGTCAGCATCCTCGGCCACTTCTCCAAAACATTGATCCTCCTCCTGATCCCTCAGATCTTCAACTTCGTCTATAGCGTGCCGCAGCTTTTTGGTCTGGTCCCATGCCCACGTCACCGACTACCGCATTTCAATGCTCGAACGGGATTACTGGAGCCTAGTCTCACCAAATGGGACAAGGAAAAACAGCCACATCCCATCATTGCTCATACATTGCGCCTCCTGGCCCAATTTAGGCTCTTGCGGCTCAAGCAAGATGAAGATGGCCGAATAGAAGAGACAAGTAACTTCACTCTACTCAACCTATGGCTGGTTTGGCGGGGACCAATGAGGGAAGATACACTGGCTATAGAGATCACGGTTATGCAAACACTGGCGGGGTTATTTGGTCTATTTGTCAGACATCGACTCGCTTTACTGATCTTCCGAGAAGATAATCTGAGCATCCACAGCGCCGTTTAGACTTGACGCCGTATATTAGATGCCCCTTGTGCTACATGTTACATGATTACGAACATGCTGACACTTACGCGCGAGAGCTAGATCCTAGATGTGCAGTTTAAAAAAATTCATACGCAGATTTCCTAACACACAAGTGTTCGATGTACCGTCAGGACTGATTTTGTCTCATCCAGCTGTGGGTAATATAGATCCAAAACCACTCGCGCAGCGGTATCGTTGGCGTCCCGCAAGCCCTCAAGCACATCCTGACGTCCGGCAAGAGGTCACAACAGCGCTCATCGTAGTCACGGAGCGCGATTGTACCAAACCTGGACCATCCAACTCTCGGATTGACCTTCATCTTGCCAGCCTCCTCCATGAAGGGCGGCTCCTCCTGTATTAATAGATAGATTTTGCTTGCCAAGGATTGGTATTCAGCCCCGACGTACGCGTCCCGAAATATCATCTCGGCCATGCGACGCACCGTCTTGTTAATATAGGTCTTAGAGTCAGTAATTTGCCATTCATCGGAGACGATATCCACAGTTTGGTAAGTCCGTAGGAGTAACGACATTAGAAACTCCATATGTTGAGCAACTTTTACCACATCACAAAAGAGGTATAACCATACTGACCATATAATCAATCTCCATATCAACATCGTCCCGAAAACAAGTGATGCCGAAGGTCAAGCTTGGCACTCCATACATCTCGGTCTCGCCTAGTTCGAACTGACATTCAAGGAGATCGAGGACGTCCAGACGCTTCTTGTACAGTCTGAAGGCGGCGTGTGCTAGTCTCGTCACGAACCTATCGAGCCTCTCCGTCATCGGGTACCGCGTTTTGTAGTCGTGGATGAGTCTTGGCGTATTGTCGGACATGAACTGTTCGCGCCCCGGGGATTCCATGAATTGCCTGAGAAGATCCAAAGTGCCTGGTGGAGGGAGGCGGGAGCGAGAAGACTCGCCTTGCCCGTCTCGGACATTGTGGGCCCTTTTGATGCCGTGGATATGAAAGCCGCTCATCTCAGCGTTGCAGGCCACGGTGGGAGTTTCGGGGGGGGGGGGCAGGTGTCGGCGTGGCGTTGGCAGGAAATGATGGTGTAGAGATATGATGTGAACGCTGGTATGTTTGGGGCCGGACGGACAGATGGAGATTTTATAGACGAAAAGGAAGTCCGTCCTCCGGGGAACGATGATTGCTGTCGCCCGGTATGACGAGGGCATTGGCAGAAAAAGATGACGACTCCTTTCGCCTCAGCTAGCAGGAACAAACCAGTAGCTATGGTGGGACGGCAGGTATGTCGACCCCTTGCTTCTCACGCGCCTTTTTTTCGTACCCAACGGGTTCTAACACACAAGCAATGTTCTAGAGGATGTCGACTGTCGTGTCTGCGCTGCTAAGGCGCTCTAAGTTGTACACCATCGTCTCTCATGTTTGTCCAGTTGACCTAGTTTCGCTCCAGAAGTCCTCACATGACGAGTCGAGCCGGCCGTCCCTTGTCAGGCTTTACCCGATGTGTGCGCAAACGTCAGCCTCGTGGTCGATTAGGAGGCAGTTATAGAAACGAATATATACTCACCGACCTCCCGAGTTGGCCTGGACCTGAGCCCCTAGGGTCCAGTCTTCTTCATTCGAACATCCAAAGAGAGCGGTCAAGGCAAATTGTGTTTGCCTCGGATAGCAAGGAAAGGGATGCTATTAGTGACGATTTTATCAAACAATCGTTCTCCTTTTCCCTGCCATCCCAACTCTGGCACTCCCCGCCCTGTTAGATACTCATTTCCCGCTTGTCCGTCGCGTCTTCCGCTTCCGCGCTCAGTAAAGCGGCTCTTCTGCCCGCCGTCTGGATTGTTCAGCACTATTTTCATAGTGTTCTTCGTAGTGGCGAAAATTCCCCCAGACGTAGCTACCTTCTTCTTGACCACGTCTGTTTCATAGATCAGATGGACAGGGGAGTCGGGAATGAGTCTCACACCCGTGCCAATCGAGATCCATGATGAGGAGTTGATAGGAAATCGTGAGTGCTATGAGTGCCTCTGTTATAGGGTGTAATAATCATCTTGAGCTTCGCGGCCCTTGTTGTTGCGTTACGTCATACGAGGGATAAGCAAGTGAGGAGGAGAAGACAACATCGATAGGAGCCTATGGATGTGAGAAATCGCTCAACGCTCGAGTTATCAATAGCAAACAACAACAAAGGTGGGTGTTCTGAGTAACGGGTTAACTACCTATTATCGAGTTTCGCTTAGAAAGTATTCCATTTCAGGACAATAACCACCAATCAAAGAGACCCAATATACAGACCTAACCCGCAACCCTAAACTCGTGTAATGAATCTCGTGTCACGGGACAACGGCCGCGGACCGCGTTTCTATACCCCTGCTCGCCAATCTCGCCTTCGATGACGACCGGACACGGGATGTTCGGAGAACATCAAATACCCCTAGAAGACGATATCCCAAGACACATTTAGGAGCTATATAATGTGTGTCACTTTCCGGCCTGAAGACAAAATTGCTTTGTGTGGGATTCTGCAGTGACAATAGTTGCCTTTCTGTATCTTAACTTGTTCACCTATTCCAGAGTGCTTTATACCGATCATGAATACGTTAGGGGGGAACACTGTTCTGCCTTAGGGCCCCCCAAAAACGCTCCATGGAGGGTAGATAACACATTATATTTTTTTCCCCCATGGAAGCTAAAATAGATTATGAAGCAGGTAGATCAATGCTTCGTAATAAATAAACTCTGCTTTATTATCTTCCCTCTCTTATATAAAATATCCGTCTGTAAGTACTTCCGTGGGAAGGTACGAAGGACAGTGCCTATATTACCCCTTACGGTGGTTCCCATGTCAATTATCTCCATATCTTCTACAACTTCGCTGTTCCCTCCAAATGCTCTAAAATCTCCTTATATTAGACTATACCCGTCACGCCCCTTTTAGCCGAGCCGAAGGTGCTATATCTATATAGCCGTTCTAGGTCCACTTAGTATATTGCTGAGGTTTTTACCCTATTCATATTGCTAGTTCTTGGAATATAATGCCCCTTTCACGCCTTCTTCAGTCCTCACCTTGCAATAACTCGGCGTAGCTCTCGTGGTATCGAAACTGCGGCGTCCGGTAGAAGGCGGCTAGGATACGAATATCGTCGGGTGCTCCCGTGCCTCCCGGCAGTTGGATCCATCCCAAGTCGAGGCCGGGCCGCTCGAAGCAGCGGAGGATTCCGAAGAGGTCGAACGGCCCGAAACACCCCGTCTCCGGCCCGTAGTAGCGCACGACTTCGTTCATCCCCCGCGCCTCGTGCAGCAGCCAGTGCATGCAGAACGACATGGGCAGCTCGGGCGAGTTCCTGTGCCACATTTTCGACACGAAGTACTGCGTCGCCTCGAGGAAATACCGGCTCCGGAAGGGCAGGCTGGGCTCGTACATCCAGATGTCGATCCGGACTTCGTCTGTGTCCCGCCGCACGCGGAGATGGATGTCGTGTGCGGTCTTCAGCCGAATGTCGTAGAGCATCTCAAATAGATTGAATACGAAGGCCTCCAGGAGCGGGTAGTCGGCCGTATCTACCAACATGTGCGGGCGGACCTGATGCAGCTTCTCCAACGCCAGTCGTTTCGGTGTGATTCGGTCGGTGGCTTGGGATGTCTCCCGTGGGCCGTTCCGGCGAGGAGCCATTGTGCACAGCGCGCAATCCCGTTCGCAAAAATCAATACTAGGTGGAGGGCCGTGGGGGAGATTTGGAAGAGTAGAGTGGTTTCTGAGAGGAGGGAGGCCGAAAAGCAGGCTTTATAGAATTGAGCGGTCACCACTTCTGCCCGTTGCATGAAACCACGGCATTTGAGCTGGGTGTAACCAAAGCCCAATATCACATGTCCTGGCTTGAGATTATGTATGATGTATGTTTTATGTACTCTATCGCAAGGGTGAGGTTGTCTGTAGGTGTAACGTGTAGTCTGCAACTCGAATGTCTCTCCGCATTCCAACAACAGTGTGAACATTTAACCAAACAGAAGGCGGGAAACAGACCTCCAAATAGTATGTATGACATGTCGCGTTGAAAATGCGTTCCTAATTCACAGGGATGGAGAACTTGCGGCACAAAACGCTAAGTTCGTGAGCACCCGCCGTGCCAACTACCGCTGCTGAATAGGTAGGGACTGGTGTTACACCAATCCTCTCGAAGGAAGTCAGCTCGGTAGATAGAACTAATCATACCCGTCGATTCATAGGTCATGAACTCGTGTTGGATTCGAAAAGGATAAAAAAATCCAATGCATGTTCCATTACCGTGGTACTAGTATAAGTCATAAGCCCGCACCAGCCATCCACGCCCAATCCCTTTGATCCGACATCGCGCCCGACGACGCCTCTCTCTCCCTTAGGATGTAACATGCGTGATGTAGACTTCGATGCCCACAGCCAATAGAACGGCCTACAGAACCTCACTTGGACTTAGGGTAAAATCATATGGCGGCCGTAGACGCGCCCAGTCCGTCACGGCGGTAGCCGTAAAGTTCCTTATTTGGTCTCTGTTCCATGGATCGTCAGCCAGCCTGTAATCACACTACCGCTCCCTTCCTCGGGCCCTCCCTTGCTTAGGATTAAAGATTCTCCACATACGTATTTGCGAACACATAGTTGATAGCGATATGTGCCTGCGTATTATCCACAGCAGGCACGATTCTCGCCGACACAGAGGCACCGGATTCGTTGGTCTCCGCGTCTGCAGCGCATTCGCTATAGTCCGAGGACAACGGGAACCCAGCCCCGGATCCCGAACACAGCGCGCCGAAGGCTGGGATGTAGGATTCCGATTCTGGGGATCCGTACGCAGAGCCGGAAACCGTGAACGCTAGTGACGCTTTAGTGACTATCGTCATGATTTATAGCTTCTCTTCGGATATCATGCCGCGATTGACGGAGCACAGAATATGAGACATTCGGAGCCGGAATCGAAGCATGGAAGAGAAAGCTAAGTCTTACTATACCAACTGGTCGTTGGATCTGCAGGATTGCCATGGGAAAGCCCTGCTTGCCACCCCGTGACATCCCAGACGTAGTCGCCAATATCTTCCGGGACAACACCTCCTTGGACCGCCGAAGCGGCAATTACGAGAAGCGAAAGCGTGTTGAAGTGCATGTTCGAAGTCCCGGGCGTCCTTGAGTTAGCTAACGGTCTCCCTCGCAGAAACACTAAAACGAAGAAGACGTGATGAATATAAAATACGTTCTCAGAATTGCCCGATACCGCCGATGATATAGGTAGAATCAGCCCAGATTCTGGGGCATCTGTTGTTTTCCCGGGCTAGAGTAATATTGCCACGTCCGGTCCAATACTGTAACCGTGCCACGGCGACGGACCCATCGCGCTGCATGAATACGAAGGAGACATCGATCCAGACCGCGGCAGGCTGGATGGGTCCGAGATACCTTGACTAATATCGAGTCGGGGGCCTCATGCGACTTCAATCGGTCTGCCGGTTCCGGACTAGTCTCTGCTCTTACATAGAGTGCTTCGTTTATGAAGTGCCAACCTATTTTAAGATAGCAGAATATCTAGACTCACGCATCACGCTGCCGCCTTTAGTCTTCGGTTTCTAGATTCCTTCCAGTAAGGAATAGCCTTGTTATATGATAGCATGGTCCTCATGTAGCGCGCCTTTCATGAGCTGAGCCAAAGCGAAATGGATAGATGCGAGCTAAGCTGACATCCTACCGTTGAGGGGCGTGAGAGTGACCACAATCAGGTTGCAATAGTATGTACTTTGACCGAATGCCAAATAACCGTGACGGCAACAACCTCCTGGCAAGATCACACCTAGGTATCCCTAAAGGCTAGCCTGGTCCTTGAGTTCGACAAGCGTGTTGTAGGGCTGAAGATGGGAAATTAGCTTAAGACAAAACGGCAAGGAAATGGAAGTTAGCTTTTGACTTATAACCATCCTAAACACGGGATGGTACCTAGTACGGTGAGTGGCACATGGCATAAATTCATAGTCCGGGACACTTTCACTCAGGAAACCTCCCTGGGAACTTAACATGAACTCTGCTAACAGCTGGGCGGGGGGGGAAACCGCTGTCCAGGGCCCTTCTTGTCACCCCTTACCTTGGGTCCCTTCTTCAACATACCTATGTTACCTCACTCACATACCCATAGACTTATTTCTGCAAGATGTGCAAGTTCAATCTCAGAAACCCTCACAACTCACCGACCCAGGCACTATCTCTATTGCTTATAGCCTACCTATGAGTATATAGACATATAACAGAATTCTAGTTTGTTCTCTTAGAGTCTTGTCAGTGCCGATACTTCGTCACAGCCGCACTTAAATTTATTCGTTCGCGTATATCAACAGCCCCCAAGGACCCTATCCGCAAGGCTGCTGCCCTACTGTTTCTATATGCAGGAACAGGAAACTTTGAGCAACCCACCCTCTTTAGCCAAATCATCTTCGCAGGATATACTTACTTAACAACCAATTCGAACCGATTGCCGATCGACTTATAACCATCTATTTGCTACACTAATGCAAGCTCGTCCAAATTAAATCAACCCCCCCCCCCCCGCCAAAAAACAAACCTTTCCTAACCCAAGGATTTCATTTCGGACCCCATCCTCGGGTGATACACGCTCCCAACCCATCCTCCTGTCAGCGAGCAAAGTCACACAAAGCCCACTTCACTTACCGGATCACCACTCTCTGGCAACCCAGCCTGGGTACACGAGATATGCCCCAGCCTCGGAATACAAGGCGACAGGATGGCAAGGCAGCGCGACTCCTCATTGGTTTGTGCTCGGCGATAACAACCCGCTCTGGTTACACGACCACGACCACCAAACACCCGCATGACGGCCTATATCATGCCTCGCCCCCCCATCCCCATCCCCATCCCCATCCGCCTTTGCCTCGACAGTGTCACCCGTCAAACTGCCAGCCCCGAAATCCATCCCACTCCTGAGTGTCCTCGACTTACCTTACTTCCTCACGCTGGCGCGTAGTAGAAAGAGAGTGTGTGTGTGCGTGAGAGAGAGAGCGAGAGAGAAAGAGAGAAAGAGAGAAAGAGAGAAAAACAAAGAAACTTCGCGTCTCTACTTAGTCACTCACCACTAGTGTCGGCGCCTCACCTCCTCGCTTCGTCTGTTCTAAGCAAACTTAAAGGGAGGGAGAGGGAGAGGGGGGTGGCTAATGCTCGACGTCCTCGTAAGCCCATCCATCCATCCTTTTAAACACCCGTCCTTCTCCTCCCGTCTGCATTGTAGACAACACCATGCCAACTATCGCAGCTCTGCTTCCAACAGCCCGCACGACATGTTCGGGTCGTCGTAAAGCGATACCCGTCAGACGGTGTTCTTCCCGAAGGGCTGGCTGGCTGGCTACTTACTTACTGGTCTCTCTTCTCATGGAGCAGAGTTGCCGGCACCGAGGATGGTATCTCGTCAATATACGACGACGACGACGACGACAGTCAACAATAACAACAACACACCGATACACGACCTCGTGGCCTTTCTCCGAGACCAAACCCATCCCGCCGTCACGCCGGCCAACTCTAAAGCCGGAGAAGCTAACACCACCAACCATACCAAACCTTCCTGGGAACATATACTATACCCCCTTACTTCCCTCCCAACGCTACCTCTCCTCTCCCCTCGCGTCCTCTACCCCTTCCATAACACAACTCCCTCCTCACTCACCCGAACCATCTCATCTCACACAAGGAAACAACAACAACAACAACAACAACAACAAGCAGACACATACATACATACCCTTGCGTCCCCCTCTAGTCGACACTACCTACCTACCTCCCCACGCCATCCAAAACCTATCACGACAGACTTCAACAACAAACCCAACATTCCGCCCCCCTTATTTAGTTACTTACACAGGTACCTACCTACCTACGCTAACTTTCCATCTAGGTATCTATCTATCTACATGACCTACCTATACTACCAGACTCCTACTACATGTACTTTACATGTACCAGAAACCTGAGCGAGCCCCTGCACTCCCCTACCTAGCTAACTTCCCAGTTATAGTAAAGTCTCTCCATCCAAAGCGGGACTCGCCAATCAAAATCCCCGTCATCTCCATGGGGGCTGCGTACCCTAGACACCCCGCGCAACATTTCGGTTTTCGGTCAGGCGTGGCCTGATCAATCAATCTATCTTATGTCACCACCCACACCCCCATCCACATCCATCAATTATATATAACTTAAGAGATGGCCGCATCACCACGGGGGTCTAACTAAAGACCTGCCTCACCTCTTCTTTGAATGCACACATCACATATTTAAGGGGGAAGGGCGAAAACGCCCAGCAGATCACAACAGAACGTTCAGGCCCAAGTGGTGACTTGAGATTTTCTTAGATTCTTTCTCAGGGAGGCTTGTTGGCCCTCCCTTCGTTCCTGGCCTCAATCCCGGCTCGCTTATAGCTAACGAGCCACGTAGTGCCCCCAACCAAAAACGCTTTTCTGTCACGCTCCTACTCATGCATTTCAATACATACAAGTCGTCGTAAAGTCCTTTTTACCCGAGGCATTTGTGCCGCCTTTATAGTAGTACATATACGGCCGTCTTAGCGGCTTTTGGCAGTAGCCTGCTATTCCATTGTCCGACTCCACCTCACGTTTAGAAGTGTCGTGGAAATGCCTGGTTGTCACAACACCAGTACCACGAATCTCGATCGGATCCTCGTGGGCTCGTGGGCTCCCGACCCACAAATCGAACGGAAGCGAACCCGGCAAGCTCGGACTGCTCACATGACACTGTGCAAGCCAACTGAATAGCCAGTATGTCGTCTGGTGAAATCGTCTTAGGATCTGAATGTCCACGATCCCTTCCAAATTATACGCCGTGATTGAAGTCATCGTCCCCAACGCCGGACATGAAAATAACCTTGAATCATTATCATGGTTGCCCAGCCATATCGGAACAACTGGTCCCCAACCCGTGAAGGACACATTGAAAAATCGCTCAGAAGCGTGGCTTAACGGGCTATGCACATTTGACAGCCTCGGTCTTTCTACGACGAAGAAATTTGGATGAGACTGACGCCTTAATGCCTGTTCAAGGCTCGACGCTCTTCTCAATAACTGGAGATTCAGACATGACAGTGTCTGTGCTGATTGGCGATTTGGCGTCTTCAATAATCGTAGGTGGCTTTAAGGAAGCTGATGATTTCGCAGCGGCGGCTTTGTTCGTCCGACTTTTAGTGTACTCGCTCAAACTTAGCTTCTTCTTCACAGGACTCGGTTGCACAGCGACGCCGTTAACGGGTGGAGGTACAAATGGGTTGTGAAGATTACTCGAAGAGAAGGGCGATTGGACCATGCTCCCATTCGCGGACACGGGCGTTATTGTCGAACTCACTACCGACGAGCTATTGAACGCGGGAACTGGGGGCAACTGAACCCGAAGTTCGGGCGATTTCGCTTTGGTAGCTTTTGGGGGTGTCGATCCATTGACGGTTGCGATTTTAGTGCTGGGAGGTGAAGCTATCGGGGCATCATTCATAATTATATCCTCAGATACCGCCGTGGCTGTTGACTCACGCCGCATTGTTGTAATGTTGGCCGTTTCAGGAGTTGGGACCGTGGTGGTGGTGCTCGTTTGCTCCGTTGTGGGGGAGTCCAGGCCCATCTTGACCATGGCTGATACTACTGAGGTCGGAGAGGCAGCTATACTTGTGCGACGCGAATCATCCTCAGCTCGGAGCCGGTGCCTACTTTCCAGCAGCCGCTTGGATAGTGAAACAACCCTCCTTGGTTTTTTGGTCGCTCGCTCATCGCTGAACCACGCCCCATCCACTGGATCTGTCTGCACAGCTACATCGCAATACTCTGGGCGGGGACCTTGCGAAGTATTACGCGGGGGGAGTGAGACTGAATTACGTTGTTGGTCCGGCTGGTTGACTGGATATACGGATGTTGGTGACACGGCGCTGATAGGCGAACCGCCAACGCTGCCTGAGGTACCAGCATCTACATATCGACCTTCCATCGCACCATGAGTCATCTCTGTACTTGTTGACGCGCTTTTCGACTTAGTTTTCGTTGTGGTACCCGATGTCCCGCTACTAGTTCCATCCGAGGTTCGCTTTTTCTTCCTTGGAGGTTGCTGTTGTTCCATGCGGCGAAACGAATCTTCAACCATCTGAACCTTGCGTTTGTCTCGGTCTGTTAGTTCAGTCAAGACACCCAATGTATCGAACGAGCCCTGACGTGGTGCTGGCGTCATATCGCGACTCGGCGGTTTACTTCTCGAAGATGCAGAATCGTTGTCTACACCATCCTCGGCACGGCCCTCACTGGGCGCGCGACTATTCGTCGCCTGCCCCGTGCTGGTTGGTGAGACGTTGCCGGTTTTGGATTTGCGAGCCTTCTTCTGCCTCGAACCCTTTTCCTTGCCCTGCGCCCGCGCAATGTAGGTTCTGTGAAATCGAGCGAATGCGCATTCAGGTCCTAGGTCACAAGCACACCCACCATATTCAGAGAGTATAGTGTGCACCCAAGCAGCAATGCTCTGATAGGTCTCTGTCTCCTTCTCATTAAACTCGGGTTGCTTATCCACGTCGTCGCTAAGACCCAGTAGTTGAAGCCACCGCCTTGCAACGTCTTTTTGCAGGTTGAACTCCCACGGGATCGTTATTTGTTCATTAGCGTTGATGGGTCGGTCGCTCACAAGCCAAAAATGATACTCGGAGCCCTCTGAGAGATACGTGTCTAGGGTGGCGTTTGGCTTACAGCTTCGTCGTACATATCGAGCTTGGGAACCTTCTTTTCGGGTGTCGATGTATAATGGGAGCATTGGGTGGAAGAAGACGAATGGCAATGGAGAAGAGAGGTCTTGCCATCGGTTACTCGGGTCTTGACAATAGTCCTTCTGAATGCCGATTTGACCATTAAGCTCGACGAGAAGGATGTTCTTATCAACTGCCTGTGGGGAAGCTAAATACTGCCAGTGAGCGATGGTATCAGAACCCACTGGCAGCTTCTTTGAGCGAACTTGAGGTGAGCCCTTGACTGTATCGATATTAGGTGGTAGAGATTGGAAAACATCCCCATAATCCCACCCGGTCTCTTGCCTTAACTTTTCGCTGTCTCGCAACCATAACGAGAGCAGGTTAGATATTATCAAGCTCGCAAACGAATTCGTCTGGACAATTGCGACGTCTCGGTCCTCTTTGTATAAATCCATAAATCCGCTTGAATAATTATGTATCTCAAATTCATGAGGAAGATCTGAAGGTGTAGTCGCTGGACTGGGAGGGTGGCCGTGTAGGTTGGTTGTCTTTTGGCCGTGTGGAGGGCTGCGTTTGGCGGCCTGGGAACTAACGGATTGACTAGGACGGTGAGAACTCTTAGATTTCTTGTGCTGGTGCGAGTGAACGGGATCATTGGGTTGTTGGGGGTTGTTTTCGGGGCCACTATGGCTGTTCAATCCTAGATCCGTGGGTCTGGCCTTCTTCTTCTGGCCCTTGGGTGGAGGGCGTTTGGTAGTCTTTCGTTCCGAGATGTCGGAACGGGTTCCGTTCGACTGTCGCAAAATCGGGCGCTCGTTGGCCCGCGGTCGATCCAACATTCGTGGGTTACATTCCACGCAGGAATGATTGAAGTCATCTCGGTGAACCTCAACCATGTTATGGGGGTAGTAACATTTGATATGCTGCCATGTATCGCAAAGTTCGCAGTATATCGTACTCCCGTCATCGTCAGTGAAGTCGCAGATACACTTGATCGTATATGGCTCTTCTTCTGCCGGCGCCAGAGTCTTGTTGGGCACATGATTGAATAGGGCGGGTGCGGACTGAGGACTGAGGACGGCCGTCTGACTCGGAGTCGATGTTTGCGTAAGGAGGGAAGGGGGCTTTTCTGTCATAATCTAACACACACCTCACGGAGTGAGATGTCGAGGTGGCAGTGATAAGATATTTTATCTTGAAGCTACGGGTGGCATGACGACGAATGGTGTTTCGACGCGCCAATAACGTGGTCCTCGAGTGTAGTCTCGTAGCGAGATGGTTCGTGTGGAGGTCATGCGTCGAGCGTTACCGAGGTCGCAATTGCTGTGAGTGGTAGTGAGGCCAGTTATGGTCGATACGTGCAAGACTCGGTGTGGCGGTAACGGCGGTGATGGCGGCGGGAGCGGCACAAAGAGGACAACAAGAACAAAAGAGATTTCGAGGTTTTCAGACACGAGACACTACTGCGGGTTCGCCGACGAAAAATGCTGTGAAAGAGAGACAAGACCGCGTAGGAAATGTAAACACACAAGGACGAAACGAAAAGGGTCGAGAGTCGCGCAGCAGATCGTGGCAGGAAGAAAAGGTTCGACGAAAGGGTTCGACGAGGGACGATGCGCCTCGAGGAAGAATGAGACTGGAGCGAATCGGAAGCGAGAGATGACTCGAGATCAAGTAAAGGTAGTGTCGTTTCCGAAACATTCGAGGTGTTGCACGCGAGGAAGACGAGTCTTTGGCGGCGTTGATTGATTGTTCCAGGTGGAAAAGGAGGATGGAGAGAGGAAGAAGGCGAGGGACGAGTTGAGTTGCGTGTATGGTGGTGTGTGCGTGTGGTTGGTGAGGGAGGAACAGGAAACCAGCCAAAACAGTTTGGTTGGTAGAGACAGACGAAATTGCCTGCTACAAGCTAGATACCTTAGGTACTCTATCTAGGTAGTGGACTAACCTAGTACACCTACCTAGGTACTATAAACTGTACTGGCGCTGGGATGGTAGCAGGTACAGTCCCTAGTGCCACGACAGGGTGAGAGCGAGAGGGAGGAGGGACAGTCAAGCACCGCAAAAGCCAGCGGCTGTTGGGGGAATGGGACCCCGTGCAGGACCGAGTGCCAATTGCCAGTGCCAATACAGTGCTATTGGCATAATCGGCACAGTGCGTCGACCCAGCCGCGAGCCAGAAAGACGGGAGAAAAAAATAAGATAAAAATACCTACGTGATGTACCATGTCGGTAAGGTGGTATGTGCGTCCCGGCACAAGCTCAGGCTAAGCGGAATACTTGAAGAAGTACGTTTCTTGCGTACATCGGTACGATATACGACACAACAACAAATATTCATTTGATGGTGGGAAAAAAAAACGAAAAGCCGGGTGGACTCGGCAACAGAGGAAAAAAGAGATTTACTGGGCTGCCAGTAACCGGTTGCATCGATCAGGGGAGTCGACATCGCGAGAATTACCGTGTGTTGCTATAACCCTCGTCCTCGCAACTATGGTGAGAGGAGAAGACGTGAGAACAATAAAGGTACCTACCTGGCTAGCAGCGCCCTTAGGCGGTAGCGCGCAGAGGGGCAGCCAGCCAGCCAGTCAGCGAGCCAACCACTGTGGACTGGTAAGGTGACCAGGCGGGGTAGCTGCCTGCTTGGTGTCTGCTGTACCAACTGGGAAAAGCCTCCGCAACCGACAGGCAGCTGGTGTTGAGTGGAAAATGAGGATGGGCAGAAGGAAAATGAGAGGGAAAAGAACAAGATGCGACAACTGAAGATCGATGAGACGAACCAAGAAATGGGTATCCAAAAATGGGTATCCAGAAATGGCTGGGAGAAAACACACCCACCTGTCGCGTGCTTTTTGTTGCGTTGTTCAATGTTGACAGACAATCCGACAGAGGGACAAGGGCAAGGGAATAGTCGTCACAGATGGACGGATGTTGTACATCTAAAACACGAGAGTTTGGCTGAGTCGGCTAGAACACATGAAAGACGAGGGTGAGATTCGGCTTGGTATGGAGGAGAAAGGTAGGGACTGTAAGGTAGAGGGGGGAAGAGGAGCGGTCGCAAGTCTGCGCGCACAAGACATTCTACCTACCTCCTGGTAGGCAGGCACATAGAGTAGTCAGGAGTTCAGCATCGACGCAATGGCCAGCATTGTGTCCAAGGTCTCGGGGGTGGGCACAGTTGAATGAATGGGGAAATACGAAAGGTGGGCAAAGCTGGGCAGAGTGTATGATACAACGGACAGTAGGTAGTGGACTGTGTGTACTGTAGTCGGAGAGTGGCAGAGTCAGGTGGGGGCAGCGCAGAGACAGGGGGGAAATGAAAAGTGACCCACTCACTCACCTTAGATAGGTAGGCCTTAGGCGCAAAGGCTAGTCCTAAAATGTGGTGTGTGCATGGTGTGCATCGGTTCGATACGTCTTATCAGCCAATCAGTGCCACTTTACGGTTGCAGAGCTCACCTCGCCTGAATCCTTGTCCCCTATTCCCTGTCCTTTTCCCCTTCCTAGACCCCTTGTCCCTTGTCTTACAGCACGAGCCATTCCTGAGCCGACCGAGATTCCCCCCATTGTCAGCCCAAAAGCCCAAAAGTGCATTCTTGACGCCTCAGGCTTTAGGTCTTTGATTTAGTGTACGCTAAAGCCTTGATGATGTGTAGGTCTTGTAGGCAAGAAATGTCTTGGGCGTGATAGTCGAATGCGTGCGACGGCCGACTTTCGCTTCCAAGTCCGGTAAACTCATGCTTCGGCTACACTATAACCAGCGACTCTGAAAGCTATGGTGACGGCGCCACATGCCACTCTACAGAACAATGCTCTCGGCTCTAACGATTCGGATCGAAAGGTAATAATGGTCACGGTTGAGAAGTGAGCCTCCTCTTCGATTACCCTACACCGATCCTTATTCGAGGCCGGATGTCATAACGGACTGTGATCCGATACTCCGTGTTCTTCGGTGCAGCGGTCGGGAGGGCAAGTTTTGTTGGCAAAACAGCCGCAGTTGGGGGCTTTGATGTTTGATGGACGCATGTAGGGTGAACAGAGCACCAGAGAGTCCGTCGATGGTATCTTACGTGCAGATCTAGCTGTGTAATAGAGTGGAAAGCGATTGATGCCATTGCAGACGATTCGGAAAAGGCAGTCTTCCCTGCGGGTGTATGTTCCCGAATATCTACTGCGTCGCGAAAACAAGTTATGTTGGCACAGCTGGTTCGCTGGCCATTTAGTCTTACCAACAGGGTTCGACCAACCATTCTAGGCAGACTGATTCATGCAGAGGCCGATATAATTACATACCTAGGTTAGGTGATATTGGTGACTGGTCTGTACTGGAGTAGCTTTTCCATGGCGATCGTGCAATAAAGAAGCCGGGCGATATCACAGCCAATAAGACTGCCTGAGCACATCGATCGACAGGAAGATAAAGCTCTCGTTGGAAGACAGTGTTGGTCCTACCCAGCTATATGACACTTCGTTGCACGCTCCTGATTAGCTATGCCCGGCCTCCTCTGCACTAAGATGCATTAGTGAATGGTAAGCAACCTGCTGTGACACAGTTGCCTCCGTCATATGATGACCACTTTTATTTGGAAGCCTGGACGCTGCCTGGAGGCCCTTCTCGATGACTACTACCTCCCTACACTCCAGGTCTATTGGGGGGTTTTTTTTTGGGTTTTGGAGAAGGGGGGTTTTGCATCTACATAGTACCTGTGTGGGACGCGAAACGGCCGCGTACTATAGGTAAAAGAGTAGTCACAAGTTGCTGTGTCAGATATCGCCATGTACTGGGAAGATCCCGAATGGACTCCTCGCCGTCGCGAGTTAGGCTGAACTTTATCCCTCATGTGTAGTTGTACCCTTTTGGACAGGCGGCTCGGCGTCGAAATTTATTTTAGATACCTATTAGTCACTCGACAAGACATCCACATCGGGCGACGGATGTTTTACTTTCGTTACTGTGGTATTAATGGCATGACGAAATCATTGACCACGGAGGAGCCGAGCGCGAATTGACTGGCAACATTCCGATCGCTGAAATCCCCCAATCAACACTCACACGTGAGGGAAAGCCACACAGACACGGTCACCCTCACCGCTTTTCGACCCGCGCGATATCCTTCAAAGCTGTGTGTTGCATGATGCGCGTGCATCCGTGGCGACGGATGAGAAGCTCGAGAAGCAAACAGATGACCAAGAAGGCAGGGGGGCGGTGCAGATAATCCAATTCCGTGGGGTGCTTGCGAAAGATGGGTCGATAGGGTTTATCAACGCAATTGGCTACCATCTGGCTCGAGATACATGAACACCGGCATTCTGGCAAAGTGAACGAATCATTATAGCACAGCAGTGGCATTGTGCGATGTTTTGTGGATGGCTACACCGGCATCAAATGAGCCTACGTAATGGAGATACCCATCCGGGTAGCTATGATGGGATGGCATGACTTCGGATATGACGGAAATGGCTCAAGTCTGAGTGGAGAATATCTACGCCACATGGTCCATGTCTGCCTGGGTCGACTACCCTGCTAGAACACATGACTTGTTACTTTATTTAAACATTGAGGCCAAGCATACTCCGCACCAATGTGGGATTCAATGCACAAGACCAGGAAACCTACCTAAGGCAGCACACTCCATCGGCTGTGGATCCAAGGAAAAGGAGAGGGGAATATGCCTGGTCTTCCTCATGGCACTACACACGGTAATGCACACGACGAAAACGAAAGGTTAAGACATCAAAAATTGCGAGGAGTACGATCCCGAAGGATAATACAGAACAGTTAACTCCGCGCTGTGCAATGCAGGTCTCTTGTCCTACCACTCGAAATTCCGGAGCTTCAAATGGTCCCTCAAGGTAAGTATGAAGAAAAAAGAAGAAGAAGAAAGACATAAGAGGGTGGGAAGGAGGGCATATATTTATAGGCCGAGGAACGGCACCCTGGTGCCTGGCTGATTGTATGGGTGGGTCCTTGCCAAGTGGCAGCAAAACTAGGTAGTTGTGTGATTCAGCCAATCAAAAAATCCCCTCGCTGAGGCAATGGGAATAATAAATTCGATGCGGATTCCGATCATCTAATTGGCTTAGCCATCCAGCCACATCCATTACCTGTTTCCCTGGCTGAAGCTACCTGGGTACATGGTAGACAAACATCCAATGGCCACATCAATCTACGGTATCTCTTCGACAAACTACATATTACGCTCTGGTAATCGTAGCTTGAGCGGATTGGATGGGGCCTGAATGCGCATCCGTCGAGACATTACCACATGCAAGCACACGGTATTCTCGAGGCAAGCAGTTGTGCCGATACTAATCAAAGCATCAAGTCCAAACCACATCGTCCGCCATATCTCCGTAGGGGGGATGTCATCTCATGATAACTACATACCACTAACGAGATCTTTGCTTTGAATGTCTCCCTACCGAAAGCTCTGTCATATGTCTCAGAGCTACTGACCCAATACACTGTTGCCCCGGACAGTGACGCTTTCGACTCTGCGTGTCTGTAGCGTGTCGTATCAACGTGAAGAATTTCACGATACCTTACAAGATCCAGATCCCTCCTGGCCACTCACAGCCGCTCGTTTCAAACAAGCAATTCTCTATCCATGCTCTAATGCCACAGTGGAGAAGATGGCGGCCGAGGAGCGGCCGGAGACAGACGACTTCCCCAGTTTTCCAGTTTAATGATATCAGCAGCCTAATTCATACAGCATCTTAGCAGTCATTGACAATTGAAATAGGGGGGGTAAGACACTACCGTCTCAGCAATGGTATAAATGGCGGACTGTATATGACCGCTGGGAATCAGCGGCATGACACTGGCATCTACCACCCTCAAGTTCCCCGTCCCATATACCCTCAGGGCCGTATCGACGACACCCCCGGCGCTTCGCGGCACCATGGCCGCTGTACCCGAGGGGTGGGATTCCGTATGCGCCATACTTTTAATTGTTTCCATCAGTGCAGTCCGATCCTTCAGATCCTGAGTCCTTAGCCCCGCCGGCGGCATTGGGAGCAGCGCAGCCATAGCGTCAGTAGCAATAAGCCGGTCGTTGAGCTCGAGCCCCATCCGCACGATTTCGCAATCAAAGGCATGCGAGCACAACCGAGGATCAACAATTACCGGTTCGTTGTTGAATATCGATGATGATGAACGCGCATGAATTGTGCCTCGAGAGAGCGTATGCATTGCGCTGACAGCCAGCTGACCCCAATATGTCGCCATAAGCTCATAAGCAGCAACATCGTGGCGGGACAATAGAGCACGTATCTCGGTTTTCTGCGCGTCATAGCCAGCACGTAATGTGGCGTCGTACGTTGGGGGGAGATTTTCAGTTGATTGGTTCGTAATGAGGTGAAGAAGCTGCGAGGGTATTTGATCGAACGCTGGGAAAGCTACAGCGTTGACCGTCGCAGTCCATGGTCCTGTCGGTATCAGTCAAGGCACCTCCTGGGCAGGATCGAATCAATCCGCTTACCCGTACGATTGGTAAGGTACTCTTCCCTGACAGCGTCTCTCGTGTCTCCTATGATATCTAGGGCTGAAAACACATCCGGCACCGTATCTAGCAGCTCATCAGATGGCAGTACTATTAGTGAAAATCCTACTCTTACATTTGTACACAGGCTGGACCATTACATGATCTTGCAAGTTGCCCCCGACTCCAGGCAGATGTACCAAAACATCCACATTGAGATTGTGAAGATGTCCAGCGGGCCCGAACCCGGAGATCTGGAGCAGAACAGGCGACAGGATAGCTCCTGCAGCCAGAATTATTTCCTTTCTGCAATAAACGTTGTATCTTGGGGCGGTGGAGTTCGCTGCGATCTAGACACGAAGAATTCGTCATTGGAACAGTATCCGATAATCTGGATGGATAATGGCACAATGAAAGGCTCAGATGAACATACGAGGTTCGAAATCGGCCAACTTTACCTCAACTCCAGTGACAATTGCTTTGCCCGGCTTAGTCCCCGGCCTTTGAGACAAGTCCTGGGACGTCTGCTCCGGTCAGGACACGCGTGACCATATGGCCAGTCAACAGCTCAAGATTAGGACGCGGGAGGACAGGATCCAAATATGCCGTGCGGGCATCAGCTCGTGATTGGTTCAGCGTTAAGATGCTGCCTGAGACCAAGCCCGTGCCTGTCGCGTGGCCGCTATTAAGATCTTCGTTGAAGGGGATGCCTAGCTCCTGGATGCCGTTGAGAAAGTTGTCTGGGCAGCTTCATATTAATCAAATCTATAAGTAGACAGCAATCGGTTGATTCGAGCACATACAGGTCTGGTTATAAACATAACGCGGAAGGCCAACTTGGACTGGTCCTTGTCCCCCCCGTGCTTGCCTTGTGTAAGATTCACATGTAGCGAACTGTAGAGTGATGTATTACTGTGCGTCGTGTAGTTTTCAGACTACATCGTGAACGTGTATCAGTGTTCAGGATCACAAACATAGAAATCAGGGTCGAAATGATGATTTCCGCACCTTGAGAAAATAGGGTAGCAGGTCCGTCCATCCCCAGCCAGGATCCCCCAAGTTCTCCCAGGCGTCGTAGTCCGCGGCCGCGCCTATTGAAGAATCCCAGAGTCAATAATCGGTGTTCCGTTTCCGGTAAACAAAACCCAGGGTTTCGGGAGTTTGCAAGTGTAACAGAAAGACTCTCACGATTAGGCAACTGATCCATCCTCCTGAGACCAACTTCAAAAAGGGGGGGTACGGGAAACCCCAGCATACTGGACCTCTGGTCCAACACCGGCCATTCAAGATAGTGCTGCCGCCCACCACGCGTCCCTGGCTGAACGTCCGCGTTCGATTATCCACGAACTGCTGTGGCGTCGTCGTCACGGCCCACACGTAGCGAGATAAGCTCTCCTGTCCGACGTTGCCGGGCACCGTGACATCTTCGGCGCGATCGTCTCTGGTTTCAAGCAAACGTTAGAATAGACTACAGCGCGCAGCCATACATATAAAACAAAGCTTGGGGATAGCTCACAAGTCTCCAGCTTCTACGAGCAAAACCGATACTTGAAAAAAAAAAATTCCCCGTCAGTAACTTTTTCCCGGTAGTGATGATGCGGTGGTAGGCATGCATGCGTACCTGCCGCGTTTTCAGAAAAGCCTATTGTCGACGCCAGGTTCTCTACTATATTCTCTTAATTGGTACTCGGTGCCTTGACCACAGCCTTTCGACCTAGGATCTGTTGGCAGCAACATAGCCACCATCGAGGGGTGGGTATGCGTTCAGGAGGTGATAACCGAGCCTCACTGGAATACTCTCGCCTGGTGGATGTTTATATATTCAGTGTTTGCAGCATTAATTCACTGGGCGTAACCGAGCCACGCAGGAAAGAAGAAAAGATACCAGTACCTATGCGGCGACATCAATAAGCAGAGGATAACTGAGATAGACTTAATCGTATACTCCTCACATGGCCAGGCATCTAAAAGTTCTCAAATGGCTGCTGCGAATATAATCTAAAATACATGGCAGACTGCGTACAGCCAGCTCAGCCAGCTCGTTTTTCTTCTTCCACAGAGGCCTGGGAGAGAGGCCTCGATGGCAATGTATGGAATACCATCAATGATGAGACTGGTCTCTGCGACATTGGTAACACTGCATTTTCCGTTGCCTCCGCTGAGGATATTTTGCGAGGTAAAGGACCCTAGTTCCTCGCCTCGCAAAAGCTGCCATGGCATGTGTGAGCCTGCAAGTTCATCCGCACTTGTTTCGCCCTTGGTTTACAACGAACTAGATAGCGAGCTGCCTGCCATGATGCAAACCTGTCCAATCCGTATCGATGAACTAGTGAATTGGCCCCTGTGCCTCTTTAGCCCTCAGCTCTAAGATCCTGCGGATCCCGATAGTCCCGTGGTTGCGGACGAGAATGTGCCGAATTTGTTTCCCGTTTGTTCTGATCCGTGCTGATCGACTATCTCCATGCGTCACGGCAAGAAGATGGCGGCTCGGACAACCCAAACTCTCGAAGCTAATATTTAATAACTTGGGGAATATTCTGTCGTCAACTCGGCAACCCGCAGAGGTGTCGACAACTCAAAAAGTAGCTAGAGCACCTCGTGCACCATTGAATCTAAACGCTTGTATGACGTGCGTACGGGTGCGTACGAGTGAGAGTGCGGGTGCTCACCCTTACCGATATATTATTTATTCGATATGAAACCCTAATTTAGCACTAATGTTTGGACACACTAGGTACTTCAGTTATTCCATTAAAACATACAGTTCACAAGGTTGACTACGTGTTCAGCTTGGTGATATGTAAAATTTGAAGGTGATCTGATCAAGTCGTGGGCTCCCTTTTCTCTGCTGGAGGCTCACCGATATACATCCAGTTATCGGCATGAATATTTCGAAAAAGTGGCCGTGGTCGTTCTCCAACGATCGCCTCAATAGCCGCTCCATACTTGACTAGTTTATCATCTTTAAAAGCTGTCTGTATAATTGCTAATCCAAATGGTACGCCTGTATGTATGTAGTCAGTCTTCGTCTTATGTTGGTAGAGTTAATTAGCTCACCATTGTCTCCTACGTTAACCGGAATCGTGATCATCGGATAGCCTGCAAGATACTCATTAGTCTGCACCCTCACGGCTAACTAAGAAACATACCCGCTTGAGCAGCTATTTGCATTGCGACACCATCATCTGCTTGGACGGGGACTAGCAGACCGTCTAAGGGCTTGCCGTCGTAGCTTAGAGCAGCATCGATCCCTTCATCTCTTGTCTTCCGGCGAATGAAATCTAGAGCAGATTTGTACGTTTCGTCTTCAACGCCCTTTGCTGTTTGGCTTTTTTCAAAACTGTCTTGGCCTGTTGGCCACGCTGGATGCGTCCCTGGCACGCCGCCTTCTCTATCGGTGTGCTTAATGTTGTACTGGATTATGTCTTCGAGACATCGAATATTATTTGGGTTGGTGGGGAGAGCGGATAGATACTTCTTTATGTCGTTATAGAAATCTACTTTTACCACCGTAAACTCGGACTGCTCTGGGTGCCCAAGACTCGAGGGATAGTCCCTAGTTGCATTAGACAGCATGCCCGTGAATGAGAAAGAAAGATAGTTCATACCAGCCCCATCCGCCGTTTCTAGGCACCATCCCCTCAGCGCTGGGGATCTCGACCTTTATGACCTCGGCACCGGCGGCTCGAAGTCGGCTGATTAGAGCTTGAAGGGTTTGGTACTGTGTCTCCGCGGAACTGTCTAAAGAAGCCCTTTCCCATATTCGCTTCCATGGCATACCGAATCTAGTTCCTTTTAAAGCATCCTTGTCGGCAATTGTACTCATGAATTCTCTGTAATATCCTATCAGCCACCTATTGCTCATACGCTACGAGTTCACAACTACCCAGGAGGTTGGCATATAGCCTCGAAGACCACTGCTACATCTGCAACTGTTCGCCCAAAGGCGCCAACGGTATCGAGATTATGAGACTCGGGAATAACACCGTCGCATGATGTCAGACCAACGGTGGGCTTTATGCCGACGATGCCATTCCGATCAGCCGGTAATATAACCTGAAAGGATCAGAAAAAGCTGCCTTCATACAGCATAGTTACTATGTAGAGGATATTGCGCCGCTTACGCTAGAGTCGGTCTCGGTCCCCAAACTAAAGGCACACATGTTCGAGGCAACAGCCACGGCGGGGCCGGAGCTCGAGTCCCCGGGATGCTCTGCGAGATTGTACGGGTTTCGACCTTGACCGCCGCGACTTGAGTAGGCCGCAGCGCTATAATGCTCAGTCTGTTGCGCTTTGCTTCATAGATATGGCTGAGGGTGCTGTACTAGAAAGTGGCTCGCATGGCAGCCCATTCAGACATGTTCGCATGTCCTAAGAGCACCGCGCCAGCTTCGCGCAACAACTTGACAACTTGGGCATCTTCAGGGACCTCGGCGCCAATGAGCACTATATCAAACGAATAAGAGAATGAATGGCTGTTGAGCAGAGTAACATATCAAGGTCTAAATAACAGCTTACTCGTAGATCCTGCTGTGGTTTGCATTTTGTCTTTCGTAGCGATGTTCTACGATGACACATCAGAATAACGCACTGCGAGTTTCTCGACAGGGCGCGCTATTGGTGAGGATGCCACTTACATCCTTAACGAGGAACGGGATGCCGTGAAGGGGGCCTCGAACGAAACCGCGCCTCCTCTCGCCGTCTCTCTCCCGGGCTATGTCCAATGCATCGGGATTCAGCTCGATGACAGCTCTGTGCGCACGGTTGACATTAGCGTTTGCTGGCAACGCGACGTCCGCTTCGAGCTGTCTAACCTCAAAACGCCGTTGAGCCTCCTCGTTCTCTCGAGATAGCACCCGGCGAGTTCCGCCGCCGTGAACTTGTCGTCGTGCAGCCACTGCTGCAGCTGGCGGATGGAGGCCTCCTCGATGTCAATCCCCTTGCAGAGGGGCATGCGGGTGTCAGGGACGGCATCCATTGTTTGCGAGTTCCTCTGTAAGATATAGCACGGCAGACGGGTTCCGTCGCTAGCTCTCGGTGCAACTGTATAAGCCTGCTTTTATACTACCTAGGTACCTACTTAAAAGGGGATGATATTTAGTACCTAGGGAGGCTAAGCTGCCGAACTCGGGCTTGCGCTGTGCTGGGCATCAGTCATTTGACCCCCTTCAATTTTACTTTATTTTTATTTTATCTTTTTATTCTCAGTTCATCATTTTCTGTCGAGTGACACGAGATGCCAGATTCGGTAATACTACTTACTTCAATGTCATACTTCTCCACGGGATACCCCAAGGGGACTTGCATGCTTTATCGCGTGGAGGTGAGCAGAGTGGTCGTAAGTAGCACAAGGTAAACAATACCTACTTACCACTTGCCCACTGTTAGTTGCATCTATAATTCAAACCTTTCCATCCGGGCCTTTAAGTTCTGGCTAATTCCCTACATGGGAAAGCCTGATGTGCGAATCCACTTATTACCTACTGAATTGTTCAGGATATAGATAGTATCTTCTGGCAGGAAATATAGACTTCACGCCCCGAGGGGGCTCAAAGTGATAAGTGACAGCGGGAGGGCCACGAGCTGTCAGATTTATAGTGGCGAGGTCATGCCTGATAGCGGTTTAGCTCTCGAGCTACCACTAAACTAGTCGTCTTCAGCAGGCCTCTATTGCCAGGTACCTCCTAGGTACCTGCCTCCTCCGGTCGACGTTATAGGTTCTCCAAAGTTGCATTCCTGCTTCCGCCGATGGAGCTTTTAACTTTTAGCTTTGACATAGCTTTTGAGTCACGGTGTGCTGTGATTTTGCAGCTTGTGCAGGCGCTGGCAGGTTTCATAACCACAGCTGGATTGGAGATTGGGTATAAAGTTCGCTTCATCGCTCCCGTCTCTGCCTGCACTGAATTGTTCCCATGTCTGTTCTCCTGCATTGAGACCCTCCCTCCTCGCGTGCCACATCCAAGGGGGTTTATACGATGCGCTCTGCGTCATGATCCTACGACAAACAACATATCGGAAGGCTGCCGCTGGCTGGAATGTACGTCACTCACCTCGGCAATTTTGCCGCCACCCTGTATATGTGCCTATATATGTTGTACATCGCTCCATCACCACACCACAGCTGGCTGGACCACGCACGTTGGATGTAACCAAAGGCTCATTTGTTCTTACTCTCCCAGACACCATTGCTCAAGCATTCCGGCCACACCAAACCAGACGAATTGACCCATGGCGGAGGCAGAGGCGCTTCGACGCTTGCGTCTCGCCCGCCGCCGCGACCTGCCAGCAGCGGGGGCACTGCATTGCCATTTGTGTCGCCTTATGCCTCTATTTCGGAGTCGCAGAAGCTGAAGAAAACCCAAGAAAGAGTATTGAGCTCTTGTCACCCTCGTAATGTCATGAGCTTACCCTGCAATAGGACTTTTTGGTTTCTGTCCTCGACACCTCGGTTACTAAGCGAGATGCCAAGGCCTACATGAACAGGTTCGTGCCTTTCCTGGAGAGGAAATCGGCAACGGGCTTCAAGCAACGCACCGCAGCGCAAACACATTCAAGCGGCCATAGAACCGCGCCTGAACCCTCTGCTATTTCAGCAAGCAGTGTCAAGACCAGTGGCGGAGACTCCGCCGTCCTGCTAGCCAGTCCGAAGTCGGAACAGGACCTTACAATTCAGGAGCCCCTGTTTGTGGCCCTGGTCAAGTTCCGTGTTCCCGAGACTGTGAATGACATTACGCTTGACGGAGTCGCCAAAACACTGAGCCGGCTCAGGAAGCTTGGCCTCGTTAGCGTAGTGGTTGTTGATTGTGATGGCGATGGCCAAGACGAGATCACCCAGCGGCAGACTGCGACTGCACAGGCAAGACGTATAGCCACAGCCATCGACAACTACGATGCTCCGAACGCACGGGTAATCGACTCACCCATCACGATAGCAAAGCAAGACGGCATTCCTGCATCGCGCTTCACTTCGCAGGATTTATTCATTGGAAACCCGAGTGAGCTCATGACCGCCTTGCAGGACGACCTCATTGCCATAATACCTTCCTGTGGATACACGGTAGATACGTGCATCCGCAAGCCTGTCAATGTGAATGACGCTATCCTAGCTCTCACAAGACATCTCTCTGGTCTTCAGTTCATCCAAGTTCCCGACGATGAATCTCCCGCCACGAAAATTTTGAAGGCCGCCGAAGTTTACCGTATTATCGTCCTCGACCCCCTAGGCGGCATCCCAGCGAAGAATCGAGCAACAGGAAGGCATCTGTTCTTGAATCTTGAGCACGAATTTCAGGAGGTTCAGGCTGATCTGGAGGCCCCCGCGGGCCCAGGAATATTAGGCGAAAGTACTGATAGGGCACGCCACCTGGAAAATGCCAGGCTGGCGAGAGACGCTCTATCTCTACTTCCTCCAACTTCCTCGGCGGTTATCACGACGCCACAAGAGGCAGCAACGGAGCGTAGACCTGAGGACAATGTGATGGATCTCGCGCTTGTTGGCACTAGACGGGGACAAAACCCACTCATCCACAGTCTCTTAACTGACAAACCGGTCCAGTCATCTTCACTACCTACTGAGCGTTTTACGCCAATCACATCGTCAACTGGGACTTGCCAAATAGGATCATTGACAACATTGGCTAAACGCGGTATGCCTCTTACTATCTTTCCAAATCCTAAAACTACGCCATGGAAGCCCCCGCAGCCGGGACAGAATAGCCTTAGCTTAACAGACCCCTGTATCGACCTCCCACGGCTCGTCAATTTGATCGAAGACTCCTTTGGGCGGAAACTCGACGTTGAACACTACCTGAAGCGTATCAACGGCAACCTTGCGGGTATTATAATTGCTGGCGAGTATGAAGGAGGCGCTCTCCTTACGTGGGAAAACCCTCCGGGAACGACAGACCTGAGCCGCCGAGTGCCGTACTTGGACAAATTTGCTGTTCTCCGGAAAAGCCAGGGTGCGGGAGGCGTAGCGGACATTGTGTTCAACGCCATGGTTCGGGATTGCTTTCCCGAAGGGGTGTGTTGGCGGAGTCGAAAGAACAATCCCGTCAACAAGTGGTATTTTGAGCGATCAAGGGGCACATTGAAGCTCAAGGGCATGAACTGGACCATGTTCTGGACAACTCCAAAGCTGACGTTGCATGACCAGAAATTCCACGACTACGAGGCTGTGTGCCGCGGAATTGAGCCATCATGGGCAGATAAGAAGCATGTAGTCGACTAAGAGAGAAAAAAAAGGAAATCTATAAACCTGCTCAAACAAGAACAGTCCAGATAATATGACCCGGTCGTAACCATGTGCACTTGGTGTGAAGACGGGTATAACAAGGAATTGGAGATGATAACTTGTTTTTATCAGCTGTCAGTTACCTATGCGTGTGATTGATGGTCTCGTGGCATCGCTCTATAACCTTCCATTTCTCTCTGTATCGCCTAGCAATTAAAGCTGAATGATGAATACAACTGGTGACGAGTTTTGCTTGTGTCGCATCTTCATCTGGGGTATGGCGTCATTCCCTATTTTACTAGTAGCTGTGACGCCGGCTACCTACTTCGTGGCCACTTGTACTGTTGTTTCGGCGCAAAACTCTTATGTGAACGAAAAAAATGTCGCGGGTGTTTTTTTTTTTGAAAATACCTTAAAAACATCAATAGGAAACTTGAGATTCATCTAGCCGAAGCAATATGTATTTCCGATGTACCTTCTTAAGCAGGTATCTATGTGCCTTGATACCTAACCTTCTACGTGGGAGCCACTGCGCTGATCTATTTTTGCTTGATGGCGGGGCGGTCAGGAGGGAGGAAATTTACAGACAGTACCTCCCGTGTGACCCCACCATCCGTGTTAAAAAGCGATTTAAAAAGCGATACGTAGTGACTGATAAGCAGCGATAACAGCTGAAGGCGGGGTGATAAGGGGGGTGCTCCTAGTTGTCATTGTTGAGACGGCTGTTGAGGACGGACGAGAAAAAAAACAAACAGAAAAGTGCAATGAACATCCTTTTTTTCTCTATAAACGTTACAAGTGTGGTAGGCAGATAGTAGAGAGTCACGTACAACATGGCGACACACCATATTGCATGGGGACTACCTGATGTATGGGTTTATGGGGTTGATGGGACAAGGCTGGCCATGGTTGCGACTCTGTTACTGGTCGGACCAATAGCCGATACTGGGACTGGGACCAATGATCAGCTACAGCGGTCCGCATGCGTTAGAATGTTTTGGATTTTCTGGCTGGTACCTGAAGTCTCTAGAAGTTTCGCACCATAGCAATTATTCCATAGCACGCCCCGCCAGGGGGCGTGTGGCTAAAGAGGGGTAAGCCGGGTGAGGCTAGACTACATAATTCGACCACAGACTGGTCTGTTTGTCCCTCCTTCTCCCACCTTATTAGGTAGTCTTAGTATAGGTACAGTGCGCATTTGGGCAGCCTTTTTTTTTTCTTGCACCTTATTTCAGAGACTCGCTCTTCTACCCTGTTGTGCTCAACGAAACGTCCGAAGTACAGTATCGACTGCAGACAGACGACTGGACATCGACTCCCCCGCCCTCCCGACTTTCCCTCACCGCCCGAGTCCGGCCTCTGTTCGACTTGCTCTGTTTGTGATTGCCGATATCTTTTTCGAGCCTCTCGAGCCTCCCCCCTCCTCCCCTCCCACTCCGATCCCAGCTGAATTCCGTGCAACCAACCCTCTCCCACTTGTTACGTCCATCCAAACAAGATGAGCGTCGTTGGTATGTCTCCTCGCCCGGACACCCCTGTGCCCCTGCTTGTCTTCTGTCTACTGACGCCGGCGTCCTTCAGGTGTTGATTTCGGAACGCTCAACACGGTTATTGCTGTTGCGAGAAACCGAGGTGTCGATGTTGTGCGTAATGCCTTTCATTCTCCACCCATCCGTTTTGTACTGTTGTAGCCTGGCTGTAAGGCTGACTGGGCACTTATTGATTAGATCACCAATGAAGTCTCCAACCGTGCAACGCCGTGAGTGTTACCCCGCCTGGCTGGCGATGGCTCCTTTCCGCTAACGCCGGCTCTTAGTTCCCTCGTCGGATTCGGCCCCAGAGCCCGCTACCTAGGCGAGCCGGCGAAGACGCAAGAAATCTCCAACCTCAAGAACACCGTCTCTTCCCTAAAGCGTCTTGCTGGACGCGCCCTCAAAGACCCCGATGTCCAGATCGAGCAGCAGTATGTCTCGGCTGCTCTCGTAGACTGCAATGGCCAGGTTGGCGCCGAGGTCTCGTACCAGGGCAAGAAAGAGAAGTTCACGGCCACGCAGCTTGTTGCCATGTTCCTAAGCAAGATCAAGTCGACCGCTGCTGCCGAGCTGAAGCTGCCGGTGGCTGATGTTGTCATGAGCGTGCCACCGTGGTTCACCGACATCCAGCGCCGAAGCATTCTTGATGCTGCCGAGATCGCCGGTCTCAAGCCGCTTCGGATCATGAATGACACCACCGCAGCTGCCCTGGGCTACGGTATCACAAAGTTGGATCTACCTGCCGAAGACGAGAAGCCGCGCCGTGTCTGCTTCATTGATATCGGTCATAGCAACTACTCATGCTCCATCGTCGAGTTCAAGAAGGGCGAGCTGACAGTCAAATCTACTGCCTTCGACCGCCACTTCGGTGGTCGCGATTTCAACTTGGCCTTGGTCAACCACTTCCAGAAGGAGTTCAAGGGCAAGTATCGTATCGACATTGCGACTAACCCCAAGGCTTTGGCTCGTGTCGAGGCTGGTGCCGAGAAGATGAAGAAGATTCTGTCCGCCAACCAACAAGCTCCCTTAAACATCGAGTCTCTCATGAACGATATCGATGTTAACGCTATGATGACGCGGCAAGAATTCGAGGCCCTCGTTGAGCCGCTCTTGAATAAGGTCACGGCACCGTTAGAGCAGGCCCTTGCCGATGCTGAACTGACCAAGGATGACATCGATTTCATTGAGCTGGTCGGTGGCAGCACTCGTATGCCATCTATCAAGGAGAAAATCCAGGCCTTCTTTGGCAAAGGGCTGTCGTTCACTCTCAACCAGGATGAGGCCATCGCTCGGGGTTGCGCCTTTGCCTGCGCTATCCTGTCGCCTGTCTTCAAGGTCCGCGATTTCTCCGTTGCGGATATCGTCCACTACCCGATTGAATTTTCCTGGGAGAAAGACGTGGATATCCCCGATGAAGATACGAGTTTGACTGTCTTTGGCAGGGGCAATGTTCTGCCGTCCACTAAAATCCTAACCTTTTACCGAAAACAGCCTTTCGACCTAGAGGCGCGATACTCGAATCCCGAGGACATCCCCGGCAAGGTGTCTCCCTTCATCGGTCGTTTCTCCGTCAAGGGAGTCAAGGCAGATCCCAAGACGGAATTCATGATCTGCAAGCTGAAGGCAAGGGTTAACATCCATGGTATTTTGAATGTAGAAAGCGGTTACTACGTCGAAGACCAAGATGTCGAGGAAGAAGTCAAGGACGACAAGAAGGACGATGGCGAGAAGAAAGACCCTGATGTGAGTTTTGCCTTTTGATCATTTCCGCTAGACAGATTGGCGGGCTGCAACTTTGGCGGCGATAATGTCCCTCTAACTAACTTGTTTTCCCTTTAGGCCATGGATACAGACGACAAGAAGGAGGATGGAAAGTCCAAGACACGAAAGGTTAAGAAACAAGTTCGCAAGGGCGATCTACCAATTGTTTCTGCAACTACCTCTCTCGATTCAAACACCAAGACCAGTCTTTTCGAGAAAGAGGTGGCTATGATCATGGAAGATAAACTAGTGGCCGACACAGAAGAGAAGAAGAACGAGCTCGAGACTTATATTTATGACATGCGTAACAAACTAGACGATCAGTATGCCGATTTCGCCAGTGACGAAGAGAAGGACGCCCTGAGGTCTAAACTCACCGAAACCGAGGTAAGTTCTTCGCATTCCCCATCTTACTCATGGGGTGCGGCTGACTTTTATTAGGATTGGCTGTATGAGGAGGGCGAGGACACGACAAAGGCTGTCTACATCGCCAAGATAGATGAGATCCGTGCTCTGGCCGGTCCCATCACCCAGAGGTACTTCGACAAGGTAGAGGCCGATCGCCAAGCTTTGCAGGCCAGACTTGACGCCGAAGCGGCAGCGAAGAAGGCAGCCGAGGAAGAAGTCCGTAAAGTAGCCGAGCCGGAGAAGACCGAGGGCAACAAAGATGAGGAGATGACAGACGCCGATGCCACCAAGGAGGCCGAAGAGCCTCAGTCCTAGGAGTATCGCTCTCCCAAGCGGGTTAAGCGGAGTAGTGATACATGGGCGTGAGACGAAGAGTATTTAAAAGTAATGACTGCAATGGAGTGGGACCGGCACTGGATGTTTCAACGATGGCTTGGGAAGATTTCTGTCCTGATCCCGACCGGATATTGCGGTGTTAGAGATAGACTACGGCCGCTCAATTAGTACACGAGGCCGGCTGCAGACTCGAGATAGACCTTATCCGGATACGGGTATGTTCATAACTATGATATTTTCTTTCGCGCGATATTTCGCACATTGAAAAGTGAGATGCTAAGCGAAGCTGCTCTGTCTGGGTGTGGTTCTGGCCAGGGATACCTATCTAACCTAACATCTGTGCACTAGTCTTGGTACTTATTTGCAGGGCTCGCGGGCGGTGACGGTAACAGGATCAACCCACAAACACAGAGTAGTTGTTATTTACCACGGTTTGCTGTCTAGATAGTAAACAATAAACACATTATAAGCTCGTAAGACAGTAGGGGCATCACTGTTGCACGGCTGTTTTCTCAATGTCTTACTTCATCGTCTCGGCAGATCTGCCATTCCGGGAACCAATCACCAACAAACAACAGGCTGTCTACACAGACCACGAGAATCTTGCCACATAATTATATCCACCCGACTAGGCATGTCTAGGTACATACCTTAGCGACCGCGAACCAGCATGTAGCAAACCAGCCCCGCCTTATCCAGACCTCCTCCTCTTCACCCCTCTCTCCCTCCCTTCCCACCCCCACTGATAGAGACTGCCAACGAAACCCTATCCCAATCATCTCATCACACGATGGGGCCTCGTGGCCTAATGGCTAGGGCGCTAGATTTCGGTGCTCCATCAGCAGATTCTCTAGAGATTGTCGGTTCGAGTCCGGCCGAGGTCGAAAATTTCATTGTTCCCCCTCCGAATTGGTGTAGTGGCCAACATTTGACGCTCTCATCGTAGCCTGTCCAGTGAATGGTGTAGGTTAGGGGAAGTGCCGTCAAGCCCGGGGTTCGATTCCCCGATTCGGAGATACTATTTTTTGTTGGCCATAACTATCTTCTAATAAGAAAAGCTAGTGAGCTAGTCTTTTTTTTTCCCCCTCTTCCTCTTGAGAGAAATATTTTCTTACAAGTATTCTCTTTTGTTTAGCCTACCTGTTGTAGTCCCCATTATATACTCTATCGATAAGTGTGATAAGAAGTCCGCTCGCTCGCTTAAGTCCTTATCGGTGCCCGGTAGCTCGGACTTTGATGTTCGGGATGGATGTCCGCGTGCATTTCACAAATTTAATTTATCCACTGGAATGTGCAACTCCCCGCAGTGTCATCACTCGGCCACCTGCCTGTAAGTCTCCCACATCGACCGACACCACTACCAACTCCTGCCACTGTACACCGTAGACCCTCTCTCACCTTCTCGCCATCCAGTGAGAGCGCTAGAGACTGGAGATTTTTCTTTCCTTGTGTGCGGCCTCGTCTCTTTTGTGTTCGGAGACAAGCGTAAGAAAGAGCAGGCCATGTCTCCGGGGGTTTCTGGGACATGACTCTAGAAAACACATCACCTGTGCCTCCGACCTGTCCTTAATCATCCTCTCTCCGGTCGTCAAACATTGCACCCGCCACCCCGTCTCGCCTTGTCTAGTCTCTTTTGCTAGGTGACTTGTAGACGGCCGCCAACACGACGACACGACCGAAGACACGCTCGTCTCACGTTCATTCAATTCTACGACACTTTGCTACGCAGTAGGGTTCTGCATTGCCCCCAACACCGTCTAGCTACGAATCCAGCAAGCCGTCACGATGCCGCCGAAAAAGAAGGGAGGAAAGAAGGCAGCTGACGACTGGGAAGCCGACCTTGGTGAGAGCATTGCACCGACTAATGGCGATGCCGCTCCCGCTACCGCCGCCGACGCTGAGGGAGAACAGGCAGAGGAGGGCGATGCGCCCGTCGGCGGCCTCATGGCCTTCAGGAAGAAGGCTATGGAGAGGCGCAAGAAGAAGGGCTTGTCCGAGAATTTCGTCGACGGCGAATCCCCTGAACCCACTGCCACAGAGCCCACCGACATAACCTCCTTCCAGGCGCCCCAAGAAGCGACGGCTGAGGACGAGTTTGCGCTACCGGAGAAGAAGGGGAAAGGAGGGAAGCAGAACAAGAACCAACCTGCTGCCAAAACTCCTGCCGCTGCTGCCGATGGAGATGATGTTGACGACTCGGGCAGGATGCTCACCAAGGCCGAGAAGGAAAAGTTGAGGAAAGAGAGGGAGAAGCAAAGGAAAAAGGAGCAGGTTGGTGCTAGCACACATCTCGATTGTCTTCGAATTCTAACGTTTGCTATCTTGTCTAGGCCGCGAAAAAGAAAACAACAGCACCCGCACCCGCACCCGCGCCCGCACCAGCTGTGAAAGCTCCAGAACCCGTCAAGGCCGCTGTTGAAGAGAAGAAAGAGGCCCCGGCCCCGGCCCCGGCCGCAGAGGCCTCAGGGAAGAAAGGCAAAAAGCTTCCAGCACATTTGGCCGCCATTCAGAAGCAACAGGAGGAATTACGGCGGCAACGTGAAGTAGCCGAAAAAGCTGCCGAAAATGAGAAAGCTCGCCTTGCAGAGTTAGAGAAACAGGAAGCCGAAGAAGCTAAACGAAAGGAAGAAGAGAGGGCTCGTAAAAAGCAGAAAGAAAAGGAGAGGATTGAGCAGCTTAAGAAAGAAGGGAAGTATCTTACCAAGGCTCAGAAGGAAGAGAAGGCCCGCAATGAGAGGAAGCTGCAGCAAATGATTAATGCTGGCCTCCAGGTTGGGCCTTCGGAAGACGGTGAGGACAAGAAGAAAAAGGTTACCTACGACAGCAAGAAACGGGGCAAGAAGAATGAACAAAAGGTTATCTCCCATTCCTATGACTTGGTTAAGAGTTGCTTTACTAATCCTTTGAAGGTGGATGAAGAGAAAGCCCTAGCCGAAGCTGCCGAGCGGGCGAGAATACAAGCCGAAGCTGCAGTCAAGGATGCTGAAGCCAAGGCCGCCGCAGAAGCAGCAGCGCAAGCAGCTGCTCAAGAAGCTGCCAAGAAGGCTCAGGCAGAGGAGCAGATCGAGGACGATTGGGAGGCAGCCGCCGCTTCGGGAGATGATGTGAAGGACAGCTGGGACGCCGATTCAGATGAAGAGGCCGAAAAGAAAGCTGCTGCAAAGGAGTCCACCAAGGCATTATCCTCACGACGTAAGGCCAAGGAATCCGGGTCCGAGTCCGAATCAGAATCAGACGATTCTTCGTCTGAAGATGAAGAGCGAACAGCTGCTCGAGCTGCCGTGGCCCAGCGCAAGAAAGAGGCTGCCGAACGGAGAGAGAAAGCTCACCAAGCTGCCCTGGCCGCGAGATCCAAGGAAAACCTTCGCAGCCCTATCTGCTGTATCTTGGGTCACGTCGATACAGGAAAGACAAAACTACTGGACAAGATTCGGCAAACAAATGTCCAAGAAGGAGAAGCGGGTGGTATCACACAGCAGATTGGTGCTACATATTTCCCAGGTTTGTCGCAACCCCTTCCTACGGTTAAGGGTCGCCAACTAATATTCTTCTACTAGGTGAGGCTATCAAGCAGAAGACTGCCGTTGTAAACCAGGACGGAAAGTTCGAGCTCAAGGTTCCCGGTCTCTTGATTATCGACACACCTGGTCACGAGTCTTTCTCCAACTTGCGTTCTAGAGGTTCCTCACTTTGCAACATTGCCATTCTAGTCGTCGATATCATGCACGGTCTTGAACCCCAGACCCTTGAATCGATGAAGCTGCTCCGTGACCGGAAGACGCCCTTCATTGTCGCACTCAACAAGATTGATCGTTTGTACGGTTGGAAGAAGGTCGACAACAATGGGTTTCAGGAGAGTTTGGCTCTTCAGAGTCGAGGTGTACAGAACGAATTCAAGAACCGATTGGAGCAGACCAAACTCGCCTTTTCCGAACAAGGTTTCAATGCTGAGCTTTTCCACGAGAACAAGTCCATGGCCCGATATGTTTCATTGGTTCCAACCTCCGCTCACACAGGAGAGGGTATCCCGGATATGTTAAAGCTCATTGTACAGTTGACTCAAGAAAGAATGGTTGGTTCACTCATGTATCTCTCGGAGGTGCAAGCTACCGTTCTCGAGGTCAAGGCAATCGAAGGTTTTGGTATGACTATCGATGTCATCCTGTCCAACGGTATTCTTCGAGAAGGCGATCGAATAGTAGTGTGTGGCGTTGAAGGAGCTATCACTACGAACATTCGAGCACTGCTTACTCCGGCAGTCATGAAAGAGTTGCGTGTCAAATCACAATATGTACACAACAAGGAGGTGAAGGCAGCTATGGGTGTCAAGATTAGTGCACCTGGGCTCGAAGGCGCCATTGCTGGTTCTCGATTGCTCGTGGTCGGACCTGATGATGACGAAGAAGATTTGGAAGAAGAAGTTGAAGCAGATTTAAACAAACTGTTTAGTCGTGTGTCTACATCGGGACGAGGTGTCAGTGTGCAAGCATCAACCCTTGGTTCACTCGAAGCCCTTCTCGATTTCTTGAAGGATTGCAAGATTCCCGTAGCCAACGTTGGTATCGGCCCTGTGTTCAAGCGTGACGTGATGCAGTGCGGTACGATGCTGGAAAAGAGCCCTGACTACGCCGTCATGCTCTGTTTCGACGTCAAGGTGGACAAGGAAGCTCAGGCCTACGCCGAGGAGAACGGAATCAAGATTTTCACTGCCGACATCATTTACCATCTGTTTGACTCATTCACAAAGCATATGGAGGATCAACTCGAGAAGAAGAAGGAGGAATCGAAGCTGCTCGCCGTGTTCCCCTGCGTCCTCAACACCGTGGCGGTTTTCAACAAGACCAACCCCATTGTCGTAGGTGTTGATGTGGTAGATGGTAACCTCCGGGTCGGCACACCCATAGCTGCCGTGAGACAGAACCCCACGGGCGGTAAGGAGGTTGTTAGCATGGGCCGAGTGTAAGTTTCTATCATCCCATGACGCAAGATAACTCCCCCCCCCTTTTCTCCTCTGGAACTGACAAGCTATGGACAGATCATCGATTGAAAGAGATCACAAGCAAATCCCAATCTGCAAGAAGGGACAGCCGTCAGTGGCGGTCAAGATCGAGATGGGCGGCCACCAGCCGACGTACGGCCGACAACTCGAGGAGTCTGATATGCTGTACAGCTTGATCTCGCGTGCCAGCATCGACTGTCTCAAGGAATTCTACAGGAAAGAGGTCACGAACGACGAGTGGGCGCTTATCATCAAGCTTAAGTCCCTGTTCGATATTAACTAGATAGGGGGTAGATAGACATGGCTATGGTGATGGTATTCCTAAGAGGCATGGTTTCACACCCGATCCTGAGAGCCGTGTTGCTATGGCTATGACTACGGCTACCCTTCGCAACACATGTATTTATGAGCGGACGACATGGGCAAAATGAGATCTGGGGGGGGGGGGGGGGGTTATCACGGATAGTTTTTAATCGAATTGCATACTCACGACTACACTGCTCACCATCCGGTTGACTTTACCAAGAATATGTTAGATTTCTTTTCTTTTGTTCTTTTTTTTCTTTTTGTTCGCTGTTGATTTATACTGACTACTTAAGTATATATGTATATATATACAAGTATACATGAAGTAAGATCAAGATTGGTATGGTAGGTAGTCGTCGATCTTGTGTAACCAGGATCAATTAACTGTTGCTCCGATGAATCGACCGACCGATTGATCACTGAGTCGTAACCATGCATTTATTCATCCCTTCTCGAGACTCCCTCTCTGTATTCATTCACCTTACTCCTCCGTGGTAAATAAGGAGGTACTTACCTACCTACCTAGGTAAGTAGGCAGGTAGGTATTATTTTGGCCCGAGTACATATATACATACATAAACATTAGGTAGGTTACGGTACAGATAGATAGACAGACAGACAGACAGACACTATTGCCATCCATGTCAATGCACGAATCGAACAAGCCCCAGAGAAGAAGGCGCCGGATACCTAGATAACCTCACCTCGATCACTCACTCACTCGCTCACTCACTCACCTAATCCGGCCCGCGCCCCTGAAGTGACAAACAAACAGACAGACAGACAGACAGACAGGCCTTGCAAACTTTCCGGGACGATTTAAAACACACACGTAGCCCGAAGACGAGTATCACGGCTTGGGGATTCATTCCAATTTACATTATAACAATTCGGGTTAAAACTAGGCAAACCTCTTCTTCGGGGGCCGACAGCATCCAGTCCAGATCAAAGTCGATGTGTAATCCTGGGTTTTGATCTACAGTCGTCCAGGTCTCGCCGAATTGGCACGTAGCGGGTGTTCCTTTGCTAGCGTTAGCCAGGCTCGCGTACACCTTGGGATTCATAGACGTCTAAGGGTAACTCAGCAGCGGCTTTGGGAAGACAGGGAGCAATAAGCGAATGGCTAGGAACCCCAACTCATATGCTTGCTTCTACTTGTTCATATCGACTTAGGCTAGCATGCAAGACTCTAGGAAATTCGAATCATAGTAAGGGGAGTAAATTGCTAGCGAAGATCAAGGGGATGGCGAGAGCAAGAGAGAGGGAGGGAGCCAAACCTGGATCAGCGAATATGGACAATTCAGCTAGGGTGTTATTCCCAATTAACCCCAGAACAATCCACACACCGTTCCTCACCCCCTCCGCTCTCTTCTCCTTTATTCTTGTGTGCGGCGGAGAGTAGACGAAGCCACTAAGCAACTGCATAGGCAGACAGTTAGCGATGCGAGTTTTCGGACCGCAGTAGACAGGCAGACAGGCAGGCAGGCAGACAGGCAGACAGGCAGACAGGCATTTTTTAGATGAGTATGTGGGTAGGATTGACGATGCAGACTACCTTCTTACCACGTCAGTATCAGAGATCTCCTCGCCATCCGTGTCAAGCCCGGGCAGCATCGGCCCAGCTTCTCCCTATCGTACTTCTGGGCTATACTAGTCCAGCACAAGGTGCAGAAATCGCAGCCCGCGTCTGCCGACGCCTTCAGCGCTGCCATGCTATGTTGCAGCAGATGGGAGCCGGCGACGAAGAGCTCGTCGCTGCGAATCTCGGCACATTTTGCGCACCTCATTCGTGTGTGTGCGTGTGCCGGCGTCGAGGTTTTCGAGATTGAGGCATCGAAACCCGTGCCCTGTGTTGTTATGACGGGGAGGGAGGGGGGTTGAGCGTCATAAAGACAGTACAGATCTGGATACTTAGGCAATGGATCAAAGAAGGAGGTGGGAGACGGCGGGAGTCTATCTGCCTATCGCGGTGCACGTCTACCATCTACACTAGTCACATGCAAATAGGCGCGGCGACACAGCCCTGGATTTATGTAGACATGTACATGTAAAGTGAGGGAAAGAAGAGTGAGTACCTTAAGTACACACCATCTAGATCACAGTATTTATTTATACATATACATGTAGCTGTCGCATATCAACCTCGTTAAGCCTCGACTAAATACGGCCAGATTCGGGAAGCGCGCTCGCTCCACTCTGCTCTGCGATGTTATGGAATGTCGAATAGGGACACACATCTCGCTTCCGTGTTTCATAACCAAGGGGAACGAACGGCTTTGATGTCGCGTGGGATGAGACTGGGGATGAGGATTTGCCAAGTACTACAAGGGGTATACTCTGTGTGGGCAGAAGCCCCGTACGGACTGTTCTGAGCACACGCTGGAGATTATAAGTCCCGTGATGAAACTATACATATCCTGCTTGCGAAATCTACTATATTACATGGTATATAGGGTAGTTAGGCAGTAATAATACCTCTACGCTGCAATAACACGGCAGCCTGCTTAAAGAACCCTGTATGACTACGGCCAGACCCTAGCACCACTCTTCAGGATACCAAAAAATCAAGGTATAACTAGATGGTAGATGGTAGATGGTAGATGAATGGCATCTCTTGCGAGTCTCTACAGCCAATATATCAAGCTCCTCTCTCTATTAACAAGATTTTTTTTAAAATAATAAAAAATAAAAATGGGAAGAAAATGGGTATCATGACACTCCTATCAACTACACCGTCTGTAAGTACCCACCCTACTCCATCGCGCATTGCAACAGGAAAAGCCATCACCTCATCCCCTACTCGCCGGCTACGTACACGTTTCCAAGAACCGCGTCGAGATACAGACGGAGGTGGTCAAGATATATATAATTTCGATTACATATACACACACCTACATACACTTAGGTGTATCCCTGCTTCTATTGATCACATCACCCTTGGACGAAAATCGAAGTACCAATAGGTTCATGATAGCTGGCTAGTACAAATAGTGTTGTTTACACCTCAGGTTCGGAAATACACCTGATACTGCCGTTCTATACTACAGTCGTGGAGTAAGTAGGTAGGTTAGGTCATAGATAGCACGAATTGATTGATACGCCCTACCTAGCCCAGACGGCCGAGGTGAATTGGGTTAGGTTGACTCTTACGTTGGAAGAAGACGTGATCATTTGACTGTGTACTATTATATCTTCTTAAACAAGGGTTGATGTCATGCTTTCTAACCTGCTCTGCATGTACTAGATAACAGCGTGAAGACGCGGTAACGAGACCGAAGAATCATGTTAATTGAGGGAACCGACGAGTATTCTTCAATATATAAAACCTTGTGTAGCAGCCATGATTCTTCTCATAATGCAGGGGAAAGGTAGTACTCGAGGAGACCGTAAGTGTACTCAATTGTTAGGAAGACCGTCTTCGGTGTCGGGGGAGTCGTTGTCCTTGTATCAAGACCGAATGGTAAAAGCAGTTCCTGAAGTTTAGTTAATCGTGACGGTGATAGTATGTGCTCCAGCCACTTTTTTTTCAGAAATCGCTGCAATATATCTCCATCGATGTGCATTTCAATCTTGGCGATAGAGTTTGGATCCAGCTGAATGTCATCTGGACTATCGGGCCCACGATCGATGTCAGATATGCCCTTTACCGTCATAGCTAGATTTTGTATGTATCTTAGCAGTCGCCATGCATCCTCGTCAAGGATTGAAAATTGTGTGAGCGACCCATCAATTGCAAGGCCTAGTATGCTACGCTTATCTAGACCACTCGGTAAATGCCCGTACCGTGGCCGATCTCTGGTCCAGCGTGGTCGAGTGTATCCATGGATAAACTTTCGAATTGACACTGGTAAGTGTGCCTGAAAGACCAATTTCAAGCTTGAGGCGCTCAGGTTCCGACCCGGCGGCCACAAGCCGTAAACGCCACACATGGGGTCAGACGTTAAGACGAGCCCTTGTTTTCGTTCTCTAGTACCGCTGGATAAACCGACATCAACCAAGTGCAATCCGTTTCGGGCAACTTCGTCCGTGTGCAGCTGGACCATTCGCTGCCTTCTGAGGGCGATATCGGACGTATAATCAAGAATAATTAGTGAATGACAGGTAGTGAGGACATGCAAATGCCCATCGATCACCTTTAAACATGTAGCCGGAGATGGGAGTTCGTATCGCATGACGGTTTTGAATTTTTTGTCTTCGATAACGTGATACTCAAGGTTTGTGTTGGAGTTCAGAAACAGTCCATTCTCGTCCGTCGTTCCAGATCGCGGTGGTCCATCTTTAATTTTCCTATTAAACTGGTTCCAGAAGCGAATTCGACGTTGGGCTCCTGTATTCTTGGGAGCCGGTTCCTGCTCTGCCGAGACAATAAAAAGACGTCCTTCTCTGTCTCCCAACCTGGCTAATATAACAAACCACTCGTAGAGATTTCCCTTGTTTTTATACAGCCAATGCAGTAGAGAGACGATCTTGATGTCTGAATTGCCTAAAGGTTCGACGTAGTCAACATCTTCAGGCTCGTCACCCTGGCCTGACCTTTTCATAACTGGATGGGATAGATCAGTTCCTGTCATGGGATCGAAAAAATGCAAAGAAGGGATGCCCCTCTTTACAACGACCGTGACGAGAGCTTCTAGTCGTTCAGAGTACAGGATCCCCTTGGGCGTGCCTCCGACAGGCATATACCGTGGGACAGGAGCAGGATGGGGTTGTATTTCTGTTATAAATATATGTGGACCAGCCACCATGGCCCATGTGCAGCCACCATACTCCAATATTTCGTGTAATGATGTGACTGAGTTTATTGTAGGAGATGGGGAGTGTGGTTCATTGGCGTCGGTCAGCCAGACTTGGAAAATCTCTTCGAAACAGCCTTGGTTGGGTTTCCCATTCGGTTCCTTCATAATCGCAAGTCCTGCATCGTTGCACACCAGACTCGAGGAGCCTGTATCTAGTACCGGTCCTGTGAATACATGTGACGGGGTCACACCAAAATGGTTCGTTCTAGTTACTGTAAAGTCTTGCCCAGGTCGGCGGCGGCTGTCCCTTGGGTGTATCGTGAGGACGTCGCCATTTCTCATGCCAATCACTATCTTGTCATCGCCAAGACATGTAATGCTAGTCACGGCATTGATTCCCATAGAGTCAACACCCTCGTCCTCTCCTAATTTTAACTCCATTGGTGCTGATAACACGGGTAAGCAACAAAACGGGCCTTGAGCATATAGTTCTTAATATCTTACCTCGTTGACAGCCTGTGGGCGTTTCTCCCCTAGACTGAGACCAATTGAGAGGGAAGATTTTCAATGCCGACAAGTCCCTCTGCGAGAGGCCGACCAGAATGCAAATGCCGACCGATAGTGTAGTTATAGAGATGGCAGTGACTTCGCCTTCCACTTCAAAGACATTCTTTAATACAAATCTCGGCGTATCAAAGCTGAAAACCATAATTTTAAAGGAGCCGTGAGAATAGACTGATAAAGTGAGTGTTTCATCGGTGACGGCAGCATCTGTGACCATTGCCAATTGATCCTCGACCATATCACTAATCGAGTACTGATAACTAATGGGGCAGGCAATTAGTAGCAAAACCTCATGATGGAGTCAGATGTCTTACCAGCCATTTGGGGATACTATTGTTGCATGCATGGTTGTGATCTGAATTGCAATGTCCCTGGAAACGTGAACCGCGAGCGTAGTAGAGAGGAGATCGAAATTTACTGCGCTCTGGTCTCTCTCGGATACCTCAGAGAGGTCTTGCGAGATGTGCAAAACGGCCGAATTTTCTGGAAGCGCTAGAAGCATAAAGAATCCCTCTTCTGGTGCACCATTAATGCCGGGGATGGCCCAGCACCTTTTAATAGGTGAGGTATACAAGAGGTCCAAGCCAATCTTAGCCTGGATTCCATAACGTAGCTGTACAATAGCGCCAGATACGTCTCTACCAGAGCAAGCAAATATACTTCCTGGCGCTATCATGTGACTCGGTGTATTCTCAACCAACAATGGTCGCTTCGAAAGTTTCTTATGGTCCGATTTGGAATGCTTGCTTGCGTCATTTGCTAATACTAGGTCGACTGTAGGAGACCACTTGGGCAATTGGCCGACACGCTTCGGATCTTGCCTTGGTTCCACCTAGAATAAGGGGTAGTGTTAGCCCTAGTGTGAAGCAGTGGGAAAAGGAGTGAATACAACGTACACTCCAGATTTCCCCGTGACCGTTATCTCCGCTCGTCACTAGGATATCTGCACTGGATACGCTAACAGATGCAAATCCCGAATCAATATTACATTGTAACGGGCCCATATAAAGACTCAAATCGATGCTGGAGTCGCTGATCTCCAGACTATTCACCCAGCCATCTTCTCTAGCTAGGTATATTAGGTCGGTATCCGTGTGGTATGCTTCTTCTCGCCACGGCCGTGTCCAGGCTGTCCACATTGGACGGTGAGTCCCATGATGCCAGTCGGTAGCATCTTGATGCTTTAATGTAAAGGGAGTGAAAACCGGCGAGCCACTAAGCACATCCGAGCAGATTGCCACAGAATGCTCCGTTATTATTAGGAATTGGCAACAAATCATCAGGGGGATGATCAGTAGTGGTAGCCCAGCAGTTCCATCAAGCCTAAGACCCGATATCTCCTCATCAAACGCATTTTCCAACGGCTCCGAATTCTCCCACTCGTAGGTAGCGAGTCTGAGCACCCCTGCCCGCGCGGTGATGGCAAGCAAGACGATATGGGATGCGTTCTCAGAGCCAGTATGAAGGAATTCGAGTTTATGGATGACACCCCTCACAGCTCGTGCTTGTACGGATTGGATAGGCTTTATGGATTGGCGCATGTAATGTTGCTTGCGGAGCTCCTTTATTGACTTTAACTGACATACGACGAAGAGATCTTCAGAGCAAGCGAGGGCCATGTATCCCCAATCGGGGCTGATTGTTATATGGAACCCTGGGTCTACCAACTTTCCGCTAAAGATGGAAAAATGCGACGAGACGAATTCCCAATCGCCAGCTTCGGTTAAGCTCATGAAAAGGAACACAAGCTCCCCGGTAGAGAGCACCAACACCAGTAACTGCTGAAACAGTTCTGTATCCTCGGGAAGAGACGAGGATGTAGATGCGGATGTGGATGTGGAGATGGATGGGTTGGAACTCGTCACACTAACATCATCACTTTTGTGGTAATTAGCCTCGATATCTTGTCTTCTTATTCTTAGGTAGTCGTGAGCGCCCATAACACAGCAATTCCGAATTTTCGAGCCCAAATACACTTTCTTTCCAATAGGCTTTAATTGATTATCTGTACCGAATTCGGATATTTGAACACATTGATCCTAATACTGTTAGCAATACCCCAGCTTATTAGCGGCTAGTTGGGGATGTTGAATATGATCAATCTCGCAGTAGAATGAACAGACCATGATTCCAGCTCAGATCTTTAACGATGCTCAGCCATATTGCACAGCGATTAAAGGCAAATTGCGCAATATTTGACTGAACAGGCCAGTTTTTTTGGGGGGGGGGGGGGCGTGGGAGGGGGGTTGTTGGAAGAGAATAAAGGGGAATAAACGGAACAAACATACCCCTACCAGAGCTACATCGTTGAAGCGTGGCGACCGAAGCTGAACAGGAAGCACCCAACGGATGATGGGGCTTTCGATGATTGTTCTCGTAAGAACACCGCACTTTGGTGGCTTCGGAGGAACTAGTCCAGTACGAGCACGGGAGCTCTCCCCAATGATTTCCTCGGCGGTAACGGTCTGGGTCACCCACTCGTCGTTCACGAAGACATGAGTCTGGAGAGAGGCCATGGCTTCTACCAGTTAACAGGTATAATAGTCTTACTTCGGGGGCGCGTTAGTAATGCGCATCGTCTGTCCACGACGGCCAATGCTTAACCACGGGGGTGGCCTTACGGAAAATGCTCTCGATGCTGGATAAAAGACGAAACATAGACAACGGATCGGGATAAAAGGTCCAATGGATTGATTTGTTATAACTTATTTCTCGCAGAGGAATAAAATAGAGGCCTTGCTCAGATAAAGGGCAACCAATTGCCAATCGATCCAGCTCGGGGCGTTGGGAAAGTAGACGCGAGAATAATAGTGAAGCAGGGCTGGACCGCGATCTCTAACATACCCTGCCCGTAGTTTCCGCCAGGACGGGATTGTCTGTTTTTTACTAGATGTTGTCTCTCTAAAAAATAAAAGAAAATGGTGAAAAAAGGTGACAGGCTCGGCCGCAGTTCTTGCAGAAGGTTGGAACCGACAGTCTGGTAGGAGCTCTAGAGGCAGTCGAGACGAAGATGAAGAGTGTAAGCGTGTGTTCTAGTCGAATTGGCCTTGAGTTGTCATGTGGAATACCGCTACTTCTTTCCTGTCCATTTGGTGTACGCGGTTGGAGAGGAGGGCAACATCATGTAGCAACATACCCGTGAGTTGGGCTCAAGAAGGTTTGACAGGTCCTCGAAGAAGCGGGGTAAGCTCCCAAGGCAATAGTTCAGGGTAGGTGCCTACCTATGGATAAGTAGATTCTACCAGAACGAACCAAGATCAAGAACGAGTTGCACCTGTAAAGACAGAGGGTGGCTACGATAGTTCGCCAATAGGTAGAACCAATTTAAGTGAGACGTGATTGTTGGAGGTCTGGAGCCGGCACTGGATGCAATTGCAGGTGCTAATAAAAGATTCCTGGATATATGAATTTATATACACCGACCTCTAATAACTACTAATACTACTTGGAGGTACATCGATCATGTGGATCTAGGTACCTAGGTAGTAGATAGGACTTGCCTATATGTACCCATGGCAGGCATTTTACTCGTGTACATATGTGGTTTATACACCGTGACGTGTGGGGATGGCACGTGCCATGTCGGTACACGTAATTTATGTGGAGACCTTCCAATTTGTAGGTACACTACAGTACCTGAGTACATGTATACCTGTGCACGACGTTTCGGTTATATACATGTGGGTACCGGCCCGGTCCTTCTACCTACCTGATTAGGCATTACCCCTTCAACATTGAGACCTCATCTCGTAAGAGGTACCACCGAGATAGGCAGTATCTAAGCAGGTACCTACATTCCGGACCCTACAACAAGGAGCAGATTGTCTAACACCACCACGGCCGTAGGAGGAAAACACCATGGGCAGCATTTGCGAGGCTCATTCACCAGATGCGGAACGCTAACCTCACTCCCGTCATCTCGGACTTCGCTATCCCCGGCTCATTTACGACCCTCCAAAATTTCAACCATCCATTGGTGTTCATGACGCCAGCCATCTTCAAACTTTAAAAGGAGAGTCAACATCTCCCTATTGCTGCCTGCTTCGTAATTGTCAAATGTAGCCTAAAATACTAGCGGCTGCTATTGCATGACATCCTCATCTCCAACATTGCCAGACCATTATAGCCTCCAAGTAGAGTCTTATAGAGAGAAGTGAGACGTGAGGCTCAGTAACAAGGCCCACGTGTCGCGAGGCTGACAGCGCACTCGTCACCTGCATCCCTATGGCTGCTTCCAAAGAAAGTCTGCCTGCGGAAGGAAGTCAAGCGGATGCAGAGCCTCATATATTCGCTAGCGAACTCGAGAGAGCCCGCATCCTGGATGCGTGTGAGAGGAAGGACATCGACGGGCTAAGGGACATAGCTATCGCACCAGGTGGCTTTCTGTCGGACCAGTTACGGAGCCGGGCATGTAGGTTGACTGACCTATTATTCCCCGAACAAAGACATACATGTATCTCGAGACTAAACGGGGTTCGCAGGGCCGATACTGCTTGGTTTTGACGCTGGTGCCGCGTCCGATGGTTCCACAGAGATATCTAGTTCGTGGAGTGAGTTGCCGCGCCATCGAGATGAAGAGCAAGTCAAATTAGATGTCGACAGGAGCTTTGTCTATTACCCGAATGGTACGTGTCAGAGCCCATATTTTCCTGTGGCTTGAGACGGCCGCCCGTCTACACACACGCACAACTGACTGTTTCGCCAGACAACTCTCAAGCCCAGCTTGAAGAGAAGAAGTCGGAGCTTTCGGACCTGATCACCCAAGTCCTCCGCCAGCAGCCTTATCTCTGCTACTTCCAAGGCTACCACGACATCTGTCAGGTGTTACTCCTCGTCCTGCCGGCTGCCTCGCGCGCACTGGCCGTGTCGCGGCTCTCCGTGCTGCGGATCCGCGACTTCATGCTCCCCACGCTGGCGCCGGCCATCGTGCAGCTCCGTCTAATCCCGGACCTCCTCCGCGGCGTGGACCCGGAGCTCTTCCAGCACCTGTCGCGGAACGAGCCGTACTTCGCGCTCTCGGACACGCTGACCATGTTCGCGCACAACGTGCAGCGCTACAGCGACATCGCGCGGCTCTTCGACGCCCTGATCGCGCGCGAGCAGGTCTTCAGCATCTACGTCTTCACCCAGATCGTCCTGCGCCGGCGCGACGAGCTGCTCGAGCACGAGGAGCCCGACATGCTCCACTTCGCGCTGTCCAAGCTGCCGCCCGACCTGGATCTCGAGGCCGTCATCGCCGAGGCCGCGCTCCTCTTCGACCGACACCCGCCCGAGTCTCTGCGCTCGTGGCGGCGCATCTCCCGCGCCAGCGTGCTGAAGACGACGCGCGACGTCGGCGCCCTTGGTCGTCAGAGCCTGCGGGACGGGCAGGCGCTTTTCGAAAAGCAGGTCTGCGAGCTACGGTGGGCCGAGCGACAGCAGAAGTTGGCGCAAATAGCGTGGACGCATCGAACTCTTGTCTTCACTATCGCAATTGGTGTCGGCGCTATCTATCTACGAAAGACCCCCGCCTGGGCTGGCCTAATGGCGTGGACGGCTAGATTAGGTAGGAGTTGAAGAAGGGGAAAAAGACTGAAAAAAAAAGAAAGAAAAGAAGAAAAAAAGGTGTTGGCATTCATATTTTACTCTGCTGAAACTCCGGGATACCAGTTCGATTTTGGCCACTTTGTCATGGGTTGTAGAAGGACTTGTTCCCGCGGACAGTCAAGGGAAGGGGGGAAATCAAAAGCAATATACTCTTGTCGAATTTAAGATTCTTTCCACATATGCATGATATCAACTTGTCCATGTAGCTATAGGTATCAAATTCCTTTCAATTACAATGGATAAACACGCTATCGCTTACGAAAAACATAGTAGCCTTGTTCATGAGCAAGTCTCACTCACGCTGCCTCCTGGAACGCCGTCTTTAAACCTTCAAAGTGCTCCTGCTCTTCAGTGGCTAGCTTGCCTCCAACATCGCTGATGATGGTTAATATCAGGCTGTAATTAGTGTACAAGAATCTCTCGCGCTTTCTTTTATCTGTCCCGAACGCCGTACTGTATTTGGTTAAAAAGGCCTCTATCTCGCTTCTCAGTCTCCTCAGGCTCGTAACAACCGGCTCATCGTCTCCCGCTTCGGTGCTCATGGAAAGAATTCCGTGAAGTAGTTGCCCGAATCGCTGCGTGGTGACATGAGGTGCTGTAGACAGCTTTGCCTGGTCAGCTTTGGGTGGCGGTCGTGTTGGTAGTGCAGTGGTTAACGCTCGAATAGACTCGCAATGCGCGTTCATGACGAATTGCAAACGTGGCCAGAGTAGCATAGCTGTGCCATTGATATATCCTTCAGCGGCTGGTATCTTCCTTCGTTGAAGTTCAAATTGGAAGTGTTGATTGAGTCGAATGCAGAGGAGGAGTCCGATAGCATCATATGTCTCAGATACAATATTTTTCGTTAATATCTGTCCGAGCTGTAATGTTGGGTCAAATATATAGGCAAAATGGCGAGATATGGTAGAGTAGCTAAGGGCAGGAGCGAAGAAGGATGCAAGAAATGTGTACTCTGATGTCACATTATCGATGAGGGCAAGGTTGAAATTGCGAAAGGGAGCCTCGAGGTAGTGTGTAGATTGATCTTCTTCGGCCAAATACGAGGATATCGCGGCCTGATTGCTGGTGCGCAGAATATCAACACGACGACCTAGGTTAAACGCATCATGAGGAGGTCCGGCTATCCTGGAGCTTGAGAGCGCGGCACCCCTGCGAGATGTATCTTCATTCCCCAACACGTCCACCTTATCCAACACGTGAAGTTTAATTTTCTTCAGAGCATTCTCGTAGCGCGCGAATTGGTTCGCATAATACCATCTCATTGTATTCATGTATGCGAGGCATATCTCGTTAGCCAATGTAGGATGATGTTTATGTAGAAAGGAGAAGAGCTCCTTGAACTTGAGAAAGTTCTGCTGCTGGATAATCTGGGCATTGATATGGGGAGATCGAAGGGCTTTAATTTGGGCAACCAGAAAATCTCGGATCCGCTCGATAGCTTTTTGTACCAGCTTCTCTAACAAGGGGCCAAGGTCCTGTAACCCTTTATTCTGCTCCAAGCCTGAGTCGCCCTTTTTGTACGCCGTATCTCTCTTGTCAATCTCGTTTAGGGCCTTGACCCAGGCTTCGTCAACGTGACCATCTGCTATCTTGGCCACAACAATGGGCGAAACGCTGATCTCCTCGACAGCAGGTGCTAGCTCCTTTTCTACCGCTTTCCGGTTTTCAAGCCTGATGTTGAGGGCTGCCGATCTCGCTTGAAGGGTCTCAATGTCTGCTGAAACTGAAGCTAGGTCATTTCGAAAGCTGGCCAGGTTGGTCTCAACGGACGCCAGTATTTCGTCACAGGCTTGGATAGACCGATGTAAGTCTTCGAATTTGGCCTTGGCCAGTTCGTCTAGTAGTTCGTATCAGCAAAGCAGAACCCACACCGCGATCTCACGCAAACCCACGCTCTTCAGCTGACTGTTGTCTCTTGCTATTGCCTGCGGGTTCAGGCTCGTCGGACAGCGCTAGCAAGCGCAAAGGCAATTCCCCAAAGTCGAATACAGCGTTCAGGTCATCCGATGTTATGGAGGTGGCTGAATTTAGCGAGGGGTCGGGGGCCAGGGCAGAACTGGGTAGAGGACTCCCGGCCAGCAGGGCCCCGAGAATATCAACAGGATTCGGACCGGTGTAAGCAGTGGTGGCCTGTTTGAGATTGGAACCGGTGGCCCGCCGGGAGGAAGCTAGTACAGTCGAAGCAGAGGAATCGGTGGAGACTAGGGAGAGGGCAGAAGATCTCGGTGTGATGCCAGGGCGTTGTTGAGAGGTCAGATAGGGACCAAGCCCACTTGAAGGCCTCCGTGTCGAGGGAGAGTATGCGCGACTGGGTGGTTGAGAGGGTGCGGGTGACGGCGACCCAGCCAGACGATCAAGCCACATTTTTTCTCACAACTATTTACTCGCCTGTTGGGTAACAACACTGGCTTATCTCGGAGGTTAGCGTCGTGTCTGTGATATGCGCTATGAGATCAGGGTGATCGATGGTGACGTGTTGGGAGCTTGTTCCAATTGAAAAGCACGGTCTATTCGGTTAAAGAACTAAACAAGTTTTCTTGCAATGACCTCTTAAGCGCGCTCGAAAGACATGAATTCAGCGTGAGTGGTATAAAGAGCTTGGTAGATGTGCTTTTTGCAAGGTGAGCAACCTGAAGTAAATAATAGTGCTGAGGTGGTCGTGGTAGCAGGTATTGGCCGGCTTTGGCACATGAAACAACATGCATGTGTACCTATGTACTGTATGTATGTAGATATTGAAGGGTACCTTCTAGATGAAGATGCGATATGCAATGAAAGGTGAAATATTTCAACGCCCATTCCATTCAAGAGAACTATCCATCAATCGGAATCGATGTGGGCCCCCCATATATAACCTATAGGTACTACATTTAGTATACCGGGGTAGGTATAAGTTTAAGTTTTGTCTTGCACGTTTCCACAGTCACATTTGAATCATTCACAAGAGAAAAAGAAAAGAAAAATTAAGAGTCACAATAATAAGAAGGGGGGAAGGAGTCTGTCAAGTACCTGTGTGATAACACCAACATAGATAGTCGCATATCCATCTACCTAACACCACCGGAGGTTGCTCCTAGCAATGGTAGGTAGGTACCTAGAGGTAATCTTTAGGTATGGAAGTGGCAACAGACAGCCTACCTACATACCTAGGTACTTAAGATAGGTGATATTGAATTGAATTTTGACATGGACCATTGACATTGAACAAGCATTTACTACCGTAGGTACCTAAGCTGCTTGCTAGTTCCTAAGATCCTGGAGTGGGTAAGCTGAGTTCACCTACCCCGCCAAGGCTCAATGCTCAGGCACCTCTGCAACCACTGAACAGAGACGCATGGAAGTACCTCCTGCTGAGGAATTAGGTACCGAGGTACCTGCAGGCACCTAGCAGGTCCGAACTTCAGAAGAAAAAAGCTCGGGCGAATCAGAGGCCGGGCTTTCACAGGCCCAATTCTGTGGGAAAAAAAGAATTCCTACCTTAACCCCTCCCTCCTCGACCATCTTTCTTCTACACACCCTCTCCCACCACCACACAACTCTTCCACTCATTACTCCTCACTTTTCATTCTTGGGCATCTCTTGTCCAATTTTGCACTGTCCTTCTCACCCTACTCTTACCCACAGTTGCCCAACTTCCATCACAATGGCTGAAGAAGAGGTGAGTCGTTGTCCATCATCATTGCCGAGCAAGATCTACTGCAGGCTGATCAGTCACCCCGCACTTGGATCACGACTTTCATCCCCCGCGACAAGGGCCATGGCCAGCAGCCATCAACTAGCGACTCCTATTGCGCGGAATGGCCACCCCCCCTCTGCTTTGGGACTCGCGTTTCAAAGCAGCTATCATTAGCAGTTGACATTGCCGCAACACCAGGTTTTCTGCATTTCTTACTAACTTCTTCTCTTGCAGCACAACTATGACTTCGCTTCCGCCAGCGCCGACGCCTCGCTGACCACCCCTACGCAATGCTCGGCTCTCCGAAAGGGTGGTCTCGTCGTCATCAAGGGACGTCCCTGCAAGATCATCGAGATGTCTACCTCTAAGACTGGCAAGCACGGCCACGCCAAGGTCCATCTTGTTGCAACCGATATCTTCACCGGCAAGAAGTTGGAGGATCTCTGCCCTTCCACCCACAACATGGATGTCCCCGGCCACCGAAAGGAGTCGTGGAACCTTGTACGTCGAATGCTCGTTCTCCCCTTAAACCAAGACCCAGGTGAAGCTGACAGGTCCATCTACCCAGCAATACCTTACTCGGGACGGATACCTCAACTTGATGAGCGATGAAGGTGAGGAAAACGAAAAAATCAGAGTTCCCGAGGGAGAGGTCGGCGAGCAGATCCGCGCATTGTTGGACGATGAGGGACTCCCCCTCGATGATAGCAGGGACATTGGTAGGTGTTCATTATAACGCCACGACGCATTCGACGGCGCTAACCAATCGAAGTGATCACTCTCATCTATTCCATGGGCGAAGTCCACGCTACCAAGGTCGACATCAAGTAAAAGGTGAAGGAATATGCGACGGTGAACCTGTTTTAAGTGTCAATTCTTGACAGGACATAGGGTTGTTGTGTACCACTCTAGACCTTGAGGGCAAAGCGCTTTCAGGTCCGACATCTGGGAGTGTTTGATACGGACGCATTATAGCGCGTCTCGTAATAGTCATGGACACAATACTGATGATGAAATGTCAATCAGCCTGACTTCTACGCGTGGCCGCACCTAGATATGCTCAATGAGAGCGCATTCTAAGAAGTTCATTTACCGTGCTCAATTCTATGGGTCCAGTCGCGCTTGGCAAGTTCATCAAAGTGATATGATTAAGTACGAATAAAATGAAAGCGACAATGCGCGTTGAGAAACACTTAAGCAAGTGATGTATAGATAGGTAGATAATATGTGTCACAAGCATCTTGTAGTTTGCTTTCAGGTACTCCTGAAGTAGGTAGTAAACACGGTCGGGAAATCGTCTCTAAGACAGGCTTGACATTTAATACTATCTTATGTACCTACTTAGCTACTACAGCACAGTAACACAGGTATACAGACTGACAAACATGCTGTTCAACAAGAAAGAGAGAAATCAATAAACCCTAATTAGTGCGTAACTACATAGCTTCTATTTTGCAGGATCTTTACCTGTCTTTCCGAAGCATAATAAATCATTTCGAAACTTGAACTGTTGTCAATCGAACCTTGCCGACCCCTCTAATTTTCTCAGGTTGTGTGGCAAGGCGGTGTTTATAATGGCAACCTGTCGGCCAACACCACAATTTTGACCGAGCTAGCAAGCCAGCAACCACAAGAAATAATATCTTATCTACTAAGTACCTTAGGTAGGAGGTAGTCACGGTAGAACAAGCAAGTAAACTCACTACGCGCCTATTCTCATGACTAGCGCCCTATTAAAACCGATTGGGCGATAAATGGCAGCCAAAGGAATTGAGCGCCGGATATCATCCCCATGGCTCGAACGAAATACCACAAGTTCCGGGACGGCGAGCGATGCGACGAATGCGGGGCCCGCCAATGGTTTGCGCAGGACGCGCTGCGATATTGCCGGAACGGGCACCGGCTCGAGGGCTTCGCTAATCATGAGACCGACGAGGACGACTTCGGCACGCAGGGCAGAGTGTCACGGAAGAAGAAGGAGACCCGTCGCAAGGTGGCCGTCAAGCTCACGGGTGACGAAGGCCGCGAGTTGTACCTCGAGGTCGTTCAGCTCATCCTCATCCGCCAGGTACGGTGGCTCGTCGATACCCAGGGGTTCCCGGACGATTTCACCGAACTCGTGAGGGCGCTGTGGGCTCTGCGCGTGCGCAATCTACCGCTGCGGGAACGCGGGGGAGAGAGGAGAGACGGCGCAGACAAGGGAGATGAATCGGATGCAGGCACCTCATCGGCTTGGTTCAGCTCTCAGAGCGAGACGGGTGAGTCCTCCGGTGGCGACTTCTCAGATGCGACAACGGCTACATGGGCCCCGGATGCACGGAGACGGTGGAAGTTGCCGAAGCTCGTCGACACTCTCGCATTGTGCTATCTTGCATGCTTGGTTCGACGACTGCCAGTTTCGACCGGAGATTTTCACAACTGGGCACAGAAGGGGGATCTGGAGTTTCTATCTGCCGTATGCTCATTTTTACTACGTCAAGAAAAGGCAGTATCGCTAACCTGTGACAGCTCAAGCAAGTGCCTGGTAATGTGCGTGATCGTCTACCCGCCGAATACCATCGAGCACTACAGGTGCAGGATCACCTCCCAGCGGGGCGGCTTCAACATACGGTTCAGCAACTTGTCATCTCACTTAAGGTGAACTTCGACATGACAATTCCTCCACTAAACTATGTCCCCATAATACTTCGCCTCATCACGGATCTAGTTCTACCAAGTTCGTAATTTTTCTCTCTCTCATTTTGGCAGCGACTGGTTCAGCTGAAAAACTAATCCGGCATAGTTGACGTATATATAACCGCCAAATACATCGGGGAAATCCTCAAGGCGGGATTTTGCTATCCCACTGGCGGCAAAAGAATTCGTACAATGGATAACCCTGAAGTTTTACTCGCGTCCTTGGTTGTCGTCTCTACCAAACTACTCTATTCTCTGGATGGGGTAGAGCGGCTTCCAATAAGCCTGCAAGACCCGAGGCGGACCAAGATCGACTGGGGAAAATGGCAGGAGATCACAGCAGAGAAGCCGGTGGAAGAATGTGCAAATTTAATACGCGGGGAGGAATACAAAATCACGGCCGACGATGCCTTGACTATGGATAAAACGAAGCTTGATGATTACATGGATTGGTTTGAAAGGATGTGGTTATGCGATGGAGAACCTAGGAGTAAGTTCTGATCGATGATAAGTACCTACTAATTGTTCCCTGAGCTAAATATGACTATATATAGCAACTGAAAGGGTACGGAATCTCTTCGAGCAGAAGAGGAGCTCATCGACAATAGACCAATCCCACAATCCAGAGGAGAACCGAGGCGATCAAACCAAGAGGCAATACGAGAGATTAGGTCGGACGATTGAATCAGTTGCCCCGGCTCTCGAATCTACAGAAAACGAAAAGACTGAACCGAGAAACCTCTGTCCGATCTGGCGCAGAGAGGCAGACTTACCAGATGCCGCGAAAGTCCTGTATAGAAAAGCGGCAGAGCTGGCTGCTATACCACTGGCAACGTTGATACGGGGCGCAACACAAGTTGAAAGACAATTGGAGCTCTGGTGCATCCAGAAGACCAAGGATAATGGAAAGGGTAAAGGGAGAGGCAATGATCGAGAGTGAGGGTACAAGGTAGACAAAACTACCTAGTATAGTAGGTACTACATATTGTGCAGAGACAGTCTTATGGGTATTCCTGGGACGCCTGCCCGTACCATAACGGTACCTACCTACCTAGGGTACTAGAGGTACCAGATGGACTAGAACACCAATAGAGGAATATATGGGATATTTCGAAACTCTGTATACAGTTATACCCGATACCCTAAGACCGGGAGCCCACGGATGACCTAATGAGAATCAACAATTCTTTTATCGATTAAGGATTTCGCGCACAAGCGAGCCCAAATCACCAGCTGGCGGACAGACGACATAGCGCACACCACTCCAAACCCCCACCACTATTGACCATCATCCTTTCGCCTTGGCTTCAATTTTTGAACCGCCATCACGACAACCACCCACGAGGAAAAGCAGCCAAAAGTACGCACTTCCAGAACCCCTTTGAATCCAAATTTACCGAAGGAATAGCGTTGTCTTCTTCTTGTTCTTCTTCTTCTCCAGAAAAAGAAAATCTTTAGACATCCTGCTGACCATTGCCTCTCCCAAATTACAGTGCAGATCTTCGTCAAGACCCTCACGGGCAAGACCATCACCCTCGAGGTCGAGTCCTCCGATACCATCGACAATGTGAAGAGCAAGATCCAGGACAAGGAGGGAATCCCCCCGGATCAGCAGCGTCTCATCTTCGCCGGCAAGCAGCTTGAGGACGGCCGAACCCTCTCCGACTACAACATCCAGAAGGTTCGTCGCGCCTTTCCAGATCCCTAGAGAAGCACTCCTCGCCGAGGAAGGAAAGTCCGCAGAGAAATAGAGGACGAGCCAAAACCCATGGAGAGAGACGAAAACATTATTTCGTGGCTGCTGACGCCGGGTCATTTTACAGGAATCCACTCTCCACCTCGTCCTAAGGCTGCGTGGCGGTATCATTGAGCCCAGTTTGAAGGCTCTTGCCAGCAAGTTCAACTGCGGTTAGTCCTCTACACTACCGTCATCCTATGAAATACACATAGCTGACTCTGAATACAGACAAGATGATCTGCCGCAAGTGCTAGTATGTTGCCACTGGCATTATTTTTTCCCCTCGACCGCCAACCTCTCCAGTTCTACTCGGCCCATTCGAGGTTGCAAGCGACGAAACGCAGTGCACGCAAGCTAACGTGCTTTTTTCTTTACAGCGCCCGTCTTCCCCCCAGAGCTACCAACTGCCGCAAGAAGAAGTGCGGTCACACCAACCAGCTCCGACCCAAGAAGAAGCTGAAGTAAACGATTTCGCCACCTATACTCGTCGTCTCGGGCCGAATCTTCTGGTTTCGAGGGTACGATGGCCAACGGAGGGGTGTTTCGGTATGTGGTGTTTGGTAAAGGAAGTCTCATGGGTTTCTGCCGTTGCTTCTGATCAGGAAAATTCACATAGCATCAGTCCAGTTCTGCGGTAATCAGAATAAATATGCATACAAACACATCCTCTTTCATGGTTTATTCAACTAGAGACTGCTCAATAATCATGTTGATGCGATCTCAATCGTCCCAAGATCCGCCGACTTGATCACATGAAATATGTTGTTTCGTCATCGTCGGCATGAATTTCCTTCCCGGTAGTACCAAAATCACGCATGATCTGATACATACTATCTCGAGTGAAAGTATACAGGGCCTATGAGTACAAGGCAGAAAACCCCATCTCTACATGGATATATGAAAGGAAAAGGGTATCTCAATACGCCAGCCGGTCACAAATGCCAACCCCTCCCGAAAACACCACTAACCCGTCGATTCGAGTATCCTATCCTATCTGAAGGAACCATATACTTGGAAAGCCGGAGAAACACATGTTAAAAAAGGGACATGTACCATTATTCGCACATCAACTAACCAACCACCTACCTACGTAGACGGGTAGGTAGGTAGGTAGTCGTCTAAATCCGGTTCGTAGCGGCCGCCCTGCCTATTGTATGTTGTATTTTCCGAGCCGTGTGTTCGAACGCCTTGCGCCAAATCTATGCATGCATGCATGAAAATTTTATAATCGTCTCTTGTGCGGGACTCGAGAGATGTTACTTCCGGTGTGTAGTGATGCGCGTACACTACTTCGCGACGAGAGCAGTCCGAGGAGACGACGGTTGTGCCAAACAAACAAACAAACGGCATGTCGGGGTCAATTCTTTTTCAGTTTTTCTTGCGCCCGCCTTTGGGACGACCGCGGCCACGGCCTCTGCCACGGGCACTGTTGTTGCGGCCCGACCGAGTAGCAGGCGCCTCGGCCTCTTCTTCCTCCTCCTCTTCTTCTTCCTCGCTGCTGTCGTCGTTGTTGTCCTTGCCTGCCTCGTCGTCGTCTTCCTCTTCGTCGTCGTGTTCGGACTCGGCGCTCTCCGTCTTGGCCTTCGCCGCCGCGCGCTTCTGGCTCCTTGCCCCCCTCGCACTCCGGCTCACGGGACTGCTGGCGACCGGCGTCTCCTGGTCCGTGTCTTCCACCGTGCTCGATCGCCTCGTCTTCGCCGTGGTGCTCCCCGCGACACTAGCGGCGTCGGTGGTTGCGGCGTCGCCTCGCTTGCGCTTGCGCGTCTGCTTCTTCGTCGCGCCGGTGTGGTTCTCGCCCTCCGCGTCCGAGTCGGTCCAATTGTCCGGCTCGTTCTCGTCGGCCGCGGCCCGCGCCCACATGAGATCGTGGAAATCATTGGGCGGCAGGTCGAAGTCCTTGTAGATCTCCTCTGGCGCCTCGTCCCCGCCCAGCGACCTGACGTAGTCGAACGAGTTGTCGCGCTCGTCTATCATCTCCATGTCGAAGAATTGGCGGAGCTTCGTCCAGATGCCGGGGATGCGCGTGTGTGTTTCGACGTCCGGGTCGAAGCCGTGGTTGCGCAGATGCTCGGAAATAGCGATGATGCGGAAATGCTTATGCATACCTGGGAAGAGCGAGTTTGTCAACAGGCTAGACGAAACAAGCGTGCGGTTATCTGGATCGCCGTACGTACCAGACGGCTTCCATCTGATGATGGCCTTGAAAAGCGAGGATATCTGGTCTTCGGTCCAGAGGTCCCCGAGAACCTCGGACTCGGGCGGATGGTTTGGTTTGGCGGCGACAGGTGTATCGGCGGCACGAGGCGTTTCGGAGGCTTTGGGGGTATCGACATCCATGGCATCTTCATCGTGAGCTGGCGTCGCCGAAGCCTTAGGCGTCGAGACCTCGACCAAAGCTTTGGACTTCCGTTTCGGCGGCATTGGGCCAATTGCTGACTATCGCAAGCGGTTTCGCAGATCAGTTGAGAGACGATACTTGTTGGCGGTGGACGCGAAGACTATTACCAATGGTATGAAGATGGTCTAAGACCGAGGGATAGTTGCTAATCTCAAACTTCTAATGGTGGATTGCACAGAGTAGGACTAAAATACATGTGGGTCGGGTATTGGAAACTTGTCTATTATCTTGTAGCAGTGAATTGGATCAAAGAAGAGTGAATGAAGGAGAATTGATCGTAGAAAATGTAGCAGCAGATTCGGCCATGACGATACCTTCCCTCAATATACCTAGGTTTTTAGCATGTGACCTAGGGAGCTGGAGCTATCGGCGTGTGTAAGTGGTGTGTGGCTTAGCAAGTCGCGGGGCAGACGCGATTCCCTGAACATCAGGTACCTAGCTTGGTAGCTGTGGCGTTTGTCTCGCACGCGCAGCTCGATCAATCCTCAACTCACCGTGACATTCTGGCTACATGATTAAACAGCAACTCGCATGTGATTCTTCTTCCTCACTCTGGTTATCTAGTCAAGGGCAAAGGATGCCGTTTTTCAACGGCCTTCAAACAGCATGTCAGAAGAAGAATCTGCCGATGTTTTTGCATTCCCCGACTTCAGTCTATCTACCAAATGGCTAGCGTTGCCTTCCAAGCCCCAGGGCCAGTTCTTCGGTCTGGACGTTGAGGCTGTCAATGCACAAACCAGCTGTGGCACCAATGCTCAACTTTTTCAAACAAATGCCAATGAATTCTTCAAAATCCCGACGTCTTTCACTCCTTTAGACTTAAATGGTCATGATAATAAGAACGACGATCCCAACCAAATCACAGAACCGCTCCACGATGTTATTCTGCCTGATCTCGATATCATAGATGAGCTATGGCGCAAAGGAGAGAATCAACCAACTGCCAGCGCAGAATATAAGACATGGGATGGTTTTTCGTTGCCCGATATCCCACAGAAAGCTCCCCTCTTCATTACAGAGGCTGGTCCTTCGGTATATGACGCTGCGATTATAGACAAGGACGATCCCCTGCATCTCGGGAATACAGATCACCTAGTTATCCAAGGCAACCCATATCTAGCAGCATTGCTCGCTCTAACACTCGGGAGGGGCTCTGTTTTTTTTATATGGGATGCTAGAAAGGCTTCCTTCATCCCAGCAGTAGGGGGGATGAGAATATCTGGCTACTCTACCGAAGTTCTTCAGGGATTACAGAGTTCGTGTCTAAGATCGGGGACGACGACGCGTTTCCTGTCGTCTTATGTCCAACTTACCTACAGCACACGGGCTAGTGCTGTCAGGGTAGCTCTAGCCAAGGCCGTTGACATTATTCTTCTGGCCATCCAACAGCAGTTTGGTGAGCGCGGGAAACAAGCGAGGTCCCTATTACAATTGCAGTCACTGGTTGAGCCTATCGAGACCATGCTAGTATATCTCCGCGACGTTGTCCGTAGCGTATCACGGATAAGAACCGATGAACAGGTACTATCTCAAGTATTCAGTGAGGTTGAGGTCATGGAGAACGATCACTCATTACTGCCGGCTCTCATGTGCGAAATTTTGTCGCGAGTTACAGAGCCTTGGGCTGACTTTGCTGAGAAATGGATAGGGGTGAAAGCGGAGGAAGGTTTCCCGGTAACCAAAGATGGGCTGGGGAAGAGCTTTGTCACGGTCCAAAATATCTCCAGGGTTGATGACTTCGGGTTCGAGTTTGAGGAACGCGAGTACGTTCTTGACGAAGCTCGCATGCCGAATTTCATACCACCCGATATCGCGCTCGTCATGTTTGAGGCTGGCAAGAACCTGCGACTACTTCGAACACATCACCCAGATCACCCACTTTGTCATGTTGGCGTCGTCGCCTCAAGCAAACCCCCCGCATTAAAATGGCTCTTCGATTGGGGATCCATCGAAAATTTACAAGAGGAAGTGAGACGATATGAAACGGCCATGATACAAAACATTCTCGGAAAGCCGTCCGAAGATATTCTCCCAACCGAACACAAACTTCAAGTTACCTCTGGGGAGCAAGGAATGCTACGAGTGTTTGGCACTGACGGTACTCATCTCGAGAAGCAACTTCTAGCATCGATACAGGCATTAGACCAACCGCCGCCTATTGCAGTCGCCCAAGATGCACTGTCGTCTCTAATCGAAAACTTGCTATTTCGCCAAGGCGACCAGCTACGAACAAAAGCTTCGGATTTCGATCTGCACTGGTCACTCATTCCGCTCCATTCGTTTGGCCCGCTTGTGATATCACAAGCAAGACTCATCAACCGCGAGTACATGAAACTCCTCTTTAATACACATGACCTCAGAGAACATCTACGTGTCCAGAAAGAATTCCAACTTCTTGGGAATGGCATGTTCTGCAGCCGACTATCCCACGCACTATTCGATCCAGATCTCGAGACAGCCGAGAGGCGGGCCGGTGTTGCTCTGAACGGGGGTATAATGGGTCTTCGCATGAATGGAAGAGAGACATGGCCACCTGCAAGCTCAGAACTACGCTTAGCATTAATAGATGTGCTCAGCGATACCTACTTACCCCCTACACCACGAGAATCAAGTCTATTAAGGAATGAAACCCCCGATCTTCCCGGCGATCTCAGTTTTGCTCTCCGAGATCTCCCACCCGAAGAGATCGATAAATGCATGGATCCGAGTTCGCTCGAAGCACTTGACTTCCTGAGGCTAGCCTATAAGACACCTGCGCCACTCTCGCCAATCCTGACACCGGTAATATTGATCAAATACGACAAAATCTTCAAACTGCTTCTCCGCGTCATACGAATGTTGTATGTCGTCGGGCAGCTCTTCCGAGACATATCCAGGATGGAGCGCCGGGGTCAAGACATAGGTGACGTGTGGCTTCGGTTCCAGTTTGAGGCCCAGCAACTGGTGCAGAGCGTGGCCACCTATTTCTTTGATACGGGCGTGCAGATGCCATGGCTACATTTTGAAAGATGGCTTGATGGAGTGCAGTCCGACCTAGCAGGAGCAGACATAGACATGTTGAATGCCCGTGTAGTGAGCCCGGACGAAGTGCGTGAAGAACACGAGAAGATGCTCGATCGCATGATGAACATATTACTTCTACGGAAAAGGCAACAGCCTGTATTAGCACTACTCGAAGACATCTTCAGGCTGACGCTAAGCTTCTCCAGACAGGTGCAGCTGGAGGTGAGCGGCAAAGTGGAGGGCGATGCCAGCAAGGCCATAATCGAGGAACTCCATCAAACATTCAAGAAGAAAGTAGAAGTCTTCGTTACTGTTTGTCACGGCATTAGCGAAAGGGGGGGGACCACAGGTAGAGGAACGAGACGCGACTTGATGGTAGATGATGAGCGGGGAGGTGACAGCATCAACGACGAGAATACGATTGACAGGCTTCTGGTCAATCTAGACATGTTGGGTTATTATTCATGCCCTAGATTTTAATATTATTATTCGAGATACCCCCAATCAAACTGTCAAAATGATTAAACGAGTCCGATCTGATCCGCTTGTAAATTGCCTTAGGAAGTAGATACCTAAATGACAAGGCTTCATGGGGTAAGTGCACCTACCCTGTAGCTTGATGCCCCGCATCGCGTGTCCAGGGCAGTAGGTAGGTATCCAGTGTGTCGGGACGCGACTTGGTTACTTGCCCACAAAAATTGCCCGAACCCCGCCAAGGTAGGTATTTACTTGCTGAACATGGACAGTGGGGTTTAACAGTCACTCTTCAACATCCATCCATACCCACCCAGGTACTTAGGTATCGAGCCTCCCCAACCCTTTCATGTTACTAGAGTGTCACGGCCCAGAATGGCTTCGTCAGGGAGAAACCTGACTTTGACGGAGGAACTGGAGAGATTAGAGCAGTCTATTACACTCACGCTCCAAGGTATATACATATACATATATTATCTATCACGGTCCCCCCTGCTATAGACTTCCGCCAGCCAGGGCAGTGTCGGAACTAATCACGGCTTCCTAGAAATCGACCACAACTTCAGCAAAGCCCACCGAATCGTCACAACCAGCGTCCTTCCTCTTGTCGAGCAGTATGGCGAACATTCAAAGAACGTATGGGAAGCTTCAAAGGTGCGTAGAGCCTCAACGCCGACCCCCCGATAGGCAGCGTCTCCCTAACCATTCACTCTCTAGTTCTGGAAACAGTTCTTCGAAGCCTCCGCGAATGTGTCACTGTCCGGCTACGAGGAATTAGCAGGCGAGATCGAGGAGACCACAGCCGAGGAGACGACCATGGACGAGACGACGTCAGACTACGACGCCACACAAGAAGACACGACCACCGAGTCATCCGAATACCAAGATGACCAGCAACGGGCCAGCGACGCCATTGAGGACTCGCTCCTCGAAGACGCCACCATCACAGGCAGCACGCCGCGCCCACCTGCCACAAAATCCCTGCACACGCAATTCGCCGACTTCGGTTCGCCCTACCAGGCACTCAGACGCGAACTCAAGAACGGAGCGGTCTTTAAGAACGACCTACCCGCAGACGAAGACGAAGACGAGTACGGCGAAGCTGCCGATGGCACGATGCAACTCCCTCCGTACCGCCACGGAAGCACCACAAGACTACCCGATATGTCGATGACGCCGCGGTCGTCGTCGCTGCTTCTCGATGAACCAACGTTACATCCCCAGTCGACGGCCCAGAAGTCCAAAGACTTATTGCTACATCGCGTCCTAGACAAAAACTATCGACTACAAGCGACGCCGCTCAAGACTATCCCTCTCGCAGGGCGGACCCGCGGTCGATCGCCACAGAGAAAGGGTGCAGAGGAAGAGCCAGAAGAAGATAGGACACGCCGCGCCTTGTGGGCCGAGAGCCCCATGAGCTCGCCCGAGATGGCAGTCCCGAAGCTGCGAAGCGACCTGTATATGTCACCACTGAAGACGCGGCAGCGCAGCCGAGGAGGGGGGCCACGGACGCCAGGTGTCAGTGTGCAGACACCCACGACGGCCAAGAAACGGGATATCTTTGCCGAGGCTCGAGCCAAGGACCAAGGCAAGGGGAAAGGGAGAGCGGATGATATCACGTGGGAGAGCGACGAGGACGACATCGATGACGACAGTGTATTTGGTGGCATGAGCCCGCCTAAGACGATCCAGTTCGCGTTGCCTCCTAGTAAGCTTATGCAGACACCTGGTGAGTATATCCTTTCATTATATGGTTTATGGGTTGGTGTGGGCTCAGTGATGTGGTGGTGATGGTGAAGACGGAGCTAATCACGATTGTTATAGCTCGGGAAGCCAGTCGTCGCATTGTAGACGATATCCTCATCACAGCTGGTGCGGTGCCTGAGGAATCCTTGGAAGATAGTCCTAGCATGGTCCAGATGAACCATGATATCCTGGACGACACATTTTAATTTGTTACCGTAAGGCTTGGTGGGAAGTCACCTGTCCACGAGAAGCGGAATATTAGTGTATCAGTGCGTCAGGGTTGTGTAAGAAGACATGTGAAAGACAGCAATGTGTCTCAGAGGCGATGAAATTACTTCTCGCGACAGGGAAGTAGAGAATAAGACTCGGTATTGGGGCAGGAATATGTATAGAGAGAGCACGGAGAGCAAAATTAAGATACCCCTTTCATATTGTGCAAAACAACATCTACACATTTTGGTTTCGTGCTACTCTCTCCTTTTTTCTCTCTATGTATTCCGCCTCTGCAAAATTTCAAGTTTATCGGGGCTGGATGCACAGTACACATCTCTTTCGACGATCATTATGGAAGGAAAGAAAGGTGATTCGACAGAAACTTGAAAAATGAAAATTAACAAATAAAAACCCCGTAAAAATGTATAACATTTCTCAACATTAAACATTACTATTCACATTGAACCCCCCCAACCCCTAACACAAGGCCCGTCACTATCCGAATCTATCGACATCTGCTGCGTTCTCTCCACCTACTTCGTCCATCCCCTTCTCGTTCCAACCTCACGCCAATCTCTCAAATCCGGCATGTCGCCTAAGCAGCTTCTTTCGTCCCTGCCCTACATCCTAACCAGTAGATAGATAGTATCTGTGTGAAGCCATCGTCGCAGGGGCGGTATCAGCTCATCAGAAAAACGAGCAGCTAAGCAGGCAAGCAGGCAGGCAAGCAAGCAGCTCGCTTACTTGTCAGTTTCCTTCTTTCCTTCACTCGCCCGCTCTCTACCTGCCTAACCCCTAACCCCCTAACCCCCGAACCCTTTCCCAACCTTGCCGCATCGAGGTATATAACCGCCCAAACCGCCGCCTCCCTTTCGTCAGCCGTCCCAAAATCTCTCTCTCTCTCTCTCTATCTCCCTATCTCCCTCCCTCCCTCCCTCCCTCCTAATCTCCCCCGTCCCCCCCGTGATCCCGCCCGATCCCAGACTTCGCTCGGGCCGCGGCGTTCGCGATGTCTGGGAACGGCGGATTCGGAATGCGCTGTATGAATCTCGTGGGCGGCGCGTGTTGTGCGGACGCAGAAAGGAGACGGATGGCGCAGGACGTCCCGCTTTGGGGCGCGGAGGACTTGCGATGTCTGTCTGTCTGTCTGTCTGTCTGTCTGTCTGTTTGTTTGTTCTTCTCGCGCGGATGGACTGGGAGATGGGGTGGTGGTGGTGGTGGTGGTGGAGCGAGTTGTGGGTTGATCTGGTCGGAGTGCGTTGTTGGTGGCTGGCGTGTTGGGGAAATATGATGATGGGCTGTTGTAGGCGAAGAGTCGATCTGCCTTCGTTGGTTCGTTCACTCGTTTATTCGGTATTTAAATCCCTATCCTTATTGAATTCCGGATCGCGCCGTCGAGGAGCTTCTGCCGGTCTTCTCTCGAGAAAGATGTCGCTGGCGATGATGCAGACTTGTAGTTGTTGGCGTGGTTCTGCTTCATCGTGGAGAATTTCTCTCTTAGCAAGGTCCGCGTGCTGGAGAATGTGCTGCTTGATCGTATGGATGCGGTGTCTCCTTCGCCCTGGGATCCTGTAGGTTGGGGCTTGTCAGCGTTTGGGCTTCATATTGGGGTTTGAAGACGGCTGCGTAGGGCGGATGAGATATCTCATCGTGGCTGTCTAAGGCATATAGATATGGACTCTGGGACTAGATCTTCTTACTATTTAAATGTCTTTTTTTATGGCGTTGTATCATTTCCTCCTCTTCAGACATTGAATTAAGGTGTAAGGGCGGGTTGTTGGGGTTTTGGATGAGAAACTGATCTCCTGTCAAATACATCACGATCATCATGAGGGTGAATGGAATATCACAAGTCGTCATCAAACCACCTGAACACCTCCTTACTTATACACAACATAAACGACACCACGTCATCAAAATTGATTCCAAAATGCGGCTTATCCACGACATCACAGCCCGACTGACAAGGTTCATCTACAGTCGAGCCCATTCCTACCTAACCTACCTCTCTCTCTACCTTACGCACCTCCAGCCAAGGCATGACCAACAGCCCTAACCATCTACTTTGGTTACCTATGGGCGAAACTCGCCTTGTCTGCGTAAACTAGCACTTAGCGAGTTACCAGGTGCTTCTTTTACCATCCACGGCGATGAGCCATCGTGGTTAATTGGCGACGAGAGAAAAAAGCCTTCGATGATGCACAGCCACGGTTCTTTCCCGAATAGGCAATTTCTCGCTGACATGGCCACGCAATAGTTGAAGGTGTGAGTCAGATACATACGTACGTACATACATACTGACATACTATGACGTTTCGGCTTGGGGATAATAAGAGCACAAATTTTACAAAATGATGTGTGGATTGGTAATTATTCGCAGTCTTGATGTCGAGTCGTGGTTTAGACAGACATCCTCCGGGGGAGGCTGTGCTAGCGGTTGGGTAATCGACTTGCGCCAGCAAAAATCGTACCTATCTCAGCCTTTGTGCCTTGGGCAGCATTTTTTCTTCACTTATTGAAACCTAACATGGTTTCAATTCTTACCTTGTTGTAGTCTGGGTTAGTTTGTCAATGACTTGCGGTTGCAGTAAAACCGTCAAATATGTAGGGTCCCAAGAGCTGAAATGGAGCAACAACATATTGCAGCGTTGGGTAGATATTGCCTTTACGTCCGTCATACAGATATTACTATTTCAAATAGGCAGGGCTCGGCGAGGAGACACTTGAGCATGCGCCGGTGAATCCAGCCACGCCGGAGGCTGCTAACTCCTTCAGTACCTAAGGTATTGCTCACGACGTGCCCGGCCAACTCACGGAAACGAAAACGGAAACGGTCACGGGAGATGATATGACATTTTTAGCTCCGGGTGTAATGTTGCCTTGCCTTGCCTCATGGGATCACCACTTGAGGCTGAGATGCGGAGTGTGATCGAGGTCGAATGGACTATGCAATTACTCACAACAAGGGCAGAGCATTGCATCAATAGCTGTGTTCAGTCTCCCGGACAGCCCTCACTTGGCGCGGATAACGCCAATATATCTCCGAACCAACATGTTGAAAAAGAAAAAAACTAAAAAAAAATTGAAAAAAACCGGCATATTAGTACACCGATAGATTGCAAGTGGCTGGTGGTTTCTGGAAAGCGTCTACTTGTTTATGGCTTATGAAGATAGAGCAGGGAAAAATACTAAGTAGGGAAAATCGGTACTACCTATCTTGCACGAATAAAAAGCACGTGACAGATGGCCAAACATTCCTTGTGCATTGTCCTTAAGATCGAGCAGTTGACAGAATTTTAAATCGCTTGACATTTTTGGTTGTCCGCGCTCGGGAACTCGCAGGAACCGGCGGCCGTATTCGTATTCGAGTTGACTGCCTATCAAAAAAAGGCGGAGTCGGAGATAAAACCGCAATCGCATTCGCGCTCTGCCATGATTGGCCCGCCGCAACTCGACACAGAAGGGGATCTGCGCGGTCGCATCATCGGCAAAGAAGAAATGGGCAGAGCGTCGTTCGAAGGAAACTCGAAAGGTAGAGATGGACTAGACAGGGAGCAAATTTGATCTTGCAAGTCTAGAATGACTTCACCGCACAATTATCAACCCATTTTTTTTTTATAGCTGTTGTGGTTTGTGGTTATTTTGTTGCAGATCAGAAAAGCGAATCTCGGATTGGGGAATTGGTCGCTTAATAATGAGGGGGATTCGTTGGTGGAGACGGGATGCCAGATGGACGGATACTCAATCTCCCCATGCGGTTGCCGATCTGGCTAAGGTATAGGTACATTCCACTGCAGGGACAGCCGATGTCACGTTGCTGAGAGGATTATGTAGGTACACTACGCGACATATCAGTGGTGCTACCTCGTCTTTGGTTGTACGTGTAGTGGAGTGCCTCGCATCGATGTAGTGTAGGGAGCATGTTTCACTGTCAAGCTTGTACTTGCGACATTCTAGTTTACCAAGTAGGTGTTCTAGCGCCCGAGATTTCTATTGCTAGCTTGTAGATAGTGTAGCATCGCAATGTGTCGACAGTTGTTGCTGCGACTGGAACGGGTAACCCCACTGGGATGTGGGGAGCTACGTAAAGATCCATCGAGTGAGATTGGCCAATGCGAAAAGGGGCGGCTCTCGCACAGACAACATCGCTCTCGCGCATTATCCAATGCCAAGTACTGCTATCTAGCATACTGTACCAGGTACCACTCTCTAAGTTGTGATAAGAAGGTAGGGGTTAATGAGGGTGCATGCCCATGCTATCCTTTTTTAGATGACATTCTCAACTCTCTCTCTCGCAAACATTCAAAAAGTTACCATGATCGCATTCGTATCGACTTACACTACACTAGGTAGGTACCTAGCTTCTTGAAGCTACCCCTCTGCAAGCTTGGCAGGTACCTAAGAGACAAGGGTTGTGTAAAGGCCGACATTGCTCCTTGAGTAGTGTAGGTACTGTAAGCTCAAAGTTCTGTTCTTTTAATGGTACTAGGTATCATCTTCGAGCTGTATTGCACAGAAGTCAGCCCACAATGTGTATTGCATGTTAGGTATTGTACAGTCCCTACAGTGTTCAGAGAGGATGGAATTGAAGGGACAAAGGACGGGATGATTTGCGTAGTGCCATTCTAAAATAATAGCGTACACTAGCGTAGTGTACCTAGACCCTGGAAAGTTTATCTCCATGTACATGTCTCTCCGGGTTCTATGTAGGTCGGGATATTACCACGCAGGGAGGTACGTAGTTTACCTATGCAGGGAAGCTTTATTTTTTCCCTCTCCTTTTTTGTTGCTTCCCCCGTACACCACACTACACTGCACTACACACACTACACACACTATAGGTCCGCGAGAACGAGCTCACCTAGGTACCTATCTAGCGAATGCCTCAGACGATCCCGGTATTGCAGAACTGGTCCCGTACTGTACCCGTGCCTCCTCCGGGCGTATTACCTAGTATTTATCTTTAGTTTGCCCACACCTCCAACTGTCTCTCTCCTCCCCAAACCATTCCTTCTCCCTCACCTCCTCCTTGTCTGTCTGCCCTCTACCAGATATCCGAGCCAATTCTCTGAGCTTCGTCAAGTTCCAACATTCGGATAGTTCCCTCGGATATTCGTGTTTGCGCGGGTCGGCAATCCCCCCCCTTCGGCCATGGCTTCGAACGCCAGCTTCACGTCGCCTCTGGCCAATGCGATCCCTTCTGCAGGTGCTTTTGCGCCTCAGATCGAGTCGGTTTTCGATGCCGTCATGAACGCTAGCCTGCTCACCTGGGCTATCTCTCTTGTCGCCCTGGCTGTCGCCTACGACCAGAGTGAGTAGCCCGTGCCCACAGTGGCACACCGGACAAGTGCTCTGACTGACGAATCTGCTCTATAGTCAGCTATCTCCTCCAGAAGGGTTCTATCGCCGGGCCTGCATACAAGGAACCGTTCATTGGACCCTTTCTTGAGTCGCTAGACCCCAAATTCGAAGAATACTTGGCGAAATGGCAGAGCGGTCCTCTCAGTTGTGTTTCTGTTTTCCACAAGTACGCTCTATCCCCTTTTCTATACCAGCCATTGGCTTATAATTTTGTTCATCAGATTCGTCGTCATCGCTTCGACCCGAGACCTTGCTCGAAAAATCTTTAATGCTCCTCAATACGTCAAACCCTGCGTCGTCGATATCGCCACCAAGATTTTGGGAGAGGATAGCTGGGTCTTCATGGATGGGAAGCAGCATGTCGATTATCGGAAGGGTCTGAATAACCTGTTCACCCGGAAGGCCCTCGAATGCTACCTTCCGGGCCAGGAATCCGAATACAAGCGGTATTTCACTAGGTTTCTGAAGCTAACTAAGGATGCTGGAGGCAAGCCACTTCCTTTCATGCACGAATTCCGCGAGCTCATGTGTGCCGTTTCACTTCGTACCTTTGCCGGTTATTACATGGCCGATTCTGCCATCAAGAAGGTCGCCGATGACTACTATCTCGTCACAGCTGCCCTCGATCTGGTCAACTTCCCCATCATCATTCCCTACACGCGTACATGGTACGGACAGCGTGCCGCTCGTGAGACAATGGAGGAGTTCGCCAAGTGTGCTGCCAAGGCCAAGGTTCGTATGGCTGCTGGAGGTGATATTACCTGCATCATGGATGCCTGGATCAAGGAGATGATTGACTCCAAGAAATGGGTCGAGGCTACCGAGAAGGGTCTCTCCACTGAAGGCCTAGTCAAACCCTCTCCTATCATCCGTGAGTTCTCGGATATGGAGATTGCTCGTACCATTTTCACCTTCCTCTTCGCCTCCCAAGATGCCACCAGCAGCGCTGCCACGAACTTGTTCCAGGTTGTTGCTCAGCGACCCGATATTCTAGACCGAGTCCGTGAGGAGAACTATCGCGCTCGCAATGGTGATATCCACGCTCCTGTCATGCTGGATCAACTGGAGTCCATGACATACACTCGTGCAGTCGTTCGTGAGCTCCTGCGCTGGCGCCCTCCTGTCATCATGGTCCCATACAAGGCCAAGAAGGCTTTCCCCATCACCGAGGACTACACAGTGCCTAAGGGCGCTATGATCATTCCCACAACATATATGGCGCTGCGGGACCCCGAGGTTTATGATAAGCCTGATGAATTCGACCCTGAACGATACTATACAGGCGATGCCGAGGAGAAGGGCAAGAAGAACTTCCTCGTTTTCGGCACAGGTCCTCACTACTGCCTGGGTCAACACTATGCTCAACTTAACCTGGCGCTCTTTTTGGGCAAGGCCTCGCTCCTTCTAGACTGGAAGCACCATGCGACGCCACTATCCGAGGAGATCAAGGTGTTTGCATGCATTTTCCCCAAGGTATGTGCTCATAGCTCTGTATGGTTGATGACGATGTGAGGTTAACACGAAGCTTAGGATGATTGCCCCCTAACGTTTGAGGAGAGGAAATGGTAAAGTAATGTTGATGACGCCAGCCTTGACGGCCAAGACAAGGCTATATATAATAGAGGCCTAGGCCGCCGCCGCCTAGTAGTCAACGACTCGTCATCCGCGAAAGGGCAGACGATGCCCGCCGATTAGAGTATTGAACTATACGAAGAGCGGATGTTAGAATAATTTTAATGGCCTTGTACATACTTGAATTAAAGCGACTTCGATACCAGCATCAGTGGCCCGTCCAGCTCCTTCCGATTACGACGAATAGGAGGCCCGAGATGTCATGTTCTGCTAGATGATGATATTGATGTTCCGAAAACGTCATCGTCTCCCTCGAAGACAGTGTGGGATGTTTATCTAGTATGACGGGATAGGCATATTGTGCCAGTGGACAAACCAGACGGGTCGAATGGTTGGTTGTGGGAAGGGAGTCGGACGAAAGAGGCGCAGCTCATAGGTGGCACATGCGGCTCAACAAAGCGAGCCTAGAACCAACCAATCTTGCGGGCTCATCAACCACAACGTCGAACGTGGGCTGATGTTCAAATGAAATATATCAGTTTCCTGGTATGCTCCAGATAGGCTTGGCCATTCGTTTTCTTGATATCAAGTAGCGTGAACCGTCATGTTATGTCATGCCTCGTTTCCTTGTTTGATTTATACGTCGTTGTAGGCAAGCTGATCTCCGCATTTACTGGACTCATTGTTTTTAAAGCTATTTAGATCTAGATCTGTATAAGATGCGTAGGGCTGTATTATATTACACCTATATGGATGTTGGATGTATATAGGTTACGTATGCATGTTATATGCGGGTAGGTAAGTATGACATCAGTATATATGTAGGTACCCTATAGATTGTACATGAATATAACTTCCTTTGTGTGAGTAGGCACTCGGCTTAATGGGCGTCTTGCTAGAGGTCTACGTGGTTTTGGGCTTGGATACTATACTCGTTCCGACTCGATGGTATTGGGTCCCACCTACATGGAGAGAAAAACCACTACAATGTAAGTAACATGGCTGCAGGTAAAGTAAAGTAAAGTAAAGTGGAAATGTTAAGAGAAGTGGAACGGCGTTTGGTTACTTACCTATTGTTACTTAAACAGGATGTACTACTACTACTGGAGCTTACTATTTGCTTGTTTTGAGAACTAAGATAGATAACCTGGGTTGTCGTATGTGTGTTACAACTTACGCATACCTATAGGTACTTACTCCTGGGTTTAGGTAACTTGATATCTAGAATATCGTGCCTCGTGGTTTTCTTGCTGAACAGCTAGCTACCTCGCTCGGTCTTGGAATAAGAACTCAACAATATAAAAATTACGTAGGTAGGTATGTAAGAGATATATCTGTGCAGATAATCGAACCGAGCACTACCTACCGATATATATATATATAGTATGCTGGAGTAATAGAGGTAGGTACCAGGTAGCTAAGTCCTACATACTGACGTCAAATCCTCCCCCGGTTCGCAAGCGAAAGAACCGTCTCGGCAGCAAAGCCGATTGGCGGGTGCCCCTCTTACAATAAAATAAATAGCCTTTCTTTCTTTCTTTCTTCCTCGGCCGATTAAATATCTACTAGATACAGCGCGTAGCAATCAATCAATCGCCACCATCGATCGCTTGGTTGGTCGCAACCTACCTACCTAGGTACTTAATTCCTCCAACAACGGATATCCCGAACACATCCATCCCACGAACCGTTGGGACTGTCTGTGCCACTCCGCAATGTCATCCTCGATCCCAACCCGTCGCATCCTGTCCGCCGCCGCCGCCGCCGCCGCCGCGCGCCCGTGTCTGCGCGCAAGCGCGGCCGCGAAAAAAAACGTCTCTGCCGCTCCGTCCTCGTCGCTGTGCGCGCCGTTCAGCTGCAGGGCCCATGTCGCAAGCGTAGGAGCCGTGTCGAGGGCGGCGCGGCGGCAGACGCCGAGGCGGCGCATGTGTGATGCGCCGAGCCGGAGTGGCGTGCGGTGGTCGACGACTGCGGCCACGGGGAGCAAGATCTGGACGTTTGAAGAGGTAACGTGGGGGTTTTTTTGTTCTTCTTTCTTCTTTCTTCCCGTCTATCTATCAATCTATTTTATCTATCTATCTGCTTTATTTCTTTCGATCACGACATAGCGCAATCAATTAATCGATCAACCTCCCTCCCTACTTTCCCACCTACCTACCTAGACTAATTCTCTGCAGATCCAATCCCTCACGACCACGCCCGGCGCGCCAAAACCAACCCTCCTAATCGACGTGCGCGAGCCCGCCGAGCTGCGCGCGACGGGGCGCATCCCGGGCGCCGTCAACATCCCGATCACGACGGCGCCCGACAGCTTCCACATCAGCGCGGCCGAGTTCGAGGACCGCTTCGGGTTCGCGCGGCCGGCGCGCGACGCCGCCGTCGTCTTCTACTGCAAGGCGGGCGTGCGCAGCCGGGCCGCGGCCGGCATCGCGCGCGACGCCGGGTGGGCCGACGTCGGCGAGTTCCCGGGCTCGTGGATCGAGTGGGCGGAGAAGGGGGGTGCTGTGGAGCGGTGAGTGATTGTAGGGTAGGGTAGGGTAGGGTAGGGTAGGGTAGACGTACACAAAAGAGTATTATGTATGCCATGGTGGTATGCTATGCTATGCTATGATTGGGACAGGACAGGATGGGCCGTTGCCCGACTTTCTCAGGTACTAGGCAGGCAGGCAGGCATTCCCTGGTCTATCTATCTAGTTTGATTGATATTGGGCCGGGGTGATGCATGCATACATAAATAACCTGGGGCAAAATCTTGTATATCCCAGGACTTGTTTCTTGCAACGATAATATATCAACAGCACTATGTCATGGGGCTGGATTCGGCATACTTGACATATTGATAAACTAGCCGTACGCAATGATGAAGAACAAGATCATGCGAAAAAGACAGAGCCCGAAGAAATCAGTCCCAATGGGTCGAATGAATTTGGCTGATATGCCCAAGCTAATGTACAGTAGTACTATATATGATATTACGGTACAAGCCAAAGCCTCCCATAACGCCGAGTTTCGAACTTTGGAAACTACTTCATACATTTTTTTTTTCTTTCGAGACAGCGTTAACCCGGGGCCATGATGTACCTAGGGAATTGGAAAAGCCGTGAATCCGCAAAGTTTCTCTCCGCGAAATCGTGCTTGCTTGCTTGATTACATCCCAATCCCGTCTCATCAACTAAATCTCTCAAAACAAAGCCCTTGTCGCGTCCCCGGCATCGCCATCTTTACCCCCGGCATCCTTGTTGCCATCCCCGTTGCCAAAACCGATGTGTGGGTCATTCGAGACCGGGCTACCGGCGGCGAAGAACAAGATCTTGATGGCGAGCGCGAGACCCATGTGCAGGGCCACGACGAGGACGAGGAGGATCTTGCTCGTCTGACGGTCGGTGGCGCTGAGGACGGGGTATAGGTTCCGCAAGAGGAAGGCTACCGACACGGCCCAGCCGATGCCCACAAACACCCAGTTCAGGATGGTGAGCGGCGACCAGCTGATGAGGGCCACGGGGATCCAGATCAGGTTCGAGTAGCCGTAGAGAGCCCAGCACTCGAGCAGGTTCGCCGACTCGGAGCCGAAGTAGCGCAGCGCGCCGTAGAGGACGACGGGGATCACGAGCGTGTAGCCGTAGATTAGACCCGCGGCGCCTGGTTGGAAATACATGTTAGCGAATTGTTTGGTCGGAGACGAAATCAGAACTCGAGAATATGTAGAGGGGACAGTTCCATGGTCTCGATCGTCAATTCTACCGAGGAGGAGGAGGAGAGAGAGAGAGACACCGGCAGGATAGCAGACGGTATCCCCCCACGAAGAGAGCGGGGATCGATAGAAATACATACCACTCAACAACTCGAAATCATACGCGAACGGCCCGGCGCCGTTATTCGCGAGGTACTGGCTGATGGTGCCGCCGAGGAACAGGATCAGGATGACGGTGGTGGCGATCCAGAAGGGGCCGTAGAGATCGGGGTTCCCCTCGAGCACGTCGAGGAAGTTGTCGCGCGGGAACAGGGCGGCCCAGCAGCGCGCGAGCACGGAGCTCGTGTCGACGTCGAAGAACTGCGCGTAGAACGACAGCGTCCACAGGTACCGCTTCGACGCGGCGGCGCCCGACGAGCCGCCGCCCCCTGCCGTCGCGGGAGGCGGGAGCCCCGACGACGACGACGGCGTGTATTTCCGGCCCGTCGCCGAGGCGTCGGTGAATGTCGACGTGTGGAATTCTAGGTCTTCTTGGAGATCGGTGTGGCCGAGGTCGCCCTGGTGAATGAGAGAGAGGTGTTAGATTTGGATTCGTTCATTTATTCAGCTCGTAGGTGATTGCGACAGCTCCGAGTCGTCGGAGTCGGGAAGAGCATTGAGACAACAGAGATAGACGCGAAAGCCTAACCAGCTACCGAGCCAGAGGAATCGCCCGGCATAACGGTACATGGAAGGATGCTTTATGGGGAGGTAGGCAGCTAGGTAGCTAACTTGGTAGCCAACTCACCTCGTCATCGATGTCCACGACGGCATCGTAGCCCGCGCCAGCCATCTTTCCCAGCTCTCCGGAGCGCAATCCCAGATATTAACTATAGGTATCCCGTACTATAATATAAAGCGTTTTCTGCTCGTTTGGACGTCTTGCGCGTGTGGGGGACCAATCGGCGGACTCGTAGTGCTGGGAGTTGTCGTTGAAGCTGGTAGCTTGCCTGCCTGCTCTTAAATGATTGCCTGGTAGATGGATGGTAGCTTGCCAAGGTTTAGGTACTTACTTAGATAAGTCGATGCCATGGTTTAGGTAAGAGGCCACGGTGCAGCACGCCGAGCTTTAACCGCGTTTAGCGTATGTAGTCCCCACTGCACCACTGCATGTAAGTGCTGCTGGACAATGCATTGCACCTATACCTGTTTGGTAGTTGTATTGAAGAGCCCTCGAGTTTAGGGCGAAGTTCTGAACTTGAAAGAAGAGAGGTAGCTAGCTGATGACTTGGTCTTTTCCTTATATCCTAATATTTAAATACAATACGCAGCTTTTATATGTTTTCATAAAACCGAATCTTATGTACTCTTTTCTTACCTGTAGGGACGGACCTTGGTAGGTTAGTGATACCTAGTGAGTACCTCCTAGCACTAGATAGATAGTGGTAATATCGCGAGTACTATAAACACCTACCTTTGCACCCCGAAGAGCGTCCTAGCTCGAATAGTAGAGCACAAAGCTGGCATGTTGCATGGTATACCAAATATACAAGAAACCCCCAAAAGACGGCTTCTCGCAACCAATTTTCAGCTCGAGGGGTGTAGGGTCAATTCATCTGTCAACGTTGGCCTCGCATCGGAAGACGGTATATAGAATCAGTCAATATTCTGTTGAAGATCTACATATTCTTTTGCGAGGACCGTCTTTCCCCGATGTAATGTAGGGCGTAAAATATATGTATATATATATACGATAAAACCCCATCAAAACGGTATAGAAAAGACCGAGATTTATCCCGAGTACCCAACTTCCTTAGTTTTCCTTCCTCCTGTTCTGGATACACACAGAACCCCAATATCCGGATTTCCGTCTCCCTTAGCTTAACTCCTGTGCATAAGCCGTTGGATTATATGCCGCGATGTATGATATATATAGATGGATGCCCTGAACGAAAGAAAGGCGGGGGAATACATCATCATCCTCATCATCATCCTCATCATCATTAGAAATCGCGAAAAAAAAGAGTGCGTCGCCCATAATCATCTATCTGCTTTCTTTTCTTCCTTTCCAACTCCGCCGCCTGTCCGCCAGCCAGTTACCGTGTGTTGTGCGCTGCCTGAGTCGCCGAGTCACCGAGATCGTCCGTGTTCTCGCGGAATATGCTTAATCTCGACAAACTACTGCTCGTGCCTGGGACTCGGCTGGGCCCCGCGTAGGCGTTGCTACCGTATTGCTGTCCCGTCGGATTTCGGCGTTGATGGGCGCTCACGTAATCTCCGGCGTCGAGGTCGTCGAACGCACTCGGTGGGCTCGGTAATGGCGGACTGATGGGCCTGCTATTGAAGCCTGTATGCATCGGCGGTGACATCGACTGTATGCTGTGCGCCGACGTCGAGCTGACGGTTGTGTTGCTTAGGTTGCGTAGATGCGACACGTGTTTCTCACTTATACGGCTCATGTCACTGACGACCTCGTCGCGCTTTGGAGGCGGCGTTCTTCGCATGGCACTAGCGGTTCCCAGGGCTGGCGAGTCGGGTCGCTCGAATCCTAACGTTGCTGTGACTGAGGGTGGGGGCATGCCGGCCTGCGACGAGCTGAGGCTGCTTGGCTGGTCCTGTGAGACAGAGCCCGTGAGGAAGGACGGTGCCTTGAGAGCTGAATGCGGCGAACCCGAATGGGGAGATTGAGGAGAATGGAGCTTTGTGTGTTTGGTTAACACATCGGTATATAACAAGGCATCGCTACTGAGTTCTGCAGGTTGGGGGGAAGTGTCTAGAGTCTGTCAGCTATGTTTTAGGGACGAGGGTGGGAGAAGTGATTTGAGCCGTTACTCACCCATCAGCTCAATGAACCGCTGGTCTCCAGGCATCTCGTGTTGGGCCATCCCGGGACTGGGGGATAGGGAGGTGCAGCCTCCTGAGAGCATTGGTGTATTACTTCGGCTGTCCAAGCAGTCAGAACCCCTGTTGGGGCCATCTGTAGTGACAGTCTGTGCCTTGTTAGGGGTACCATTTAGCCATTTCAGAATATAATGGAAGTAGTCCTCTGTCGGGCTATCGCTTCTACCGTTCTTCCTTGAGAATAGGTTCCGCCTTCGGTAGAGCAGAATGCCCACCACGATAACCGTGACAAAGACGAGGCCAAGCACTACACCTAGGACTGGCGCAACCCAAGATGGAGTACCTCCTCCTCCCCCCTTGTCGCCGCTCCATGAGCCCCTGGTTTCATTTGCCGGACCCTGAGAGCTATAAGGATAATTGGGTGTTATTTTAGAGGCAGGATACGTTGTGGCAAAAACGCTCCCGAGCCCTTGCGTGGCCCAGCCGCTTGGTGGAGTAGTGATAGTAGCACCACCAGTGTAGTCGCCGCCAATCGTAAGATGGATCATCTCGGGGACGCCATACATGTTCCAGCTGTTCGGATCATATGAGCTAAGCCATTTTCCCTCGGTGAGGTTGAAGACTTGAAGGATACTGCCAGGAAGACATGTCAGGCCTCCTTTCACAGATCCAAATCCTCCCACAGTTACCATCTGGTCCGGGTATGGCATCAAACATTGGTGGCCAGCACGACCGTAGTTCTTTCTGTCCGAGGGAAATTGCTTCCACATGAAGGACGGCAGTGACAGAACCCATACGTCATCGTTGAAGTCATCGTACTCGTTAAGCCCGTCGAACCCACCGTAGTAGTAGATATTGTAACTCGAGAAGTCCTGAGCCGTTGCGACCACGGCACAGCCCATGGCCAATGCAGGGGGCGCTTCTTCAGTCGGCTGCTGATACCATTTACCGCCAGCAATATCGTATACGTCAATATTAGCCATATAGCCCGGGCTGTCTTTTTTCTTCTCGGATTAGTTATTTGCTAGTCACCTGGCATCGCATGTAACTTACACTTTGAGCTTCATTCGGTGATTCGTGACTCGCAGTGCTGTATTCAGGGTAAGAAACACCTCCTAGGACCACTAGTATTCCCTGTTCTCCCACAGGTACCCACACTACTGAGGGATTTGCTCGGCTTGAAATTCCGTCCTGGAGGGTGCTATTGGACCACTTCTCCGATTGTTGTTTGCTGAGATCGAGAGTGATAAGGGTGTCAGAAACATCGTGTGGATTGGTGGAGTTGTTCGAGTCTGGTAGGTAAATCGGACCCCATGATGGCGATCGAGATCCCCCAAAATACCATGCCTTGTTCTCGGAGGGAGCGTTGGCAGCACCACCATATGTGACATATCGAGTCATACCATTAGGTAGTTTAGCGTTAAGGAAACTCGGGCGGAAGCCCTCTTTCTTTACACCGTAGTCAGAGACTTGGTAGGACAGCACATTATCGCCATCCGGAGGAGGATAAGCGTCGTTATCCAGGAGCAAACCGCCATAAAGGAAGAACTCATGATCATTAGCAAGCATTGCACCATCGAGGTAGTTTGGCGCCAAATTATTGGCGGCACCATTATTTGGGGCTTTGGATATCGTCCCTAAGATGCTGCTGACGTTGGTGCTAGAGTCGAATGGGATGCTGAAGTTCAGTGTATATATGAGCCCTAGCGGATTACCTATAAAGATGTGAGACGAGGATAGAGGTTTTCTTAGGATATCAAGACTACTCACCATCTTCCTCCGGAGGACCAAGGCTGCCATCTGCAAGCCCTGATGCCCAATAGAGGAAACCGCCATCCATGTAAACTGTGTCATTCAGCTGTGCCGCTGTTCGTAGATTAGCATTAAAACTACGTTTTCGAAAGACGCTAAACGGAGGCAGCGTACCTCGAAGCTGCTTCCAGAAACACATTGTGGCGTTCACCTGGTTTCCGACCCATCCTGATTGTTGGCCGTTAATCCATGATGGGAAGCCAGCGACAAGCGCGGTAACGAGTATGCTAGCCCGATACATCTTGTACGCGGATACCGTGTTATCTTCTGCTGTAGTAACAGAATATAAAAGCTAATTAAGAAAATGTAACAGGGTGGCCAGCTAAGTTCATTCCATCATATGGAGAACAAGCGCTGGGAATGAAGCTCACGCGATAGACAGCTGCAATATTGTGACAACAGACCTTGGCTTGAGAATTCAAAAGGGTATATCAATGACGACCTCGAGTCAAATTGTCGATGATATCACAGCCGGAGGCCCAGAGACAGGACATCGACTCAAGGAAGCAGAGAGCAAGACGGATTTGGTCAGCTCGTTATTGGGATAGGCGACGACCGAGAAGCTCATAGGGCGGCCCCGCACCAAACAAGGGAAGAAATGGCAAAAGGCAGTTGGAGGATAAGGAAGGCTTCGAAAGACTTGAGGTTCAACCAGCCCGTCAACCCCAGTCTGTCAGTTGACAATTGATACAACAATATGTTGATAGTTCCCATGCAATGTTTAAGCCGCTGATCTATGCAAGCTAGACTGCCACACCACCTATAAGAAGACCGTTCGCCTACCACCGATAAGCCGAGGCCATGAACGAGAGAGTAAGCGGAAAGGCTATATTGTTCCGGGGTGGAGGCAGATGGCGTCTCATTCGACTTGAATGAGTCTGTCAAGGTGCCTTTTAGGGAAGTAGCCCAACTACCTGCGTGGTAGTCGTATTCTCTTTAAAATATTCCCAAGCTAGGGGTATTCTCAGCCTTATCGACTGTAATCCATGCTCTTCGGGTGGTATACTATACGTGTTAACTTTAAGAAGAAAACCGTCCATAGAGCCCGATCATTGTCAGGCGCGAGCCTGTTTGGATTAGCTCCACAGCACGCGAGGGAGCAATTCAAACCACACATGTACTCGCATAGATACTGGTACCGAGTTGGAAGAACTTGTTCTGAGTGGCGACGGGAGTCTAAGGCGCCAAGACGACGATGTTGCCCTGGCATGTCGCAATACAGCGCGGAGATCTGACTGCAAGTACAAGTCAGCAACCGATATACTGGCATTTAAACCCAACCGGGAAGAGTTCCCCCAATAGGAAAGCTCCATATAGTTGGAGGGGGTGGACGCACAAACTAAAATAGCCAAGCGTGAGCAGACGAGCCTATCATCACATACAGTAGGAGTACTACTGTAGTCGAAATGGCGGCGTTGACATGTCTTACAGGTTGAGAACTATCTACGGGTTCTCCCATTGGGTGCTCAACCCCTTGCTGCAGAGGAACCTGGGGTTGTTGGTTGTCGTGCGGATGATTGTGGGCACAGCTGCTGCTGATGGGTTGAAGAGGGGTTGGTCACTCGGCCATGGTCCGTGAATGTCAACCTCCTCCAGCTAAGAGTAGACACAATACCTACTGCGCTACGTGCCTGGAGAGGGGCAATTTGTAGACGAACATCCACAAAGTATTGTACTTTATTGGCATCTCCAGGCATATTCTCCCAAGCGGGTTTGAGGGTCTGGGCAGAAGCCATGTTTGAGAGGACAAAGCCAGAAAAGGGATAGGGAGATCTTGTTTTCCCTCAACTTATGTAGTTCACCAGGAGCCTCTCTTGCGTTCTTCGGCGGTGTTGCTGTCCTTAAAGTTGGAAGGTAGTACAGAGAAGGCAGCCTGATGGCAGAGCGGTATTTGATTCCGTTCTTGGTATTGCAAAGTATCAGCAGAAGTCAGACTCGCAGAGCCACCGCATGTGTCTTGTGGCCCTGACCAATGAAATTACTGGGAAAGTCCCAGAAGTCAGACCTCCCAAGGCTTTCGGCTAGGTAGGTAGGTCCCTAGTGTGATAATCTCCACTATCTAAGGCCTAGGTATCTCCCGTTGGGCTTGGCTCCTTACCCTTTGAGGTTAGAATAGGCACCTTATTCATAAGGTATAAGGTATACCGCTAACGGTCATATTAGGTATTTCTGCTCTTTTACCTGTACTAAATAGTTTTATTTTTACTTACCTAGGTAGGAGGTACACATCAAGGAGCTCTAGCACGAATGTGTTTTTGTTGCTGTTTTTTAAGCCCGTCGAGTCTCATCACCCATTAGCGATAATAAACCACAACCTGGGCCTCAAGAGACTTTTGTAATACATGTTCATCAATACGGGGTTACTACCTAGTACCTAATTCATGGGTCGCCAAGACTTACCCCGCTTCTATCTCTTCACTGCTGCACCATCCAACAAATACTTCCATGGAGAAATAGAGACAATCTGGATGCAGGGCTGTATACCTACCTACCACTGTAAGCGCATATACCTGCCTTGAGTACACTAGAGATAAAGATCAGTCTTAGTTAGACGTGTCCACATACCCTAAGCTTAGGTAGGTATTGGCAGGCCGTCTTGCTGTGGCTTCCCCTTGGTCCTACCGAGAGCGAGAGAATGCGTGCTGACGTTGGTGATGGGGACACGCCGCCGCGAAAACGGCCAGAACCTGGTCAGGCTAATACGAGCTGATATGGACAGTGGGCGATTTGAATAGATAGTGTGGTAGCTTAGCCGCAAGCTCCAAGACTGTCCCGTTGGTAACACAAATACGTGTCGCTCATCTCCAGTATATATCATGACTGGCCAGCATTTATCGCTTGCAGTCTGCCGGCACTGGGTCCCTGGCATACCAACAGTATCTCCCGAGCTCTGCCCGTGATCGGCAATGTCTCGACCAATCGAAAATCTCAAAGAAAGAAAGGCAGAGAGAGGCGGAGAGAGAGACAGAGAGCCTTGTACTGGGGCAGCTATCTAGTGGAGGTGGCTGATGTCGGCGACCTCACTGGCAGCATAGCAATGCCCCTTGGCGACTGGGATAGGGTTGTGCCAACACACAGTTCTTCTGGTTCTACAGTATAGTGCACTGCGTACATACGGATACGCGATATTAAGCTCATGGCCTGATCCCATCTTCACCCACATCGCGCGGGCAAGACGAGCAATACGTGACATTGAGCCCCGTCGTCGTCTGTGTAGTGTGGTCGCCCGAGCAAGGTGCGCGCTCTAGAAGAGACGATAGGCGGTTCCGTCGTTGCACCACATCCTGGCTGACCACTTGCGTCGTCCAAACCCCTGCTTCTCATGCTTGTTATTCAATAGACCGGACGTCTTGCATATGCACGCACACTTCCTCGGCCCTGACTGTCGCATCTGGTAAGCCTGTGTACTTGTAGGGAATCGTATCCGAATCCCGGAGCAGCTTATACGCCTGTCCGTCTTCTGGGTCGAGACAGATTGCCGTATTTGGAAAGTCGTGGACCCTCCACGACCTGCTGAGGCGACAGGGAGCTCTCATGGCAGAGAATGCGAGACCTCTTACCTACTCCAACCTTCTGTGCAATGTCAATCTTAGTGTTACCAAGCTCATTGTCCCGCTCTTGGCAAGCTTGTGCTGCAACCCTCTCGCGGCAAAAGTCATTTGGCAGCTGTATGTAACAAGCAAGGCGGGCAAATTAACACGTCCCGAGCCTTGTCCCATCTCACGACCGAAAGCTTCTCTCGACATCTCAGTTCAGCTTTTGCTGCCTCTCTGACTCAGATTGTCTCGGTCTTCCTTACGCTGCCAACTAGACTTGGATTCTGTATGGGTTGTGACCAGGTAGCTTCAACTACTGTAGATAGAGACTCAGCCGCTTGTCCCGGCGACTGGGAGTGCAAAATCGGACTACTGTAGGGTGATGGGACTTGTGTGTTACGCGACGATGCATGCTAACCAGGATTGCTCACAGCTACAGTAGATCTCCTCTTCCTTGCAGGGATCGGTTGTTCCATCAACTCCAGAAGATGCGAGTGGAGGGGTCTTCCGTCGAGAGCTGTGAGCTTGCTTGGGGAGCTCAATTACCCTGGCTTGGCTGCTCGTATATTCACGTATGCTTCCTCCCTTTTAGTCCTCAGCCTTGTCCAGCTTGCCCCTCGTTTTCTTGAAAACCGAAGCTCCCGCCGAGTCCTCGCATTCGTTTACATTGAGTGATCTTCTTGCGGCTGCGGTGTTGCAATTGGCACGACTCTCGCTTGTTAAGGCACCTATGAGCTTCGTTAATTGAAGCAGGCATCGGCTAGCATCAGCTTTTGGCTACGAGCTCAGAGTAAGGACCGCAATAGGAGCTCTAGAGAAGCTCTCCAACTAGCTCTGTAACCCTCCTAGTTAGCACGACAAGTCTCGTGGGATTCTAGCCAAGGGCCGTAACAAGCCTTCTCTTGTTTCCAATTGAGATTTAGTGCTATTAAGGGCCATTGAGCTTAGCAGGGCGCTTGTCTTTACACAGCACTGAGTTATTCTCGCGGAACTCGCTCGTTCAAGACGCACTACAAGATCAACTTCAACCTTCGTTTGGAATAATCAAAGTCCAACCACGCCCATTCGGTTGGGTCCCTCAATCGCTTCATTATGATTCTCGTGTACTGGCTCTCGATCGGGGCGGCAGTTGCGCTCGCGTCGTTGTCGAATGAAACCAGCATTGAGCAGAATCAATGCTACTCTCTTGAGCCTTATACTGTTACCGAGACTGAAACTGAGACTATAACAAGCTAGTAAGTATGCCTCTAAGATCGATACCTTACATCAAGGGTATATGCTTATTTTAGGGGTAGTGGCACTTCTACCGTTTCCGAGTCCTTCTACTATAGCTATGGGCAGACGGTGACAGAGGACCATACGATTACAGTTACAAATGAAGTTACGATATCCATCATTAGTGAAGAGACGTCAACACAACAGGTCACTGAGGTAGTTAGCGATATCACAGATTGGGTACGTCTAGAACACGCTCCGGTAACATGATCATTTCATCTGACCTAGCTCTAGTCATATCCTACCTCTTCCATATCATGCTCTACAAAGTGGTACGGCTGGGGGACAGTGTGTATCACAATCACGATAGGGATACCTACAACTATCACAGCGACAGTCACAAAGCCAATCACTATAACTAAAACGTTGGACCATACAGTGACGGACAAGACTACCACTACCAAGACTGATACTACTACCAAAACTGATACTACCACTACGACTGATACTACCACCGCGACTGATACTACCACCGCGACTGATACTATTACTGCGACTGATACTACTACCGCGACTGATACTACTACTGCGACTAATACTACCACCGCGACTAATACTATTACTGCAACTGATACTACTACCGCGACTGATACTATCACCGCGACTGATACTACCACTACAACTGATACTACCACCGCAACTGATACTACTACTGCAACTGATACTATTACCGTGACTGATACTACCACCGCAACTAATACTACTACCGCGACTGATACTACTACTGCAACTGATACTACTACCGCGACTGATACTACTACTACGACCGATACTGCTACTACGACCGATACGGCCACTACGACCGATACTGCTACTACAACCGATACAGCCACTACGACCGATACTGCCACTACAACTAATACTGCTACTACAACCGATACTGCTACTACGACTGATACTACTACTGTTACTAATACTATGACAACAACATACACTACAGTAGTGCCAACAACAGCCACCTCGATGGTAACCATAACTACCTTCGTACCTACAACAATTATATATAATTTTACATCGACAACAACGGAATACATTCCTACAACATACACAACTGAGGTCGAAGTTACAAGGAATATTACGCAAACCATCACAGATATAGTAACAAATACTGCTACCACTACGATTCCTCCAGTTACGGTGACAACCATATCTGTTATTACAGCTGTGAGCACGTGCCCTATTCCGACGAATAGTGCTGGGGCAGTTGTCCCTCCCCCCAATCCCAAATCGGACCTGACATGGGGCTGTCCACCCGGGACAGTTTGCAATAAGCCAAAGCCAGACGGCTGTAATGTCTATGCGGATCTACCCGATGTATCGTATGTCTGTGAGAATCCGATTTGGTGTAACGCTTCGCCTCCATACACGAAGGTTATGTGGCATGATAACGAAACAAGTTATTACCCCCCTAGCGAAGGGTACTTTAATCTTGCACCTGCCGCCTTCGGGCTCAGCGATGATATCTTCGAGATTGAATATGTCCAAACTACCATCAGCGGCGTTCCCACGACTATTTCTACCGGCAACTGGGGATCTCAACCTGGCTTGACTGCTTATCCAGCGTCAACAACAGAGACGGCATATCCCACATCGAAACCGAGGCGCCCTAGATCCTTTATACTCTCGAAACGAGGACCTATACTACCACCCATATGCTACGATTCGTGCAATGCCGCCAACTTGGTCGCTCAAAGTGTAGGGAAATCCCCAGAGCTGTGCGATCCTAATTCTGCTTTCAGACGCAATTACGACGCATGCCAAAACTGTATCAATAAGCACGCCGATGACGCACAGCTGTCGAAGAGAGACTACCTGACGCCAAATCTTGCCCAATGGATCAACTATTGTGATCCAACCAATCCCACTCCTGCCAACAGCGGTGGCGGTGGGCTGAGCGAGGTATCCAGCACAGGAGCAGTGACAACAATAGCTGGTGTGGCGCCAGCATCAACCACGATCCCCATATCGATTCCACCAGTCTCATCGGAGTCGTCCACGGAGTCGTCTACGGAGTCATCTACGGAGTCGTCCACGGAATCATCCACAGAATCAACGACGCTATCCCCGTCCACTTCTGCGCAAGCAAGCAGCACTTTCTCACCCGTAACTAGTTCGGCGGCGACAGTGACCACGACCGGCAACTCCACGATACCGGCGACGGTGCCATCGGCCACCTTCACTTCGCCGACACCGCTGGCAACGGCCGGCGCTCGTGGAAGCGCCACGTCGGGTCTCGGGTCGCTGTTCTTCACGCTTCTTTCTATGCTTTTCTTATTCTAGCTCAGCAACAGGACATGAGATCTGGGACCTTGGGATCTATCTGTCTTGTCTGATGTCTAATAATTCTAGTCTATCCTTTGCAACCTGCACACACCATTTACATATTTACACATGCTGTCTTCTTTCCAGTATTCCTTCCTCTTGGCGCCAACCTCATTTGGGCTTCATTTGGAACGACATAGGATCGATGAATGGACATGTTCGCACACATTCACTTACGTTATATACGGGCAATTTATAGAGGAGTTTTTATTAATTTATTTTCAGGGTGGGAACGGACCTTTATATGATACCCGGGGGGGAAAATAGGACACTCCTTTAACGCAGACATATGCTGTCACGAAGTGATGAAAAGGCGCGAGAGAGAGAAAGGGGGGTTTATTCGCACTTGGTGTGGATGGCCTTGGGTTGGCAGGGATGGGGAGGGATTAGGCTTCCATTAGGTACACATGCCTATATTGGTCTCATTAGGATGTAGGCGGTGGGATATGGAGGGATGGAAGCCGACCAGCGAGAGCGATGGGATTAATAGGGACTTCTGCATGTTACTTCATGGAGGGTCGGCGTCGCAACAGCGTGATGGAGGTAATGGCGGTCATGAGTAGATGGAGTGTACCGAGGAATAAAAGTAGATTCTAATGAGAGGAAAAAGAGATTCTACCTGTCCATCAAGTCTATATACATTTATATATGTGACATATCAACAGTCTGAGTCGGGTGCTGTTGATTGGTCCGTAAGGGATGGTGTTAGTGACGAAGGTCAATGGAGAGAAGACAAGTTGAAAATGAACAAAGGTATGTGAAACACGACCTGTACCAACTGCTGCACTTTGTAGACAGGCGTTCATTGTCTCTTGCATATCTAGTCTAGCATGGTCATTCATTCTGCTCAGTAAACATCGACAGAGACATACTTAGGCTACGTTTCTAGGAGAGACTGACCGATGGAGAACGAAACAGATGGAAGACAACATGGACAGCTGATAGGATTGACTAAGACAGCGGACAGCACTGCCACCATCTGCTCATATCGTCAGTCAGGTGACTGAGAAATTGGAATCATGAATAATTTATGCAGAAGGAAACGGTTCTCAGAACGGTCAGGAGCACTCCTACTATCACCTCCCGTCTTATCGAGCTGAATCATAAGATAAATAACTACCTAGTAAAGCTATGCGATACTAGTAATAAATTTAGGCCTCTGGGTAGGTTGATTATTTAAAACTGATGAGTAGATAAGCTGCTAAGTTTTCGCTTAGGCTTCTTTTGAAAGATGCTTTATAGAGTGTTATATTCATACTACCTTATTTGAACCTCAGGCTGTTTATCAAAACGGTTGCTTTCTACCAAGTACGATTTATTACGGCGTATTTACGGTAAAACTTACGTGCATTCGAAATTAACAACCTCCAGGCTTGAAGTTCATCATTTTGGCTTGTCCGAAAGCGGCATAGCTCAGGTGAAATTCCTAACTAAATAGGTAGCAGCTTGTACTGACCCCGCCATCACCAGCTTGTAGGGAACAAGCCGCATGATTTGCTGAGAAATCTCGATTAATGCGATACCTCAAGTACCTAATGCACCCGGCGAACAAACAATATATCTATACCTAAGTACTTACCTTGTCTTAAGTATAGTAAGGTAGCTGTTCCTTTTTGAAACCTCAAGCAGGCATCGGTCTCTTCCACTCTCGCACTCTCCCGCTGTCCCCTTACTGTCGGTTGGTAGCTGTATAAAGCTGGTCTTTTCCCTCTGCTGGCCCCGCGAAAAATACGTCATAAATTGACCCGGGCGGCAACTCTCAGCACCAACCTCTAAGTACTTCTCCCGGGGTCACCTGTTGGCGGGGTTGTCTAGGTTCCATTTCCTATCTACTACCTACCTCTAGCCTGAGCACGCTTGACTGAAGTGACCCTCTCTCTTTCGACCTCTGCATCAACGACAAACGTGAATACCTAGTGTCTACGCCCAGTTACCTGGCACTTCACGACATCATACAACACCGCAGTACATCCAGCACACACACACCACACACACCACATCAGCTCCGTCTCCCCCACATTCTCGATACCTCCGGGAACCTACCTCTCTCTCGCCACCATTTCACAAGAAGCCGCCAAGATTCCTTCTGACAAGGACGAACAGGACAAGCTGGGGAAGCGCAAACTCTCGAACGGAGGTCTTCCCTTCTCCCCAAAGAGAACCATGACCGTAAGTTAAACATGGATGGCTTCGTGCACCTTCACAGCCACACACACGTGCACATACACGCACGCACAGAGAAAGAGAGAAGAAGAAGAAGAAGAAGAAGAAGAAGAAGAAGAGAGACTCGTCCATCTAGCTGCTACAAGTTCAAGCGCTGACTACTTCCTCTCGTTCGACGTAGGACACCAAGATGGCCTCGGGCGGTGAAGTCGATCTGGTCACCCGGCTTCAGGTCGACGACTCGGTCGTCTCGGACACCACTGAAATCGACGAGTCCCTCTACAGCCGACAGCTCTACGTTCTGGGTCACGAGGCTATGAAGCGAATGGGTGCCTCCCACATCCTCATCATCGGTCTGAAGGGTCTCGGTGTCGAAATCGCAAAGAATATCGCTCTCGCTGGTGTCAAGAGCCTGACTCTCTACGATCCTACGCCCGCCGCCATCGCCGACCTCTCCTCCCAATTTTTTCTCCATCCCAAAGATGTCGGCAAACCCCGCGATGCTGTGACCGCACCTCGTGTTGCTGAGCTGAATGCATACACTCCCGTCCATATCCACAAGTCTTCCAAGTAAGTCATATAGTTATGCTTTTGGGTTTTCGTTTATTCCTCGTCCGTGCGCCTGTCTGCTAATTATTGTGTGAACTAGTCTTACCCAAAATCTGGAGCAGTACGACAAATTCCAAGTGGTAGTCCTGACAAACCAGCCTTTGCATGACCAACTCGTTATTAGCGACTATTGCCACTCCAAGGGCATCTATGTTGTATCTGCCAACACCTACGGTTTATTCGGCTCTATATTCTGCGACTTTGGTGACAAGTTCACGTGCATCGACCCCACGGGCGAGAACCCTATCAACGGTATCGTAGCAGGTATCGATGAGGAGGGTTTGGTTTCTGCACTCGATGAGACGCGGCACGGCTTGGCAGATGGTGACTATGTCACGTTCTCCGAAATCGAGGGCATGCAAGGCCTCAATGGTGCCGAGCCCAGAAAAGTTACTGTGAAGGGCCCTTACACATTTTCCATTGGCGATGTGTCTGGCCTAGGTCAGTACAAACGAGGCGGCTTGTTCCAGCAAGTGAAGATGCCCGCCATCATTAATTTCAAGTCGATGTCTGCGTCATTGCGTGACCCGGAGTTTGTACAGTCCGACTTCGCCAAATTTGATCGACCCCCATTGCTTCATGTTGGGTTCGAAGCCCTCAATGCATACATACAGTCGCAAGGTCGCTCCCCTCGTCCTATGAACAGGGAGGATGCTACTGTCCTCGTTGAGTCTGTCAAGGCCTTTGTTGAGAAGGAGAAGATTGACTTGGAAATTGGCGAAAATGAGGAGAAGATCATTCGTGAGCTCAGTTACCAGGCTCAGGGTGATCTTAACCCCATGGCTGCGCTTTTCGGTGGTCTTGCTGCCCAAGAAACTCTGAAAGCCGTGTCTGGAAAATTCAACCCTATCAAGCAGTGGTTCTATTTCGACTCGTTAGAATCGCTGCCTACGAGTTGGGAACGAAATGAAGCGCGTTGCAAGCCTATTGGGTCCCGATACGATGGCCAAATCGCTGTCTTTGGCACAAAGTACCAGGAAAAACTTGCAGATGTGAGGCAGTTCCTCGTTGGCGCCGGTGCCATTGGATGCGAGATGCTCAAGAACTGGGCTATGATTGGACTTGGTGTGGGCCCCAGGGGCAAGATCACCATCACAGACATGGATTCCATCGAAAAGAGCAATCTCAACCGACAGTTCTTGTTTAGACCCAAGGATGTCGGCCAGATGAAGAGCGATTGCGCTGCCAAGGCGGTGAAAGCCATGAACCCGGAGCTAGATGGCCACATTGTGTGCTTGAAAGATCGCGTTAGTCCCGAGACGGAGCACATTTTCAATGAAGAGTTCTGGAAGGGCTTAGATGGTGTTACAAACGCCCTTGACAATGTCGAGGCAAGGACATATGTTGATCGGCGATGCGTTTTCTTCCTGAAGCCTTTACTCGAAAGCGGCACTCTAGGCACCAAGGGCAATACTCAAGTTGTTCTCCCCAAGTTGACTGAGTCATACTCGTCGTCCCAAGACCCCCCGGAGGTATCATTCCCAATGTGTACCCTGAGGAGTTTCCCGAACAAGATTGAGCATACAATCGCTTGGGCACGAGAGCTCTTTGAAACCTCCTTTGTTAAGTCGGCTGAGACGGTTAACCTTTACTTGACCCAGCCAAATTATCTAGATACTACGCTGAAGCAAGGGGGCAACGAGAAGCCGACTCTAGAAACAATTCGAGATTACCTCGTGACGGACAAGCCACTAAGCTTCGAGGATTGCATTATCTGGGCACGCATGCTGTTCGAGAGTAAATACAATAACGCCATTCAGCAGCTTCTGTATAATTTCCCCAAAGATTCTGTGTCGTCGAGCGGCGCCGCGTTTTGGTCCGGGCCGAAGCGAGCACCGGATGCGCTTAAATTTGACCCTAAGAATCCCACCCATTTTGGTTTCATTATTGCCGCTGCCAACCTTCATGCGTTCAACTATAACATCAATACTAAGGGTATTGACAAGGACCTATATACCAAGGTTCTGGATAACATGATTGTCCCAGACTTCATTCCTGATCCTGGCGTCCAGATCCAAGCCAGCGATAGTGAACCTGTAAGTATAATGGTGGGGATACACGCTATTTGATCGGTGACTAATAAAATCTGTGTGAAAGGATCCAAACGTGACCAAGACTTTCAACGAAAACGACGAGCTGCAGAAGATCGTTGATACTCTCCCGGCGGCCAACAAGCTAGCGGGATTCAAGCTAACCCCGGTAGAGTTTGAGAAGGACGACGACACGAACCATCACATTGACTTCATCACCTTTGCCAGCAATTTGCGGGCTGAGAACTATAAGATCGAGCAGGCCGATAGACACAAGACCAAGTTTATCGCGGGCAAGATCATTCCGGCGATTGCTACGACGACTGCGTTGGTCACTGGCCTGGTTATTCTGGAGCTATACAAAATTGTCGATCTCAAGACGAAGCTGGAAGAATACAAGAACGGATTTATCAACCTTGCACTTCCGTTCTTCGGTTTCAGCGAGCCGATCGCCAGTCCCAAGGTAGAATGGACAGGCCCTGGTGGGGTCAAGCTCAAGATGGACAAGATTTGGGATCGCTTCGATTCGGAGGATGTGACTCTGGGCGAGCTCCTTAAGAACTTTGAGAAGGAGGGACTTACTATTAGCATGCTGAGTTCTGGGGTGAGTTTGCTGTACGCCAGCTTCTTCCCAGCTGCTAAGCGCAAGGAACGAACTGCAATGAAGCTGAGCGCGCTCGTCGAGGCGGTGTCTAAAAAGCCGATCCCTCCACATCAGAAGGAGATCATCTTTGAGATCGTGGCCGAGGATACGACGGAAGAAGATGTCGAGGTACCTTATATCAGGGTCCTACGAGGGTGACGAGTTGGCTGGCACTGAAATGCATTGTGGTGATTGGGCTGTGATGATTCAAATTAGCAATCGTCGGTAGAGTTTTGGAGGCGTTCGCCACTCCAGCAGATAGCTCTCATGGGATAGAACATGTCTTGGGCGGGAGTTCCCGTTGCTTTATTGTGTAAGAATTGGCAATATACAGGTTTCTTTCCACTCAAGAAGATGGTTTGTTGCTAGACTGGCTGTGTTTGATGTATCAGGCTTTTTCCATTTCGCCAGTGACATGGCTCCTTTCGCATTCTAATTTATTGTGGGATATGAAATGGGATGTATAGCTAACGACTTCAAGTCTACTGGAGAGTACGTACTAACCTAAGGGAGTAGAGAGACCAAGGAAGCAGAGCAGACAGTTGTGTGTGGAACGTTCTCCACATGAGCGGTTGATTAGTGATGATTTTGGCTACGAATATGACTAAAGCACATTTCACATGACTTTGTATATGTAATCGTCAAATAATTGTTAAATAATCCTATTGTAGGAGTAGTTTCTTCACATAACGGGGCAACCCCACATGACAAAGCACATGGGGATTATAGCATCTCTTTAGGGTGATTTATCAACGAGTACCTAGCACTAGGTACTGAGACTAGTCTATAACCTCAAATACGTGAGTGGCTGGAACATTACAAAGATTTCTAGAGCGTAATAATCGAATATTGGTCACCTATACGTAAGGTTTCCTAATACAACAACAACAAAAACTCTTGGGTAAGGCTTAGCTAGAGTTGTGATGGGAAATATAGGACTAGCTAGATTGCTCCCAGCAGTCTACCTAAGACTGCAACCACTGACGACAGCAAAAAGAACCCCGCATTGGGCCTTACTAAGGTGTATTTCAATTACCATCTCAACGGCCACTTATATACAGCACATGGACAAATCCCTTGCGTATATAATATCTCATGCACTTCGGACCAGACTCGCAAGCTACAGCGAGATTCATCCCTTCAGCGAAGAGTATATATAGCCACACGCTCTCGTCCCCGTCGATAAGAAGGCCGAGTTAGCATCTGTCAGGTCTTGTAAAGGATCATATCAACCAAATACCCCAGTGCCGCGGATACTCCATCGTCGCCGGTGCCCCCGCGCAGTCAGACGGCGCATCGCGAATTCCGCAGAGAATTGGAGCTCCGACTTTGGATCTGAAGATCGCGAGTCCTCTCGTACACAGCAGGATGGTGAACCTCCCACATCTCCTTTCGTCACCCCCTTTCACCTCCTCATTCTCATTAGCCATAGCACCCATCCGCTCTCACCTCTATACCCCACTCTTCCTCAACATTCCCATCATAAGCAACAATGTGTGTGATTTCAAACGCCAAACTAATCACCACCACAGGCCTCGACCGGCAAGATCACGAACTGGGTCGCTCCGGGCGACAAGACGGGCGAGTTCAAGCGCCAGGCGAGCTCATTCCGCGACTGGATCAGCGACGCGCCCGGCGCCAAGTTCCCCCCTGAAAAGGGCCGCTATCACCTCTACGTCAGCTATGCTTGTCCCTGGGTAAGGTCTACTACTATCTATCTATCTATCTGCCCTCGGCGGCGCTCGTCGGTGATGGTTCCTACTAGCAGCCAAGGCGCGGGAGGGGATTCGGTTGGAAAAGAAGAAGAAAGAGCTGGGGAGGGGAGGGGAAACTCGTGCTGACGCTTTGGTGGTAGGCTCATCGCACCCTCATCGCGAGGAAGCTGAAGGGTCTCGAGGACTTCGTCTCTTTCTCCGTCGTGCATTGGCATATGGGGGATAAAGGTGCGTTTTCTCTACTTCCTCCTCACGTCCGTCGGGCATCATCATCTCTCGAGATCTACCCTACATATCGTTCGTTGTTCTGAATACTCTTATCTATCTATCATGTCTTTCCCAAACCATCAATACGCCGCAGCGCAAGATGCCCGTTCACATCTCTCCCTTCCCCCCCCCCTCCCCCACACAAATGAAATCAAAGAGAGAGAGAGAAGCAAGCTCGCTCACCCACAAAACCCTAGGCTGGCGCTTCGCCACGCCCGAAGACAAGGATGCCGAGGGCGAGAACGTGGTCCCGGACCCGGTGCCGGGCCACGAATCGCACACGCACCTGCGCGACCTGTACTTCAAGGTCGAGCCCGCGTATAGCGGCCGGTTCACGGTCCCGGTGCTCTTCGACAAGGTGAGCGGCGCCATCGTGAACAACGAGAGCAGCGAGATCCTGCGCATGTTCGGCACCGCCTTCGACGCGCACCTGCCCGCGGCCTCGGCGGCCGTCGACCTCTACCCCGAGAGCCTGCGCCCCGACATCGACGCCGCCGGCCTCTGGACGTACGACGACATCAACAACGGCGTCTACAAGAGCGGCTTCGCGACTACCCAGGAGGCCTACGAGAGGAACGTGCTCAGGCTCTTCGAGGCGCTCGACCGCGTCGAGGACCAGCTCAAGAAGAGCAGCGGCGACGGCCCGTATTTCTTCGGCGACGTCTTGACTGAGGTGGATGTTAGACTGTGAGCTTTTCTTTTCTTTGGCTTGTTTGCTTCTTGATGCTGCTTTACCAGCACATACACACACCCTCTACTTTCTCTCTCTCTCTCTTGTCTATTTATGCACGGCCAGCCTGTTTTAGTCTTCCGCTTTTCAGCCTCCCTTCACGGGATCATATTTATCATCTCATCTCACTCAACCTCTCTGCGTACCTATCTATCTATCTATCTATCTACCTCCCTACCCATCCCAAAGCCCCCCCCCCCAACACCAACTCCCCAACCAACCAACTAACCCGCCAAACCCCAGCTACGTAACCCTCATCCGCTTCGACCCAGTCTACGTGCAGCACTTCAAGTGCAACATCCGGGACATCCGCAGCGGGTACCCGGCCGTGCACAAGTGGCTGCGCGGCCTCTACTGGACGCACCCGTCCGCCGCCTTCCGCGCCACCACCAATTTCCTGCACATCAAGAACCACTATACCAAGAGCCACACCCAGATCAACCCCTTCTCCATCTGTCCCGTCGGCCCCCTGCCCGACATCCTGCCTCTCGAGGACGAGGTCGCCGCTGTCGTCAAGGCTGCTGTGTAAAGAAAAGGGGGGGGCGGGGGCGGTATAGGGGACCGCAAAAAAAAAGAAAAGAAAAGAAAAGATGTAAATAACTAAAATTACCGAGGTTGCTGGTATTCATTCCCCGAGCACGGCGAAGTGCAGGGAGGACGGACGGAAGGACGGAAGGAGGGAGGGAGGGAGGGAGGGAGGGAAATGCAAAGTGTAGAATCAATCACCTACCGTACCTACTGAAACTAGCTTTTCATCTCGTCTAATGTACCACTCCTATCTTTCGTGTGCTTCTTATTTGATTGAACGGCTTGTTATTTGATTGAACGCTGGCAGTAAATAAATAAATAAACAAAGAATTCGCGAGTGAGTCTTCGCCAGTATGGGAGAGGGAAATCTCTGCTGGTATCATTATCATCATTACCACCGGAATGCTTCTACACAGTCTCTATGAAGTTCTCTTCGCCTTGACTGATATACCGCGCATAAGGTAGGGTTTCACAGTAGATAGAATAAATATACGTCGTACGCAATTCCCAAGCACTTCGTTTAATGGCTTCTTACTTTGAACTCGACATCGTCAATATCTATATACACACACGCTCATCCCTATCGCCCGTGTCTATCTTCTCCTCTTACCCCCGCCTCCCTCCATCTCCCCCTTTCTCTTCTTCCCCTCACGCTGCCAGAATTCCTGTTTCTCGCGACGTTCCCTCGCGTCCTTCTTCTCGTTCATCGCCGCCATCTTCTTGCGGAATTCGACGCGTTTCTCCTCCTTCTTGGCGCGGCGTTTCGCGATCGTGTCCTTACGGACCGTCGTGAGTTTCTGCATGAGGTCACGCGCGCGCTTCTCCTCGCCGCCTAGCACCACCGCCCGCTTCTGCATGTACGTGTCACGCTTCTGCGGCTTCATGCGCACGATCTGTGACTTGAACGGCAGCTCCGCCGCCAACGCCCGCGGTACCTTGAGCGGGTTGAAGTGTCGTGTGGCCCGCTCAATCGGCCGATACTTGCTGTCTGCGTTCTGCGGCGTCGGTATGTTCTGGTCTTGACGCACCTGACCTGTGAGACGCATGGACTGCCAATCACCGAGACGCTCCGTCACAGGGTTGTGGAATCGGTGGGGTTTGATGGGATACCATGCTCTCAGGAACACTAGATCTCCCATCAGAATCTTGTCCTCGAAGGTTGCTCGAAAGTGTCCTTCGGGTTTGGATAAAGCCCGCTTGATCTGACCCCTAATGCCAGAGACGGTTTTGATGGATGCTCCTTCGAACTTGGCGATCTCGAGGCTACTATTAAACATATCCTTGATGAAAGCGGTATTTTTATAGATCTTAGCAGGCGTTCCTGTCAACTTCAACTTCTTCACAATCTCATAGCTTTGGTCAACACTTAGAACCGTTCCAGTGGCTGCTACCCGAAACCCTGGATTATCGGAGGAGAACGACTGAAAACAAGTAAAACTCGTGTTTGGGGCAATCAGGGGCCCCCAGAAGGTGGCATAACAGAATGAGTGCTCTGGTGAATACTTCAGCATTCGGTGACGGACTCGTTCCTCCCAAGAATGAAGCATAGGCATTGCTTGAAATCTATAGATAAGGATTAGTAAAGGTTAAAATATCTGAGTGAGGTTATAGATCATGGGGCGAATAAGAGGAATCACGACTCGCAATTGATATTAACAAAAAGTCGAAAGAACTTACCGCCTCCAACCGGCAGAGAAAATGAGAGGATCATTGTTCTTCAAGATCTTTTTATGCCATCTATGTTTCCTCATTCTCACTTGGAGGAATCCAAATCTTTCCTCTAGAGGATTTAAGGTGCCGATGATAAGGGGTTTGCGTGCCGAGAAGTTCAAAATGAACTCTGCCGGAACCTTTTCTAAGATGACGGAGACGTATTTTCCTGATGTAAGGCCCTCGACAGCTAGTCTTTGCCGTTCGTCTAGACCCTCGAACTCGGCTTTATTGATGTCGATCTGTTTCTGTAAGTTCGCCTTTTGAGACTCGTACCTTGATAGAAGATATTGTTAGGGGGTGGATTGCAATGACGAGGCCGGGGGGACTCATACCACTCATCCTCTCCAAATTCTTCCTTGGTTTGCTCCTTCCCAAAACCCTCGCGATCTTCTTCTTCAAAGCGCTGTTTGAGCTCCTCTTTCCTAGCCGCATTCTTTGCTCTCTCTGCTTCGAGGGATTCAGCTTGTTGTGGCTGGTCCGTTTCCTTTTCCTCGGCCTCCAAGTCCTCAAAATCACCCCAACCCTCAATTTCCTCATCGTTATCATCTCCGCCTTCATCCCCATCTTCCCCAAAACCTTCAAAGCCATCCGCGGAATTATCGCCTCGGCCTTTTGTTGATGTAAACCGTTGACGTAGCAACTCGATATTGTCTTCAAGAGACCACTTTGCCGCCAACTGATCATAATCTTCAGAGGTCAACCGAGGAATAGGAGTGTTTTCTACATAGTTATCGTCCTCTTTCTTTGAATTGAAGAATTCATCCTCAGAATCTGCTTCAATATCCTCTTCGTCTTCATCTTCAGCGACCTCAGCCTTCCATCTCTCGAGGACTTCACGAGCAGTTAATTGTTCGTCATACATCAACCTTGCAAGATCCGCAGTGCGGTAGGATGGTGCTTGCCGTTGGAGAGCCTGAGCTTTCTCGGTGAGATCTGCTCGCCATTTCGCGGCTAGTTCCTCATCGTCATCTTCAGCCCCGCTACCAAAATCCGAGCCCAGATCAGAGTCACTGTCTGCAAACTCGAGATCGTCACCCGGTTTGTCTCCGTCCTGATCTTGAAATAGCCTGCCGAGTTTTCGCTCATTAAAGTCGAGCTCCTCATTCTCTTCTCCACTAACGAATTCCTCGTCCTCGTTCCCAGAGGGATCGTCTTCAAATTCGCCATCGTTACCATTATTGGAGTCACCTTCTTGTTCCATGGCCCTCACCGTTCGCTGGCTCTTTCGGCCAGAGTCTCCCGTGTCGTCTTCTAACGCATTAATGAGATGGTCACCGGATGAAAATAACTGCAGTCCATTCTCGGTTTGGCCTAGGACTCTGCCCCCGGTCTGAAGTCCGATAATCATTTCTTCGCCAAGGCCGCGCTCCGAATCTGCAGGAGCATCCTTGTCAAAGTTGAACCCCTTTTCGCGATTTATCCAAATGGCAGAGCCCTCGATCTTGAGCCCCTGGCGGTCGGAGAAAGGAGCATGCAACTTCTTGTCCTTCTCATCCAGCCGTTTTCGTCCGGTTTGGCCAGTAGCTTTAGCTATAGCAGCCTGCTGAGCGGGTGAAGGACAGGGGTCCGGTAAAGCCTCGCACCTTTTCACGGTGAAATCCCCCACTCCCGGGAGGTGTACCTTTTGATTCTCTAAAGAAAAGTTCACTCCTCCTCTGAGATAACCATATATGGCGATCGAGCGATCACATTTCGCATCCTCCTCGATCTGATTGGGATGTGTAAGGTCTCGAAGACTATCACCTAGCATGTAGCTATGCGAATTTTTCCATACTAGAGGGCGGGGATTCTTCATGACGGAGAGGAATCTAGACAAGTTATGGATCTCTCGATCGGGATATCTGCCGTTTATTACACCTTCAACCACGGTTAGTCGTGTAGTGGGGGATTGGAGTGGTTCCAACTACCTGATAAGTAAAAAAGATGGGCGCCCTGGTAAAGTTCATTCCACAGTCGATGCTTGAGTGTTTTCTTGGCGTCCTTCAAATGCTGAGGCTTCTTAAAGAGGTCCAGGTGTGTGAGCACCGAAAAGACATTCCCTGGCATCCCAGTTGCTGATAGGATATTTAGGAATTCCATCGTTTCCATTTCGAAGCCAAAATTCCCATCGATCAATATCAGGACGACATCCGCTATCTTGGCCATGTCAACCATGGCTGTTAGCTCAGCCGGGCATTCCACGAAGGTAAGCCTCTGTTTACGAGAAGTGACGACGGTCATCGGCCCTGTGGGATCGGAAACGGTTTCCTTGGTGTAGCGTTTGACGAGGGACTTTAACAATGTGGTCTTGCCTACGCCGGGAGGGCCGACAATGGTGACAAGGCGAGGGGGCGGTTCCGTATCGATGGAGCGGTCGGCTTGAGGGACATGAAGCCGCTTTTCTCTAGATTTCGGGCGCGTCAGCTAATATGACGACGACGACTACGGGACAAGGACGTCCCGTACCTTATGTCATGCGATCTTGCGGCGGCTCTCGCGAGCTTCCCAGGCCTGGAGAAGGCGAAGGCCTTGGGGTTGTGGCCTAGAGAGTTCGGAGTTAGCATATCTAGAATGGGTGTTGCCATTGAAGTGGTTCACAAACCCTCTTGAGGCTTCTTCTTCTCCTTCGCCTTCCTATGAGGTTTGTGTGTCTGGGCCTCCATGATGGGCGAGGCTACGATGGGAGCGCGGATTGCCACACGTTGGTTGTATCGTGAAGTGATGGTGACCTATCGAGCAAAAATTATGGCGACGGCCTGCAGAAACATTGAATTGTCGTTATCGATAGTGATAAGATAAAATATTTCTGTCAAGTAACTCGGTTCTCAGATTCCACGCTAACTTATATAGGCAGCTTATATATATGGACTTAGGTAGGCAAAGCGGGAGACAAAGTGGGGTTGGTGGGGTTGAGGATGCCATTGCCCCTGTTCTGGCGCCTGGTTGCACTTCCAGGTGGACCATCAATCAATCTACATATGCATCCAGGTATCTCAATGCTGTAGGTACTCTCAGGTAGGTATGTAAGAAAGAGCTGGTTGGACTGGGTAGAAGCGGCTTTGGTTTTTTCGCTTGGTACCTAACTTAAATAGTGGCTTCTTGCAGGTGCCTGCTCGACGAAATACGGGATCTGTCTGGCAATCATGCAACGCACTGATGTCTTACATATACCCCCTACGTACAATGCAAGGCTCGGCGCACATGGCGGCAGAGATCGAAAGTACTGTACACGTAGGGAAGCTGAATCGTGGCCGAGACCTTACTTACACTTCGTATGACGACTACGTAACCCTATTCCCAGACGAGTCAAGCCCGTCAGTCCTCGTCAGCGCCACCTACGAGTAGGACAGCATGGTTGGACTATGGTAGCTATGCGATCAGGCTGCCGCGTCGGTGAGCCCGCCATGACGTAACTGCAGATTGGCAGACGGATGAAAGCAGCAGCCTGAGCAAGAAACTAGCAGTACATGCCTTAGTTTGGCAGCTCTTCTCTTGCTGTCCGGTTCCAGTGTCACGGAGTGCGGTTAATAAAAGACCCCACGCTTCTCTCCTCTTTTGCTCCTCTCCCGCACGCTATACAAAGCCGATCGATATAACCCGACAACCATCTCATCCTCCTCAAACCATCTCGGTCTTCTCTCGTGCATCTACATCTCGAGCTCTGCTAATTCTCGCCATACAAACTTTACGTCGATTCTACATCGCATCGTCCACCAAGATGCCTTCTTACATTGTACGTTCCGCAGCCCTGTTGCCCTTCTCTCCTCCACAGCATGGGACTCATATTTGACCAGGTTACCTGCAAGTCGGATGCCACCCCCGAACAAGTCGAGGGAGCGAAGCAACACGCAAAGGACCAGGGCGGCAAGATCACCCATGAATACAAGATCATCAAAGGCTTTGCGTAAGCAATTCCATCACTCTGCTCTGTCGTGGTTTTATCCCACGGCGACGTATCCATCGGCTCACACAGGCATCACAGCGTCGAGTTCCCCCAGGACCAAATCAACACGTTGGAATCGTACGAGCACGTCCAAGGTGTCGAGCTGGATCAAGAAATGAAAACCCAGTAAACAGTGATTTGCTCGACGGCCAGCAAACACCAGGGTGGTCCGTCCTAGTGGTTAATCGTGTAGAGTGTTAGGTAGCCGGAGGGAGACGAGCAGTGTCGAGGATGAGGGGCAGACACTGCGGGGCGATGGAAATGGCGTGGTGGTGATAAGATCCAGCAGTGTTTGTAAGATGAGCTGTAGTCGATACCTAGGACCTTGGTTACAACAAAGGGACCCCCACTACCCACTTACACACACGGCACCTATGCGTAGGTACCTTTAGGTTTAAGTGCCCGCCTAGCCTAATGCGGCCGTGGGCTCAAACCTATCAAGAGAAAGGCTTCGTTACAGATTGTACCTACGTAGAATTGATAACCCATATGTCCTCCGACGATAAGCGCGCGCTCATCATGTGTGACGATGACGCACCCTGGGTTCTAGGTTGGTACAAGTATGTACACCCACTCCTTCGGATGAATGGTATGATGCTCTCGTGACTAATTGCCGACTCCCCTTACCTAAGACAGCCAGTCACCTTTGGCTGTTTACCTGCATCCATGTATTTGCCAACATTGAACCTACACAGTTCTGCGCCAGGTCCAGATCGGTATTGTATGTATGACCGCCACATCATGCCGTCATGAGGAGCACACATAGGCCATTGCGGTGTCTGTACACATCCAATGGCGTGTCTTCCCTCGCAATTCGTCGGCATCCATCACGGCTTGCACCCTCCATCGCCTCGGCACGGTCTTTGTCGTCGTCAAATAACGGCGACCCCAACAACAGGCCAGCCAGGACCATTACTGTGACGGACGACGCCATCACAGACCTCGCAAACAAGCGGCAGCACTCGTTGAGCCTGGCTGATCTAGTCAAGTAGCGTCCCCTCTATCCTATTTCCTCTCTGTCAAACAGCCCAGCCCGAGTTCTTCGTGCCAACAAGTGCTAACATTCGTCCTTCCTGGTAATAGACATGGCCGTCCGCCTCTGTCCGAAACCGCCCTGCTCGCTTCTGCCAATTTCACCCTCAATCTGCTTCCAATCCGCCTGGCTCACCGCATCCAGGCCTTACGAAACCTGCCCTTCATCGTAGTCGCCGACCCCAACGTGTCTCGCATCTACAACAACTATTTGCAGTCGCTCTCGACACTTCTTCCATGGAAGCACCGAACCATATCCAACCTCGAAGAGGAGATCCAATTCACTTCAGTGCTTGCTGAGCTCGTGGCCACCCATCAGGATACTATCCCGATTCTTGCCAAGGGCTTCATCCAGTGCCGCCGATACATTGCGCCCGAAGAGGTGACTCGCTTCCTGAATACGCACCTCCGCACACGCATAGGGACACGTTTGATTGCGGAACAGCACATCGCCCTCCATTACAGCAGCGTGCCGCACTTCGATCCCGGTGCCTCTCCCACGCCATGCCCGGAACACCCAAACTATATTGGCGTCATTGATACTGCTCTCTCTCCAGCTGCCATAGTCGATGCGTGTGCAGGATTTGTCGCTGATATTTGCGAGTATAAGTACGGTGTGCGACCTAAATGGATCATCGACGGCGAGCCTGACACCATCTTCACCTTCGTACCCATGCATCTTGAGTACATCGTGACCGAACTGCTTAAGAATGCCTTCCGCGCCACCGTGGAAAGCGGAAGCCGCCAACACGTTGTTATTACCATTGCTCCTGAACCCCCGGATGCAGGCCCACCAGATCTAACCATCGACCCCCCCGCCGCCGATAAAGGGGCTTTTCGCGGTGACGCCATTAAGCCCCTCGACGACAATGCCCCGGGTGTCACGATTCGTATTCGAGACCGCGGCGGTGGCATCTCCCCTGACATATTGCCGAATATCTGGAACTACAGCTTTACAACGTTCAACGACGATGAGATGGACGACGTAATGTCGAACAACGTCAATGGAAGCAATGGCCGGACCCAAGCGGATGCCCTAGGGATTATATCAGCGGCGAGCTCGGGTGCAAGCTCGATTGCGGGACTTGGCTACGGATTGCCACTCAGTCGCGCATATGCCGAATATTTCGGTGGTGGCATCGCTGTGCAAAGCTTATATGGCTGGGGCACAGACGTCTATTTGAGATTGAAGGGTGTCGGGAAAATACATTAAGGAACTTCTCTGGCCTGACTTGCGTCTCCAAATGCGGGCTCGGGGCTCTCTTGAAACTTCCTGTATAGAAGAAACCTCTTAGCAGCCAATAACGCGATCTCGAACGAAGTAGCGTGACGGCCTAAGCTATCATATGGATGTCATAAGACAGAAAATTTCTCAGTGGGGATTGGCAAAAACAATGGAAACAATCCTGACACTGGCCAAGTACACGGTAACTCGGTATATAACGAATGTATATAGACCGAAGACGTAGTGGAATCGTCAGTGGTACCAAAGAAACCGATTTTAGTTGGTTAGTGGCTTTTTGGTTAGGTTAGGTTATGTGTCTGGCCTAATATATTACAATTAAGATATACTTACTCGAGGCGGTTGAGAAGGGTGACAGTTGTTTATTATTTGTGAAATTATATGCCCCGTATATGCTTACTAACCACTAATTATATATAGATATGTGTTCCTAGGTTAGGTAAGGCTTTATTTCCTTGATACAGAATAGTAATAAGAATAATGAGTTTACACTATAGTTAAAGTTTAGCTAAATAACAGCTAAATGAAAAAATATATAACTATATTATAAGAGACATGTAACTAAAATAACAAAAAACAAAAACCAAAAAACAATTCACTTAGCTATGCTTGATAATGTCAAAGGGGCGTGCTCGAAAGCAAGAATAAATTGTCGATTGATCACTGGCCATTAGAAATGTAAGTGACAGGGCCGAACAGTACCAAGTATTAAAACTTTCCAGCTTAGAGATAATTAGGAGGGTCCAGGATCCTAGCTCTCCGGCGTCTAACCATCATGACCACGAGAAAAAGAAGGCGTAATATGTAAGTACTTACCTAGGGCAGCCATAGATATAGCTACTTAAGGTACCTACAGGTAGGCAAGAAGCCGAAACGGATAACTGCGAACAGATACCTGCCTACCTACCTACCTACTTACCTACCTGTCTATCTGCCTAAATGAACCCCGAAGACAGCAACACCGATACCCCAAAACACAACGACAACAATACCAAGAACAATGAGATTTATCCAAGGCACCGCCGGAGAAAACGCGTTCGGTCTTATCACGAGATGTTACCGACTCGGCATGCCCAGGCCGTGACAAAGAATTAGATTACTAGCATAAGGTATACGCAGAGGATACCGGGACATACCTAGTGCAGCGAGCGAGCCATTAATAAATAGTGCCAACCAACAGCCGCCGAGAGGGGTTTCGTTAGAATGGATGGATATATGTCTCACAGGTATGTAGAGGACTCTGCTTAGTAATTGGCATGGAAGAGAGAGAGAGAGAGAGAGAGAGAGAGAGAGAGAGAGAGAGAGAGAGAGAGAGAGAGAGAGAGAGAGAGAGAGGAGATAAGCAATTTAATACAAATGAAAAAATATTTAGTGATACTGGTACGACTGAATTGATTTCGGCTCGACGTGATGAGCAATAGGGTCAATGTCAAAGTAATCACACTGATCCGAAACCTACAAACAAAAAGTCTGAAACCATAGATTAAGCACAACACGCAAGGGATGTTTGAAAAAGTCGTTGTATTATTCATGATATATATCTAGTTCCGAATGGCAACGACCAAAGCTATTCGATATTTTATTTCTAGAGAGACAGTGGAGACCAGAGATCGATGGACTGACAACATGCAAAAAGACCAGATAAACAAAAATACCGAGAAATTCCCTTCCAAGGTCCGTGCCACAAACAAACCCACAGAGCGCAACTATATGCAACAAATACATTCCCGAACATGTGCCTTAGATGGCAACAGCTGCACCGACCATTCACCCGAGTTATGAGACGAGGCGGAAAGCACGCTTGGTTATTTTTACCGATTCAATGAAACCCAATGAGATCCAATGACTTCAGATATGTGCACAGATGGTCTGGATGCTTCAGACAATCTGATGATTGCTAAACAGTATAACGAAATGACGAGTCGAATCATTACATGTTAGCCAGCTCATTATCGATTTGGCGGTCCATAAATGTTCGTTTCTCGCCGACGAGCTCTGTTTGCAGTCTCTGCTCGACAAGAGCACGAACTTGCTTTTTGGTCACCGTGTCGAGATCGACATCTCGAAGAACGGCTTGAATGGCATCGGTGATCGTACTATCATCAGGGCCAGTGTGGCCGCGCTGGAAATCAAAAGATGCTGTGGATTGGTGTCCCTGGCCCAATGCAGGACGGTTGCCTCCAGTGAGGCCCAAGGTGACGGTTGAGGCCCTGTGAGCATCATATTGGGGGGAATTCGATACGGCTCGTAGATTGCTCATGCTTGGCCGGTAACCAGCATGGGACAAATCTTGATATGGCGAAGAGGTACGCTGAATATCCCCAAAGGATGTTGTTGACTGGCGATGCGTCGGGTTATCGGCGAAGGCATCGTAGGTTGAGTGACGCGACATGCCCTGGAAGGGCGCAGGTGATTGGGGAGGCATATACCCACCACGACCTTGGAGACCAGTCAAAACAGATGGTTGTCGAACAGACGAGTATACAGAGCGCATGTCATCCATCTCATAGTTATCCTCATATGCCTCTTGGCCCTTCTCGCCTTGCGTGCCACGGCGACCTGGGAGGTTATTGAGGGCAGCATAGTCATCCCAGCGTTGCAGGGGAATAGAACGAGGGTCAAAGCCATCCTTGTCGTCTACCGCAACGACCTGCTTATTTCCCTTTTCACCAATGACAATACGTGTATTTCCCCAGGTAAAGTTGTCCTGGTTCCAGAAAGAGTAGATTGGCAAGATGAACGAGAAGATGGGGAAGGCGAGCAAATAGATGATAATCCAACCAACATGCTGCCACTGCCGTTTGAGGATGAAGATGATTGCCTGAAGACCATAGACACCTGCCAAAATGGCTAAGGAAATATAAGGGATGGGGCCGGTGTGACTGGCGAGAATGTAGATGAGGTAGCCGAGATAAACTGTGGTTGCGGGCAGGATGAGGGTTCCAAATAGGTCGATAAAGACGACAAACCGCATAGAGAAGCAACAGAAACCACACATATTCTTTAGTAGCATGAGTTCAAACAAATTGTGGATGGTCGAATTGATCCATCTTCGTCGCTGGGAAAGCAGTACACTCCATGTCTCGGGCGCCGCAGTTTGGCAGTAAGCATCTGGGAGGAATTTGTAAGACATGTGAGGGAAATGCTTGGTCATGATAGTAGTAAGGAAGCGATCTTCTCCGAGAGAAAGGAGGTTCTTCTTGTGAAGGGTGTCAACATTGCGGATACTATACTCTTGAATGACAGAATCAGCGATGATCAGAGGTTTGCCTCGGTCGGCTGTCCTGAGACGATACATTGTGAAACTAATTGAATTAGCGTAGTTTTGCAGAGAGAAAATTAGGAACCTTACCATCCAGGAAGACATGTGACGCTTCCAAAGAGTGACTCGAATGCCTTGGAAAGGTGGTGAGAGATGTAGTATTCATAGACTTGAATCATGCTCCACCAACTGCGCTCTTCGTTCTGTAGAGCTGTTTCTCCACAAATACCGGCAATCTTTGAATTATTGGCACATGCGGCAACTAGTCGGTTAAGAGAATCCTCTCGCACGCAAGTATCCGCATCAACCATAAGGAGGTATTCGTATAGCTCTGGGTCCACACCGATGATATTGTTGATCTGGTGAAACATTTCAAGCTCCAGGGGGTTCATGGGTGCACGATGATGCACGCGATTGAGGAAGCTCATCAGCAGGATCTGAGAGTCTCGCTTGCCACGGTTACCCGGCTTCGTCTTGGTTTGTTCAGACTCTTTGCCGAGCTTTACAACAACAATATAAGGGACAACATTGCCTTCGAATTCATAGAGACCAGAATACACCTTTCCGTAGTTAAGCTGTTCACTTCCGGTACCAACGGATTTGAACGGTAAAGCAGGGGGGTCAAGTTTGGGGTCAACGCCCAATATGTCGAGAACAATCTTTGGAGTCGGGCGGTCGTTGCCAGCACCAACAATGACACCATCACAAATGACGCAAATCAACTTTCTCTTGTTGTCATACTGAAGGGCGGTAAGTGAATCTAGTGCCTTTCTGAGCGAGTCTTCACCCTCTGTATAGGCGGGGACCTGGCAAATGACAAACTTGTCTTGTGGAGAAGGGCGTCGCTTCGAACCAAACTGTAAGGCAGAGACAAATTTGATGAGGATGACGCCGGCGATGAGTACGGTGAATGCCAACAAGAAGTAATTGATGGTCAGACACTTTGCGGAATAGCGAAAGTCTGGTTTCCCAACATAGAAGGTGTTCTTAATGCAGTTGATACTATTGGCAGCCGTTGCAAAAGCAGTAGTGTTGCCTCGAACATCATCCAAGTGGCTTTGCCATGAGCTAGTGACGTCTTGACCAGGATTATTTTTGATAATGTCCACTATCGTATCATCGAGGAACGCAAGAGTCGTGCTGTAGTCAGTGGTTGTAAAGTAATCGGAGAGGTTGTAGATACCTCCCTCATAGATAACCACCATAAGACTGTAGTCTTGGCTCTCTTGTTCAACTTTATTCTGGTTCCAGACGAGATCGCCATGATAGTATTCCTTGATCTTGGGTTGAAACGTATCCTTGTACCAAGTATCACTCGACAAAGCCTTTGAGTTTTTATTTGCAAAGTAACCTGACGTGTGGATACCGTTTGCCATCGTAGGCTGGTCTTCAGGATCGGTTCTTAGTTGAGTAGTTTCGCTGATACCAAGGCCAGGGCACGAGAGAGTAAGTGGAGGAGGGAAGTATCGGTCAAGGTTCATGCCGGCAAATGGTTCCATTAGGTCATTGGTTGTTTGTATCCCGGAGTCGCTGTGCTGAATTCTCCAAAATTTTGAGATATCATAAACTTTGCCGTCGATGCTTACCCAAAAATCGTTGTTCCCGGAGTGAGTGTCGACTTCCGTCTGAAGCCAGGCTTTATCGAAATTGGGGCAAAGAATTCTACCAAAGAAGATGATGATGAAGACGATGAGAGCGTTCATGAGGAAGATAAGCCAGACCAGAACAACCTTTTCTCGCCAGGCCATCCGGACATCTGGTCGCTTCATCCGGCCGACGTAGCGCAAGACGAAGGATGGGATCCAGAATGTCATGGCCCAAACAAAGCCAACCCACATTCGTCGGCCAAATGTTACTTCTTCTGTCTCGACATGCTTGCCTTGGGCATCACCGGGGTCTAAATTATTGATAAATTCTCCGTCGCTTGTGTAGTAAATTTGGTCACGATGATCATCGCCCTTGGTTCCTAGACCATAGTCGCCTTGTGGCATATTGCGCATGGCCGAAGGACTGGCGGATGGTGCTCTGATTTGACTTTGAGCGAATGTAAGTTGACTCTGATTACGTTGGTGAGCCATCAGATTCTCGTTGCTATTATTCGAGGTCTGGTCGGGGAATTGGGGAGGGAAGAAACCGCTGCCATTGTTGTTGCCATAGACGGTGTCACGGGCGGGAGTAGAAAAGGGGTTGCTGATAGTAGGCACTAGTTCATGGGGCGGTTTGAGGTCAAGCATGCTCTCGGCTTCCCACCAGGCAGTCTCTCGCATCCAAACACGTTCTTGTCCAACAACAACTTCTCCGTTGCTCCAACCCCTCTCAAGAATCCAGGATTCGATGCCATCTCGACCTTCTCTGCACCCCAATGGAGCAAAACGCTGGTAGAATTCATCCAGATCAAAGTCAGCGGTGAAGTCAAGATTCTTATTTCTGCGGTTAGCCCATTCCGGCAACCTCCACGTGCGTAGTTGACGTGATACAGTGCCAGCTGACCAGGCTGAGGTAACGGAGGGTAGAGCTGCTAAGCTAGCAGGGCTCTCGTCTGTAGGATGCAGTGATAAGTGGTACCACACACGACTCGCTCCAAGCACTGATGACAGATCCATTCGTGCAGTGCGACCAAGATTGATCCCTTGCCCCGCGACAGGAAATAAAAGCGTTTTGAGGAACCCTTCATCTTCGCAAGCGAAGCCGACTTTCTCCAGAACAATTTCCCTCTTCTCAAGCTGGCGTTGCCTTTCTCGAGCGGCTGAGCCAGTTGTGATGCCCAGTTCGGCAGCCGCCTCCGCCACAGCGTTTTGCATTTCGCGATGTACTGAACTTTCCACAGCGACGACATCTACACCATCTTCTTTCATCTCGGCATTAATTCCTGCACTGTCGTCGAATACGCCTCGCATAGAGAGTGCCCTCCCCAAGTTGGGGTCGGGAACCTCAATGACTGTAATACATACAGTATCTCCATTGTCCTCGGCTGAGGTTGGTGTTCGGTGGCCGTCAAGTGATTCATCCCCGTCTCGAATCCGAGACATCTGAGCGGCAATTGCTCCATTTGCCTTAGTAATGACCCAATCAACAATAGCCTCGTATAGCCCACCAACAAGGGTTTGGCGGTCTTCCGTCGTGCACTGGTTGATAAGAACATCAGGATCGAGACCGAGGAGCCCGCCGACATCTTCACAAATCGTCTCCAGAGAGTCGCCATCGACATGGTAGTCTAATGTATTGCCAAGCTTTAACAAGCCCGCCAAAGCTGAAATTAAATTTCGATGTGAAGACCCCTTGATGCCAATTTCTTTCAAGGCCCTCCTGAAGTCGTCCGCCGCTGCAGAGTCGTCGGCTGTAGGGAGGTATGAGGGTGGATCATAGGTGCCAGACCGTGCCAGCAAAGTATAATCAGCGGCGGGCTTTAAACTGAGGAACTCACGCTCGGCAGGCGTTGAAGCTGAGGTCAACAAGTAGTAGAACACATCAAAGGCTCGGTAACCAGGTTGAGCTGGAATATTCAGCAGTCCTTGGGTAGTATCAATCCCTCCTTGGGACAAGGCCAAAGTGGCGGCTGTAAGGTTACCAGAAAGGTTGAGGGTTAAGGTAATGCCGAGTGCACTTTGCCGTGGGGTAGATGGATTATAGGGTGTTACGCATCGGATGAAGGGCTGGATTGCCTCCAGAGATGTGAGCAGCGACGAAGGGACGGAGACAGGCAGAGAAGTAAGGAATGGCGTTAAAAGCGATGGGGTTGACGTGTGAAGAGACCTGTATCATTTAGCACCCTTGTGGTAGCCGCATTTCGGTGACAAACGACTTACCCTAGCACGATACATCCGTCTTCAGCTCGGCGTCGTGCATGTTCCCAAGCCCTGGCGGCCAAACGCGCATCAATAGTTCCCCCAGACCGACCGTCTGGGCCTACCTGTGTTGCTGTGAGCCACGTATCGACAACAACACTACTCCCAGCGTCTAGTTGGTAGGGCTGTGACGACAAATAGATGTTATGAATTGCATTGAGCAATGTTGTTGTCGAGACTTGCGGTGACGGCTGGCTGCCACCTCGGAGACCGTGGAACGATTCGGAGTTGACCGAGTACATGGACATGCGGGCTTGATGGTTCGCCATGTTGACTGCTGGTCTGGCCGTGCTTGCCCTTTCGGACAATCACGATGTGAGAGAGACCTGTCCGTCGCTGGCTGTACACGGATACGTGGTGGCAAGACTGCCGAACTGGTTGTGTATTCTTCTCACGGAGCTCGATTGTAATCGAGGGCAATGTCGATAGGAACGAGAGCAGACTGGGAATGACTCGGTGTTGGGAGGTAGTGAAAACGTCGTCGATGATGATTGGGCTGTCTTCTCTGCTCAGACCACAGCCCCTGATTCAAGACGTTGTCGTTGAAAACGAAAGCAAAGCAAGCCGAGGCAAGGCAAAAAATGACAATTATGAACGACAGACTATTAACACCACGCAAGCGAGTGAGGTGGTAGGGAATTAGAAGAGCTACAGAACGGGAGCGTTGCTTGGTGGTAGTGAGGCAGAAAATCAAGATGCAGAATGCAGGGAGACTGGACGATTGATTGACTGACCACCTGCACCCGGCAGTCTCTACACTATTACAGAAAGAGAAGAGTGCTGTTGTCGGCTCTGGTAGGAGTTGGTCGCCAAGCGCCCGACACGATGCACAGATTACACAGTGCAATCATCCTGGTAGCAGGTTAATGGAGGGCGTACCGTATGTGTCGAGCAGGTAGCGAACTACTTGGGTAGGGAGTATACCGTACGATTTGATCTGCACGAATTTACTTACTGTGTCAGGTACAGCATGTTGTCCTTGTTTATGTCCTTTTCGCTGTTGCGGCCTAGCGTCCATCGTATGCAACCAACATGTAGTAAGTACTACACTACAGAGAGTCTATTGGTCAATACAGTACCTAGGTCGCTTCGGTAGGTTAGTAGGTAGGTAGTGGCTTTGGTATTTACTACCTACATGTATAATGTAGGCCAGTTAGGTAGTACTGATGCTTCGAGGTGCGTACTGTAGGTACCGACTTTACTTTAACTGGCGTTGATCGTCTCACATAGTCCTCATTTTACCCTGTGTCCATTCAAATTTGGTTTCTTTTTCTTGCTTTTGTGCCCTATTCATATTCAAATACAATTACATATCTGTAGTAGGCACACCACAGTAGGGGATAAATAAAGAGCTGGGAATCTTCGGTTGGATCCGTGCGCTAGATCTAGATTGCTAAGCGTACTTGAAATACGAGGCGGCGAAAGTTGGAGGTGGAGTCTCGTGGAGCCCCGGGTTGTCCGCTCAGAGCAAGAGCCTGGAGAGCTTGGCAGCAGGCCCTGTGAAAAGTTCTTTCAATTGTCCATCCATCCGGATCCCAGCACCCAGCATGTTTTTTTTAGCAGCACTGCCACCACACCATCGGACAACACGAGAAAGACAACTCGAGACAGGCAACTCAGACAACACATTCTTCCCGCCCGCTTTCCTGGGATTCTTGACATTACTCGTGCCCGGAGTCCAGCTGCTATACCCTAGTGTAGCGCCCTCTTATTCCGACAGTGCAATACTCATACCTACAGCATAGCAGCGGCGCTGTCGAGTCCTTGAATTCTACATCGCTCTGCAAGTACCTGTCCTTGCTGCCCACTTATACGAACAGTCGACACCACACATACAGATTTACAAGGTATGTACTAGTATAGGTAGGTAGCAGTGTAGCAACAAAGCACAGGCTATGATGCAACGACCAGTTCTTGGTGCTACCTCATCCTTGGCTTTAGAGAGGGGCTTCACCTCTCACCAAGTCAAGACAGAAGTCAAGACAGAAGTCAAGACAGAAGTCAAGACGATGGGAAGCAATAGCAGTTACAGCGGTGGCCTTGTATGTGGCATGCAACTCGCCGATAATAGAGTATGAAGTATAGGGGTACCTATATGGGCAGCAGGATACGCGTCTCTGCAGCATTCGGTCATCCTCACATCCCCCGTGTTGCCAAACAGGCATTGGGCGAGTGACGTGATATGGTGGAACAGATAATTGACGGCTCAATGCTCTACACTGCTTTTATGTATACAGTACTGCACATCGTACAAAGTATACATCATATACTTCGGTATGGATGGATACTTGCACCAAGTATAGTTCTGTACATACTGTACACTATATACCGTGTTTGTTTACCTCTTCCAGCTGCGCTGACGCTTGACATTTTCCACAGTGGCACTGTTCTGTTCGATGGGCCTGTATAAATACAGGCCGTACAGTTGTACACTTCGCTGCAAATGCCTGTCTTGAAAGCATGCAGCCGTTATTTTTATTTCTGAATGCCCAACAATCTGACAACGTAGGAATCCCAGGTTTTACGTGACATGCCGTACTGAGATGGGAATACCTGGCCACACTCTCTGCCTACCAAAGGCACTATAGTCCCAACACATTCAACATGCTACCGAGTATAAGTAGTATAAGAGCGTGCCGAAGTATGATGTCTCAGAAACGTTGGAACCTCTTCCTCACCTTAGGCTTTCACATAATTGTCACAATTGTTTCGACTGGAGATGTACATGTAGACCCGCGTCAGCAAAAGATGTAGTGTGGCTACCCGCCCGAGTAAGTAATGCGCAAATGATCTTTGGAGTTCCCCGTGTGTCTAGCTACATTTGTCGTCTACTACGCATAAGCCAGATGCTACTAGCATGGACGGTGGGTAGAATTCTTGGTGGAATAGGTAGGCTGTGCAAAGATTTGTCGATCATAAAACTTTGCAAATCCTCATACCCATCCACAACTGCTTCTACCTATATCTTGCTCGTATTTATGCCATGACCGCAAGGTCTGCAAATTTGCAGCACTATGCTAGCAATTGTGTACGCACTTTCTAACAATCTCGAGGACGAAATAACAACGTCAAGTTCTCCATCAACAATTATTCAAGATTGGGTTAGATACTTCTAAGATACATAACCACTAGTTCGTCTCGGCTACTGTACCTAATATATTGGCCGGCATTAAGCACGCTAAACACGGGCTGAGGGCTGATGCTAGCGTTGCAGCACCTATTTTACGAGTCAAGTACCTACCTTTGTAGGTAGTGTAGGTACATGTCCCGACTGCGCGCACAAGGAAACAGTACCAGCGGCACAGTAGGTAGTGAGAGATGCACACGGTTTTCTCCTGACCAGCGCCCACCCCGTGTCAGTTCAGGCATAACATGCAACATGTATTTTTAATTCATGCGGTCTTAGGGGAGCCGATTGCTGGCTGGTGGACTCCTGTCAATGAAAACACACACTAATCCAGACTGAACCAATCCAGAGATCGACCCTTTTCTCTCATCCACAGCCGCCGCGCAACACCTGGCCTGGGGACCATTACACTCGCTCCTCATTATCCTAACCTCCCGTTTCGTCTTAATAGTCACATTCGTTATTGTATTGTGTCCTTGTTTACGCTCGCTATCTACGATATTCCTAATTTACGCCGTCCAGTCACTTGTATATTCTGCCTTTTGCCTTTGCCAGCGCCTCCATACCCTCACCTGGCGTCATAATCAGGGGGCCAGGGCTTGTTCTTCTCACGTCGTCTGCCAAACCACGCCCTAGCTAGACAAATTGCATACCGTCGCCGATTTTGCTGTCACCACGTCTTTTCATCGCAGTGACTGCCAGCCTGTTGGCTTGAACCCATCATGGCTTTGCACATCCCCCCTATGGGCGGCAGTGGAGGTGCCCATACCCAACCGTCGTTGCCCTCGCTACCTGCCCATCTTCAGTCCGACACTCACTTAACCGCACATCTCGCCAGCCGTTTCCATGTTGCTATTCCGACTGCGAGGCTTTCTTCCCATGCCCTCATATCTCTCAATACCTATACGTCCTCGACCAAGGGTCTCGATGGAGGTAAAGAAGGGAGTGCTATGGCCGGGGCCGAGGATATAGCCGACCGGGCTTTCCTGAGGATGGGCCATCGGTCTGAGAATCAGACCGTCCTTTTCTTGTGCGTATACATACTTGTCATGACTGCATAGGTTGTTGTTGAGAGGAAATAAGCTAATCATGATCTCGTCAGGGGTGAATCTGGCTCTGGAAAAACAACCATACGATCCCATCTCCTCACTTCACTTTTGAACAAGTCGTCCACTCCGTTGTCTAGCAAGGTTTCTCTAGCCGCCTATGTTTTTGACTCGCTGACAACAACCAAAACCGCCACAACTCCTACCGCATCCAAAGCTGGCCTGTTTTACGAACTTCAATACGACACAGCGTCAACCACTAACCCCGTCCTAATTGGCGGTAAACTCTTGGATCATAGGCTAGAGCGAAGCAGGATTACGGCAGTGCCGACAGGGGAACGAAACTTCCACGTGCTATACTATCTCCTTGCCGGTACTAGTGATGCTGAAAAGACACATCTTGGTATCGATACCCCGAGAGATTCAGCCGGGCAGAGACGATGGAAATATTTGGGTCATCCTACACAGCTCAAAGTCGGTGTGAACGATGCTGAAGGATTCCAGCTATTCAAGACTGCCCTCAGAAAGTTGGAGTTTCCCAGAAGCGAAATCGCCGAAATATGCCAGATCCTGGCTTGTATCCTACACATCGGACAGCTTGAATTCGAGACTTCTGCAAATACTACTGCGACTGCTGATGACAGCGGTGGGTATTCGCATGAAGGTGCGCGGACTGTGACTGCGGCACGAAACAAAGATGTATTAGGCATCATTGCTGCGTTTCTAGGCGTCAGCTCCCAAGATCTACAGAATACCATGGGCTATAAGACTAAGATGATCCACCGCGAGAGAGTAACAGTCATGCTGGATCCCCAAGGAGCCCGCGCAAACGCCGATGAACTTGCCCGCACGCTGTATTCTCTGCTCGTTGCATACGTTATTGAGAATATTAACCAAAAAATCTGTGCTGCGGAAGAGTCCATTGCCAATACGATTGACATTATCGATTTCCCGGGCTTCTCTCAGCAAACATCCACTGGCTCGGCCCTCGACCAGCTACTCACCAATGCTGCTATGGAATCACTCTATAATCTCACTCTGCACAACTTTTTCGACCGAAAGGCAGACATGCTAGACACAGAAGAAGTTACCGTCCCTGCTACGAGCTATTTTGACAACTCAGACGCTGTGAAAGGCCTACTGAAACCGACAAATGGGTTGCTTAGCATCCTCGATGATCAAACTCGTCGCAACCGCACGGACATGCAACTACTGGAGAGTTTACGGAAACGGTTCGAGGGTAAAAACCCCGCAATTACTGTAGGCTCCGCGACTGCTAGACTTCCTGGGAGCAATTTTATGTCTGAAAATACGGCAGCCACCTTCACTGTGAGACACTTCGCTGGTGAAGTCGATTATCCTATCAAGGGCCTCGTGGAGGAGAACGGTGAGGTCATTTCTGGCGACCTCATGAATCTAATCAACTCTAGCAAGAGCGAATTCGTTGCGCGTCTTTTTGGCCAAGAAGCTCTGCAAACGGTAATGCATCCACACGAGAAGACAACCGTTATGCAAGCTTCCGTGAGCTCAAAGCCTATGAGGGCACCCAGCGTCATGTCCAGAAAAGGTGGCCGAACCATGAGACCACGTAGATTACGCGAAGAATCTTTTGATGATATAGACAGTGATGCTGGCGATACCAAAGGCCAGAGCTGGTCAAAGGAAGGTCCAAGCAAGAGTATGCGCCAGTCAGAACAAGGTGCATCAGGTCAATTTTTATCGGCCTTGGAGAACGTCAAGCAAGCTATCACAGCTCCCAACACAAATAATTACTTCGTCTTCTGCTTAAAACCAAATGATAGACGCATTGCAAATCAATTTGACAGTAAATGCGTCAGATCGCAGGTGCAGACCTTCGGCATTGCGGAGATCAGCCAACGGTTACGGTCCGCAGATTTTAGTGTTTTCCTACCGTTCGGCGAATTTCTCGGTCTTGCCGATGCTGAGACGATCTTCGTAGGGAGCGAGCGGGAGAAAGTTGAAGCTGTTGTGCAGAATAGGCAATGGCCAACCAACGAAGCCCATATTGGGTCTACTGGCATTTTCCTAAGTGAACGCTGTTGGATGGAGGTAACATCATTGGGCGACAGCACCTCTGCGTCTGGCCGATACGCATCCGACCCGGGTGACGGCTCTACGCCTGGAGGCGACTTGCCGTTTGGTGCCTCCAAGGAGCGGCTTGTGTCTATTGGCAACACGCCCCAATACAGCGACAAAGCTCGTGGAGGCTACTTCGGTAGCGGTGATATTGACACACGCTCTGAGGCTGGCGCATCTGCTTTTGGTGGCGGTGATATGTTCAAGAATCTCGATACCCGCGAGCAGATGGCCGAACGTGGCAATGAAAAGTCGTTGGTCGAAGTTGAGGAATATCGGGACAGTCCAAGTCGCAAACGCTGGATCTTTGTCGTATACATGCTTACCTGGTTTGTCCCTGATTTTCTCATTCGCTCAGTCGGACGGATGCCACGTAAAGATGTGCGGATGGCTTGGCGAGAAAAGTTGGCGATCAACTTTATCATCTGGTTCAGTTGTCTTTTTGCCATTTTCTTCATTGTCGTCTTCCCCATGCTCATCTGCCCTAAACAGTACGTGTTCAGTGCCTCTGAACTATCGGCTTACGATGGCAAAGACGGCCACAAAGCGTATGCTTCAATTCGTGGCCAGGTTTTTGACATTTCGTCATATGCTTCGCATCACTACCCACCTTACATCTCAACCACGAAACTTACTAACTATGGTGGTATGGACATCACATCTTTATTCCCGGTTCAAGTCTCGGCTCTCTGCCAAGGCAAGAATGGCGAAGTTGATCCCTCAGTCACCCTAGACTACAAGTCAGCCAACGTGAGTGGCACAGCCAGTCTGATCAGTTCTGGGGATATAAACGCCAACTACCATGATTATCGATACTACACCACCAAGTACCAACCGGATTGGTTTTATGAAAGAATGCAAGTTCTAAAAGGTAGCTGGAAGAAGGGCACCATAGGATACTCATCACAATATGTCAAAACTCTTGCGTCTAAACAAAATCAAATTGCTATACTCAATGGTCGAGTCTACGACTTGACTAAGTACATGCTCGGCGGTCGCCCTATCATGGTGCCTGAAGGCGTGGATAAACCCACTGATCCTGACGTTGCCAATTTTATGGATGACACTGTCTTAACCCTTTTCACAGAGAAGGCTGGTACCGATTTGACCGAGCTATGGAACCGGTCTCCTATGGACGATGCGCTGCGTTCCCGTATGCAGCTTTGCTTGGACAATCTTTTCTATGTTGGCGACGTTGACACCCGAAACTCTGTTAAGTGTCAATTTGCGCAATATCTTGTCCTCGCTGTCTCTATCATCCTTGTTACCATCATCGGCTTCAAGTTCCTTGCTGCCCTTCAGTTCGGGGGTAAAAACATGCCAGAGGATATCGACAAGTTTATTATGTGTCAAATCCCAGCCTATACTGAGGATGAGGACTCGCTTCGCCGAGCTATTGATTCCGCTGCTCGTATGCGGTACGATGATAAGCGCAAACTCTTGGTAATCATCTGCGACGGAATGATTATTGGGCAAGGAAACGATCGCCCAACACCACGTATTGTGCTCGATATTCTCGGTGTATCGGAGACCGTCGATCCTGAACCTCTCAGCTTCGAGTCGCTTGGTGAAGGCCTTAAACAACACAATATGGGCAAGGTCTATTCCGGTCTATACGAAGTCCAAGGCCATATTGTTCCCTTTCTAGTTGTCGTTAAGGTCGGCAAACCTTCAGAAGTCTCCCGCCCTGGCAATCGTGGCAAACGTGATTCGCAAATGGTTATGATGCGTTTCCTCAACCGCGTCCACTACAATCTGCCGATGAGCCCACTGGAATTAGAAATGTACCATCAAATCCGCAACGTCATTGGAGTCAACCCAACCTTCTATGAGTACATGCTCCAAATCGACGCTGACACCGTTGTCGCCCCAGACTCAGCTACTCGCATGGTTTCTGCGTTCCTTGACGATACTCGTTTGATTGCCTGTTGTGGCGAAACCGCCCTAACCAATTCTAAAGCTTCGTTCATCACAATGATTCAGGTATATGAGTACTACATCTCTCACAACCTGGCGAAGGCTTTCGAAAGTTTGTTCGGCAGTGTCACTTGTCTGCCAGGTTGTTTCTCTATGTACCGCATTCGTGCTGCGGAGTCCGGAAAGCCATTGTTCGTCAGCCGTGAGATTGTAGATGATTATGCTACGATCCGTGTGGACACCCTGCATATGAAGAACCTGTTGCATCTTGGTGAGGATCGATACCTAACTACGCTTCTCCTCAAGTACCATTCGAAGTATAAGACCAAGTACATCTTCCCGGCCAAAGCTTGGACCATCGCCCCGGATACCTGGCAGGTATTTATGTCTCAGCGCCGTCGCTGGATTAATTCAACGGTGCACAATCTTATGGAGCTCGTTCCCATGTCACAACTTTGTGGTTTTTGCTGCTTCAGTATGCGCTTTGTAGTGTTTATTGATCTCCTCTCAACGATTGTGCAGCCGGTGACCGTCGCTTACATCGTCTATCTCATCGTTCTTGTCGCCACTGCTAGCACTGTTGTCCCACTCACTGCCTTTATCCTGCTTGGCGCGATCTACGGGTTGCAAGCCATCATTTTCATCCTACGTAGACGATGGGAGATGGTTGGCTGGTTAATTCTTTATGTCTTAGCTGTCCCTGTCTTCTCCTTCGGTCTGCCGCTCTATGCCTTCTGGAATATGGACGACTTCAACTGGGGCAATACCCGTGTGGTTGCTGGCGAAAAAGGCAAGAAGGTTGTTATTTCTGATGAGGGTAAATTTGACCCTTCTTCAATCCCCCGGAAGAGGTGGGAGGAGTATCAGGCCGAGCTCTGGGATGCGCAGACTTCCAAGGAAGATACTCGTTCTGAGGTCAGCGGGTTTAGCTATGCTACGAAGGCAGGCATGAATGCTGCCGCATCCGACTACTATCATGCACAGTCTCGCGCTGGTTCAACCGTAGGGATTGTCCCCCCATACGACATTAAGAATGCTGGCAATTTCAGCCGTATGTCATTTGCTCCTACCAACAATAGAATGAGTCAGTTTGGAGGCTCACAATTCTTCGGCAATCATGGCGAGACTGAGATGGCGGATATGGCGTCTATGCCTAGCGATGATGCGCTCCTGGCTGAAATTCGTGAGATTTTGCGGACTGCCGATCTGATGACAGTCACGAAGAAAGGCATCAAACAGGAATTGGAAAGAAGATTTAATGTTCCGCTTGAATCTAGACGAGCGTATATAAACAGCGGTAAGCATCAACTTGATTCAAATGTCTCGAGAATTCAGCTAACTGGTTTTATAGCAACGGAGGCGCTACTCTCTGGACAGTTGTAGATGGGGTCTAGATGGTCTAGTCATCTCGCTCATTCGACTCCAATCACGATTTTGCCCAAGTATCTACTGTCGGGTCACATATCCTTGCAATACTATCATGGGTCGCTGGCACACCTGGGATGCATTTGGCAGGAGGTGTTACAATTAAACGGGTATTGGGCTTTGGTTTTTCCCCTTTCTGTGTTGAACTACAGCCACTGCGAGCACATGCATATAATAATTGGGTAAATTTTGTATAGTTCCGTGAGGGCAATTGTAACCTTCTCCATTACAGTGACATGATGCCACTATAATCTCTGTGTGTAGAATGATGCCAATTCCGTGTGTTGTCTACAACAGGTTCTTGTTTTGGGACTACATATTGTTATTGGGCATCTCATGACATGAAACAGGAATCCAATGCATTCAGAAGCCAAGCCGTTAGGTGTATAATCCCGTCGTTTTCATAGGTACACATGTGCTCTTAGCGCCTATGCCAAGTGCACCGACGAATTAGACTCCCGAGGTACCGCCTAGGTACGCGAAGATTGGCACCACATAGGCTTGCCGCGTGAGATGTTGCCATGGTCGGCTTGGAACTCCTGATTAACAATTCACTTTACTACACACTGGCAGTCTTTATCGGAGATTCAGGACCGTCACAAGAGGACCGTATGCACGTAGTCAATATCCAGTATACATCTGGAGGTACCAGCTGTACCTGTACCCCTGTTTCAATCCTCAAACACGCCTAGACGTAGAAATAGCTTCGTATTAAGGGCTGGTTCCTCTACGGTCGACTCGTGGCCAACCAGATGCAAACACGCTTTGATGTGGGTATCGCCTGTCCATGTCACACTGTGCAAGCTTAGTCGAATTGCATTCATTCTACAAGTAAGTATCTATGCCTGACAAGGTAGTATTCCATAGTAAGTACATGGTGTAGCTTGACCCCTGCTAACTTCAAGTTGGCTCCCTCTTTGCTATGAAATGACCGAACTTGTATTTTATTGTGCAGACAACATTTCCAAGGCATCTCGTTACACCTTCATTATCCACAACCACGTCTGTTTTCGGTTCATGCAAATCCTTTCCTTTACACATTCGTAATTGCTTGAGCCTTTTGGGAACGCTCTACACTCGCTATTTGTTATCCGGCCGAAGATGGCCGGAGCAGAAACCGGCGGCGATGTTGCCCAGGAGAAACAGTCCCCAGTGTCCCTCCAAGGCTCGCGGGACGCTGCATTGCCGCATTCTCGCCAGGACATTGTCGAGGAGGGCGATGCAAGCGGTGACCGTCAGTTGTCCGGCCGTTTATTTCGTATCAAGTCAGCAGGAGAGAGCGGCCGCCGAGGCCTTCATCCCGTTCAGCTGTTGAAGATTATATGGGCGTCGTCGAGCCGCGTCGCGCGGGCCGTCAACATCCTATGGCCCTTTGTACCGGCCGCTCTCGCCGTCTATTATACAGAAACCGGTCCTTCTACACTCAGATTTAGTCTCGCCTATATCGCGATGGTACCCTGCGCCAATCTGGTTGGTTTTGCCGGCGCCGAACTCGCTAGGAAGATGCCCCATATGCTCGGTGTGCTGACCGAGACAACGTGCGTATATGACTGCTTTGCTCTCGCCTCGACTGACACTGTGATAGGATTGGTTCTCTCGTCGAGATCGTCCTCTTTCTTGTACTGCTCCTGAGCACGGAAAATAAAACGAAGTTCTACATTATCCGAGCTGCTATCCTGGGCTCTATACTAGCTACCATGCTCCTATGCCTGGGATCGTGCTTCTTCGCGGCTGGTCTACGACGCAAGACGGCGACATTTGACGCCGCGCTTAGTGAAGTCGGCACTGGTTTGCTCCTCATGGCGTACGAATTCCTTCCCCCCGTCCCCTTCTAGTTTCATGGAAACTAACGGCGCGTAGTGGACTTGGGCTCGCGATTCCAACCATCTTCCAGCACAGCATCTCTCTCAATCTCGATGATTACAACGTCTCAGTGGAAAATCTTGACAATAGAACAACGCAGATATCACGAATTGTTGCTGTGCTTTTGCTAATTGCATATATCGTCTTTGTCTGGTTCCAAATGCACACACACCACGGCATCTACGACGCGATCTTCGAGCATGACGAGAACCGAGACGCTGACAAGCACAAGGAAAAAGACAGGGCAAAGCTGACATTGACTGAATGCATCATTTCACTCGCTGTCTCCGTTGCTCTCGTGACCCTCATCGCGCTCGCGCTCGTTCGCGAGATCGAACCGGTAGTAGAGGAAAGCGGAATATCAGACCCCTTTATGGGTCTGATCCTTGTTCCGCTTGTCGAAAAAGCCGCTGAGCACCTGACGGCCCTCGACGAGGCCTGGGACAATCAAATCAACTTTGCACTCTCGCACTGCATCGGCTCCACCATCCAGACCGCCATGCTGAACGCCCCGCTCGTCGTCATCGTTGCCTGGGGCCGCGGGCTCCCGCTCAATCTCAACTTCGAGATCTTCGAGATCGCCATCCTCCTCATCGCCATCATCACTGTGGGGAACTACCTCCGCGACCAGAAATCCGACTACTTCGAGGGCTTCCTTTGCATCATCACGTACATCGCGATTGCCGTCGCCGCCTTCTACTTCCCTCCGTTGGCGACGACTACAGGCATGGAGGGAGCTGAAAGCGGTGAACACGTCGAGCGTAGTCTCTTCACGTGATTTGCCATTCGGCGATGAAATTCATGAGTAAATTGTCCGCTTTGCATCGTAAGAGTCGATAGGAGCACGCGATTTCTCACGTTGCCATTCCTTAGTGTATGTATTTCCAGGGAAAATTGACACCGGTTCACGGTTCAACAGCTGTACAAAAAGTTGCCATCCGCACTTGCGGTGAGGGTTCGGACACATGGGTTGGTTGTAACGACTGAAATGAACGGCACAGGCAATCATCCATCATATTCTGGAGTTTCATGTAGCATTTAGACCATTTGGATAGCGTCGACGCTTGGCTCTCGGGGACCATGGTCATTTTTCTTCCCAATGTTTGTGTGGGTTTCGGTCTTACTCAGAGACGAAAAGGACATGAGCTGGAATCAATAGAAACGGCTAATTTGAAAAGGCACGCATTACGGATGTATGTTTCTTTCGGATCTCCGCGATGTCTAGGTATCCTGTAATTTCGGCGAGCGGGCACGTCTGCATCGTTCGTGTACTTGCATAAACGCCGTGGACAGTGCAAGCAAGCAAAGATTAGGTACTTTCCCTGACCGTGATGATGATGATGATGATGTTGTGATCGGCTCGGTCTAGTGTAAGTATGCAGTATCCTAACTACCACTAGTAATCCCCGATCATCCATTTCCCCATGCATCCACTCACACAACCTGTCACGGCGCTCTCGATGGCCCCCCCTATCGCCGCATTTGGCGAATACGTGGAGAGCTGAGAGAACAGCAGCTTAGCGTCTGTTTGGAGGCGGCTTACTATCCGTCTTCTATATGCAAGCATCTAGCCTACCTAGGTTAGGTAGGTAGGCAGATGCATGTTATAATCCGGTTCCACTTCTCGGCTAATGCTTCATCCTCGTCACGTGATCTGCCTCACATAGTTGCAGAGAAATGCTAGTATCTAGTCGCTATGGCGACGAGGTTCGTGACGAGGCGCGTTATTCTCGAAGAACCTCTTGAGCTCGGTGGCAATTTGCAGGCGAAGGGATGTCGGTTTTCAGTTCGCTGTTTGCGGATGGTGGTTGCTGGTGTGCATTGTTACTCGTGCGGCTCTACAGCCCTGGATTGTTTCGATGGTTGACCTGGCGCTGGTTTCGTAGGGTTATCATTGAGCGTGATTGTAGTGGTCTGTATATATATTTTTTATCTTGTGTATTGAAGTGGTGTGCATAGAACAGAGTGGCTTTACAGTATGTAGAACAACTATTATTTATTTTAGCGCAGTTGGGAATGGCCATGGGGGGAAAGAATTGCATTTGGAATACCCCCGGCTGAGAGTTATAGCTACATTGTCTAAGTGTGATAGAGCTCTTGAAACAAAAAACATTTTTGTGTCGTTTATCCACTCAGTAATTGGCATGTTGGAGTAGTGATCGTGAGATGTAGGGGGTGTGGCTGAAGGGGTAGAGTTGTTGAGGTAGCTCCTTTGCGTGGTGTGGTTTCATCGATACGCACACTACCAACACGGTTGGTAACGGACCGAATTTCTATCGACGATCAAATCATAAAATCATAATAGCTAGATGAGGCTGCTGCGGTCGAAAGCTTCCTTGCTGCCATAGTTGTGTGTAGCTCGATGCCATCCTTGTCAGTGCGCTCCGCTGGGCGAGGGCTGCCGATATATTGACTTGCTGAAAATAAAAACTATAGAGCTCCCCAGTGTCCTGATCATGCATATTGTTTCTCATTCTGGATATCTGCGAAAGTGCCTCGATGGTAATTCGCCAGAGAGGCTGTGGTGGGGAATACGGTCTGGTTCTCGACTTTGTTTCCTGGCATCCAGATATCTCGCTATCTTCAAGATGTTGTCCTAATCCCAATGGATACCATCTATAGAGATGAGGAGTGAGGGGAAGTCCTGAATGTGTAACCTCTGCTCCTGGAATCTAGAGGGAATGCTCCAAATAATTGACTCCAGCTAGCTGTCTTGAGCCTAGGAATTCATAGCGGATGCGTTCCCTGTTCCTGAGGTCAATTTCAGCGCGAGGTTCATGCTAGAGTAGGCTTTCATAGTCTTAGGGATAGGTTGGAAGGTCGAGGGGGTACTTTAAAGTTGGTCGCTGCGTAATTACTGTGCATTGCTCTCAGTTGATCTGGTGATCAAGAATGAATAAAGTGCCAGAGGGTTGCTTCGCACATAAGTCCGTACTATCACTTCCAACTAGTGTTGAAGAGTACCCTAGTTCGTGGTCAATGACACCAAGCCTGGCCCAGGCTTGCTCAATATGCCCTTTCAACGCTGGATATGGCTGTGCAGCTTTTATACCACCTGCGTATGAATCATTATATTAGTTCAGCTGAACTTATCAGGAGGTTCGAATCCTGCCCTCCGGCAAGCTTTAGTAAACTCCCTTAGCAAAGACTATTGAAGTGGGCAACTGTAAATAGTCGTTCACGATTGGTCTCAATATAATAGCGCCCATATACTAGGAGATAGGCCGAACCTACACTTCCTAGTATAGTAACCACTTTAACCTCTTGGGGAATCTGTTGAACAAGAGTATGAAAGTAAAGAAATCAATTTTTATTGCTGCGTACTCCCTTGATGTGATGATTTTTCTAGCTGGTGTCAAGAACAACGCTCATGGTGTTTTCCTCCCATACTAGCATAGCCACCGAGTGGCTCAAGCACGTATTTATCCATGTGACCCACTCACACCACTTCACTATATATACTCAAGTTAGCCAAGCCACCAAATCGCGAAAAAAGGGGAATAGATAAAAAGCACACCTTGAAGCCATGGTCTTTCAGGGACCCAAACAAATGAGACTTGTCTAATTTAAGCGCTGTTGTTCTTGGGCTCTTGATCCCGAATGTGACATGAGCGAGGAATCGCGGGTCGTCTCGGACATCACAAGTAGCCAGGATGCTACGAATCCCCATCAAGCTAACAGAGGGGTTAGGCTTAGGGGGTAGCACAGTATATTAATGATTTAGACCTAGCCACTTCTGTTGTCCTCCTGCGCTGTATACTTCTTACGTATCGCTGTCGGGTGGCGTTGGCAAATGTGCACAATCGTCGCATCTCTCGGTGTCTTAGGTATCGTTTATGTCGGAGGCATAAGACCGACCAATTATTCTCTGTTAGATAGATGACAGAGTTGCTTCCGCGAAGCGAGTGGCCTAGCTGATGACAGCCGTGCAACAGCTATTTCGATTATCGTTGAGTGTAACATTGCCGCCTAAACTGTACAAGCTATGATAGTAGCTATGGTAGCTATATCGACCTGGACCGTGGTTTTTGAATTAACTTTCATTCCTCTCCTTTGCTCCACTTCCAATATTGTTTGTAGAGGGATCAGGTGTATTTTCGGGAGGTTGTAGAGGAGGTTGTGGAGGAAGTTCTCGCAGCGCGGCTGCTGTCCGAACCACTCGTGCTGAAACCTGGGTTCGAAATCTGAAATTCCGTTTTTGCAATGTTGAAGTCTCGCTTTCAGGATAATACAGAAAGTTGTTGACTATAGACGGGATCGAAGAGCGCTCATGATAGTCGGTCGGTTCGGCTAGATATGACCGATAATTTTCGAAGCTGCGGCCCGCCATTCGTGATTCTGGAATTTGAGGTCTGTCTTCATTATATGAGGAAGGTGTATCAGAAGTATGTTCGTCCCCAGAGCTATGATTCACGATCTCTAGGCCATCAATGACCAAGGGTAGAGATGCTTGAGCAAGGGCCCGAAGATGACGAGCAACATGCCGACCAAACTCGACAGACAGTCTTGATGTCTTCCTTGTTTGGGCTCCACTCGTCGCAGAACGGGCAATCGAATGTCTTTGAGTGCAGAACTGACTTGTCGCATGCTTGCAATAGCCAACGTAATTGGGCATCCGTCGCATCCTCGACATGCGAGTGTCGAAGATGATTGGCCATATCTATCTCGCTAGAATAAGCTGTTGTAGGACTGTTGCAGAAAGCGCATAATCTTTGGCGTCGATGATTGTCCAACTCGTGTTGAAACCACTCGTGACGTGATTCGAAAGGCTGGGATACACAGTGCTCGAAGGTGCAAACGTAAGGCTGCAAGTCAGAGAATACGTGCTTTCTAGGTAATGAGGAATCAATATCGAACGTGCTTCAAGATGTCGTGGATTAACATACCTCCATTCTATTTGATTTGCGGCGTTTTGGACTGTTCGACAATAAGGGCACTCAAATAGTTCACCATATTGGAGTGCAACTCCATCAAGAATCATATCCGAAAGGTCTGGGATGCATAAGTCGCTTTCGCCAAGATTGTTATAGCTAGACATGAATGAAGTTGCCGAGGAAAAAACAGATTTATGGTCTGGACGGCTTGCGAGGTCAGACCTCGATTCTTCTCGGTCGTTTGTCGATTCCACAAAAGTGGTAGCAACTATTCCGCTTATGTCGTCAGGCCACAAGTTAGCTGCATCACCCGATTCTAATCCAGCAGATAAGGCTTTTCGATGGAGCTGCCTATATTGTAGTGCCTCTCTTCTCATAGTAATGCTGTTTCCAAGTCGTTTCATAAGCCATGGACTACGCGTGACCTTGGGGAATCTGTCTCTAACATGCGTAATATCTGGCGAATGCTCGTGTGGAACAAAATGTTGCGGGTTTGGCAGACGTCCTTGTGGTCGTTGTCGCCGAATCAATATAGATAGTGAAAATAGGTGACTAATGGTGGAGTGAATCCCAAGACAGAGTTCATCAACCTCGCTGATTGTTTCCTTGCTATGGGATTCAGTCGTATCGTGATCGTTGCTCTCCTGGGTGGCATAATCCGCTTTTCTATTTAGTAACCTGCGGGATATTATGTCATATACTGAGTATCGTCGCGGTTAGCATATCTTGGCCTGCTTTGTTATAATATGTAGGGCTCACGTCTGTTGCTAATCTCGAGAAGTCTCTCCAAGCCCTCGATGACGCTTTGCCGCATACGGTGGCTTTTCTGTAACCGAAAATCGAGTGACTTGGACGACGTGGCGGTATGAGTTGCTCCTAGATTCGACGCCCATACCCAGAATCTTCCCTTCTCGTCATTGATTTGGTCTTGTATTAAGGCGTTTGCCAATGCTGTAGCTGTTCTATTTAGGCTCTGCGAACATGTTGTGGCCAATATGGAAATGTTCCCGGGCTTCACAGCTTCCGTAAGCCGGTCGGCCATTTGTTTCAAACAATGCGCAAGACACAAAACGATTACCCCTGAATTTACTTGTGTGATGGCGCTGAACTTTTGCGAAATGCCTTCCGCACTAACGACTAGATTATAAGCAACTCATGTAGCAGAACATGATCATCGAACTCTGGGGCGGGGTAAGGAGTGTTATGCAACGCTATGTGGTACTTCATTGGCTGCTCGTATGTGGCTATAGAAGTTCTTGGAAGACTTATGTCAGCACCCCCGCAAGTTTCAGCTGCAATAGGACTACACAGCTCTTGTGCCGGACGAAGATTTCACTCCCTCCTAATTTAACATGACTGCTTTCAAGGTCGACTAATTTATCACAGACACACAAGGACAATGTCTGGCTTCGAGATAGCTGGCGTTGTTCTCGGCGCGTATCCGATACTTTACGAGGCTGCTAAGGATTTACGTGGCGTGATGAAGAAGGATAAATGCTGGTGGTTTTTCGAGAGGGAATTTGACGATTTTGTTTCGGGGGTCTATAAAGAATATGTTTCATTTTCCCTGACCCTTGAATTTCTGCTCGAACCACTGGACTTAACTCCTGACGAGCGACGGCGGCTGCAAGATGAGCGTGACTGTATTTTATGGCATGAAGCACATGTTCAGACCCAACTAAAACGGCGGATTCAGGCAAAATATCATGTGTGGTTTATGGAACAGCTGGCAGAAATGAAGGCAGCGGTACATGAGCTGCATGATATCCTCCCATTTAGAAAGGTAATTTTCCCAAAGCTCTCTCTTGTCAGTAATTAGCTGGTTATTTGTCTACGAAATCGGCACTGATTTTCAGAGCAGGTATATCTACTAGATTCGACGAGCGTGGAGGCTGAGCTTTTCAAACTGAAAAGCAGCTTCTCTAGCCGGAAAACTCAATTGTTGGCTATAGTAAGAGATAAGAATGATGCCCTGTACTACTTCCTGGAAAAGGCATCACAAATTACACGATCGCACGTTCTAGTTGAGCCCTCTAAATCATACTACCGGTCATCGATGAAGAAAATCAGTCTTCTGCAGAGCCACTCGCAACGGGCGTTTCATTTCCTACAGAGAAATTGGTCTTGCAATTGTCTCCAACCTCATCATTATGGCATTACGGTCCAGGACTACAACACTGATCCATCAATTGGCCTCCTTCTTAGCCACGAGGACACACTCGTTCGAGTACAATTGGCGCTTGATACCGCCAAGCCAAGACCCGACGTTGTATCGTTGCCCATAACCGAGCTAGAACAAACCAAACTGGGTGATATTACGTCTCTAAAGCAGCAAATGTATTGGAAGAGACAACGCACGAAATTCAAAGCTAAAATACCCCATAGTATCCTCAGCTTAGGGGTGTCAACATTATCGTTCCTGTCAAACTTGTCATTACTATGGGGCTGTCGTGTTCAACTGGAAAAGGTGGAGGCAAAACTTAAAAAGAAGGCTCCAATTCCAAGGCTCGATACAGAAACACCTGGGCCTTCTTTGGACTCAGGATACCAGCAGCAAGTTCTACTAGTCAATAATGCAAAGTAAGTCGTGTTAATTAACACCGCTGTGACCCTGATCTTGATTACAAGTCTCATTTATTGACCCCCATGAAGTACAGAATCACACACTCGAAGATCCCGGGATGCATCACAGCAGAGAGTACGATTCGACGAGGGACACACTAATGCGTCTATATCTACTTCAACCGTACAACATATGGGGAACATATGTGACATAGCTACAGAGTCAATCCAACAAGGCTATAGTGCCTATGGGGATATCAGCCAGGACACCAGAATTCATCTCCGCGTCGAACCTAGACCAGGATCCCCACATCAGCAGTCGACAGTAGAAGATTTCATTCTTTCTACACCTCGGCGAGATCGACGGCTGCAGGTTGCTTTGGCTGTATTACGTTCGATCTTATACCTCGGAACATCGCCTTGGGTACCACATCCTTGGAACAAGTCGCATCTTGTTCTCATCGGTGACCAATCGACTAACCCTTGCCCCTACTTCTCAACATCCTCGCTATTGTCAAACTCGCCCTCTGCAAGCGGCCAAGCATCAGAAGCAGAGAGGACAAGGGAATCCCTCTTCGCAACCGGGGTATTAATATTGGAACTCTTATTTCGTGAGACGCTCGAAAGGCAGCCTTTCCGAAATCAATTCCTGAACAATGATGGGCAGGTGACCAAAGCCACCGACTTATGCGCGGCTCTAGAGTGGCACCAGCGTGTGGACGAAGAGTATGGTTACGATATATCCGATGCTATCCGTCGATGCATTGTGTGTGCATTCGATCCGCCCTGTGATCTCCGCAATCCCCATTTTATTACGACCGTCAATTACGGTGTTTTAAGGTCCCTGGAAAATTTCTTATCGGCGTGGAATAATGACCCGGCTCGGCGATGAAGATATGTCACACAATGTGCTTGGGTTTCTCTGTGTTACCAAGAATCACCCCTGGAGGACTTGATTGTGGCCTAAGAATTTGCCATATACATGCCTCCAGGTCTACATTCTCAGGCTCTCTACGACTATTTCTATTAGTTGACTTGCCCTAATAATCTAACTAGAACCCTATATTTAACAGGAGGCTGATAGACCCTTTGGTTGTTGCCAATAGGCTGGGCCTTGAAACCCTATCTTCAAGATAAAAGCGGATGAGTCCAAGGTTAGCTAGACCAGCGCTCGTGTCACAAGATGAAGGGCCACCAAATTGTTTTAGTGTGATTCGTTACACTGAAGTGGTGTAAGTGGATCACAGGGGCTAAGTATATGCATGAGCCACTTGCTGGCTTTACTCATAGGGGATATAAACACCATGGACGTCGATTTTCGCGAAAAGCAAAAAAAATCACCTATTACCTAGCTAGCATTGCGAATGAATTCATATTCTTTGTTTCTTTCGTATGATCAATTGATTCCTTAAGAGGAAAGAGTAGTAACTATGCTAGGAAGTGTAGGTTTGGCCTATCTCTTAGTATAGGGGCACTGCAACATATCCATAATAAGGTGTGAATAATAGCTATTTCTAGTTGCCCTCTTCAGTACTTAACAATCCTGCTGCCTGCTGTTAGCAACACGAATTTAGGTGGAACTAAAATAGCTGCTTTACAGTAAAGGTGCGGAGATATTAGCACCAATAGCTGATCGCAAGACAAAACAAAAAGGGTGAAGAAAAAGGAAGGTTTGGGGGCGAGGAGAAAGAGACGGCAAATCAAAGTCGAGAGTATCATGACTACAGTTTAGAGGCAGATGTCACAATATCCCATGTTCATCTTTTTTAGACAGCAAGTTGTATTTCCACATTGTCTATCGATTGACCCTGTGCCTTTGCGTGTTCCTCAGCCAAATGAGCTGCATCATTTCCCTCGAATTCGAAGTTCCACAGGTGACTTGGGCCATACGTATCCCCCCTTCGCCCATTATGACTGCTTTGGCCGCCAACATGTTGCATGACTACAGGAGTGAGTGCCCATCGTAGAGCTCCTGTCTCATCCGCATATTGCTCTATAAAGCTGTCCGTCGATACATTCGACCACAGGTTGATTCGGAAGAAGGGAAGTAGGTCTCTAGTTACGGTCGACCTAGGAAAGACAAGTCCCTGGCCACAACATGCGTACTTGTCCATGATGTGGACACCGGTGGGCTGCGGTATCATGGAGTTGCGTCCGGCGAGGAAAAAGAGGGCAATGAGAAGAGGTGTGAACACAAATGTGGCGAGTATCAGGACAGTGTTGTTGAGGTATGCGCGTGCTGTTACAAAGCGGCGGGTTAGAATTAGGGAACTGAGTACGATGGCCGTGACGGCGAGCGATGAGCCGAGGTACGTTGGCCATGATTCGGAGTTCCAGCCGAGAAGGCCCTCGTAGTAAAAAAGGCGAAGGTATAGAACTTTCCCGCCCCCTCTTGTCAGCCCAAGGTATTCAAACGCAGCAGAAAGTGTTCAAGAGTTGGTCGATAGCAAACTTACAATCTGTCTGCCCAATTTCCCAAGATTTAGCTGTCGCAGCATTCAATGCGGCTGTCGTTCTATGTCGCCAACCGTCCAAGAACACCACATCATCCTCGATCATTAAAATATACGGTGCCCCTGTCTTGTCGCACTCCTCCATAGCAATTGAGTAGTCAAACTTCGATTTCACTGCGTGGTTCTGCGACTCCATCACTTGAGCCAGTTTTCGTCGTTCTTCGTCATCATGGTAGGAGGCAATTTTATCCACCATGCCAGCGAGCCACGGCTCACCATAGTCGGGATGTTCCTTCGGCTCCATATGCGCAAGAAGCACAACGAAATGGAGCCGCTTTCGTTCCTCGGCGCTCAAGCCTTGTTGGAGTGATCCCAAGGCCAACTTCAAGTACGAGACGCCCTCTCTTCGCACCGAAGGGATACCAATGCATATCTCTGGAGGAGCCTGCCTGCTCTCCTGAACCGGGGACTGTGTGGGTGATGCCGCGAATTCGGCATGCCGGACAGCTTGCTGTATGCGATATGTCGAGTAGGGGGAAGTGTGTGCGCGTTCCGGTTGGAAAAACAGTGATGTTGGATCTCTCCAACAGAGCGATCGAAGGACCCCTATAAGAAAAACATACTGATGTATGCATATACTTGTTAGTATCTATATTATATGAGATGGCAAACTGCGTCTGTACGAATTGCCCTGTAACTCGAAGCTAGAGTCATCTATTCGACCAGATTAAGCTGACATGATTGGGTCTATTGTATTACTTACGATGAGTATGAATCCCAACAACAAGTCCTTGTTGTAATGCATGATATGATATTATGTTGTAAAACCGTATGTATTAAGGCTTAGTGTCTAGGAGAAGAGCACTAAAACAAATATTTCGACATGTTGCACTAAGCGTGCAACATATCCTGCTTGGTTTGAGGAGTCGAAACGGAGAAAATATCAAACGAGTGGAGGTTCTAAGAACATTGAATAAAAACATATATTTTTCTGTCGGTCCCTCGTCGGAAATAGGGCACGATGTCAGATTACGGGCCATAGCCTAGCTATGCCACAATCCTACTTCATGCTGTTAGATGTCAGGTTGAAACCTTTTCAATATCACTGGCCGAAGCCGAATTCCAGCAACGTTAGCATCCACGATCGCCATGTCCGGTACATGGACCTGCTCAGGAGTTGTGTGCCAAGACATGTATTGTTGGTGCCTAGTCGCGAGTGCCCACATGTTATGTGTGCTGACATCAGCCCCAAACAGCAGATCTCAATACGAGTTGCGATAAACAACACTTGCTATATTTTGCTTAAGGCCATTATCTAATTGACCCATTCTAGCACAATAGGTATCGGCGCTAGAACTAAATCATAGGTGCTATGTTTAAGAAGCACCATCACTGGCACGAATACATGATTGATCCTTGTATCGTCTAGTTTAGTTTACAATGATTTTGGTAAACAATTGTGGAATGTCTGGCGGCCTACCCGCCAGAGGCTCGAAATTTCGCGGCACTAGAATAGCGTGGTCCCAGAAAAGGAATGTTGAATGTTGAGCATTAGGGGAATGGGAGCAAAGTTCATACGGATACTTCAAATAGCAGCTTAAGATGCTCAATAAAAGTGTTGCAGACTTTATAAGCTAACCGAGGGCCTCACGGGCCACCCTATCGCGGACCACCTTCACACACCACCACCCACTAATTTCTGAAGCCGATATTATAACCAAAAACCACTCAATACAATTACTTCCGGTATTTTCCATCATAACTAAGCCCTTATAACTAAGCTTGGGTACTTTGCTTTATAGATATCTACTATATATTATGGTATAACTAGCTATAACAACACTAATATTTCAACTTTAGTAGAGCTGGATCAAGATAGCCGACAACCCTAGGCTATTATCAAACTAAGATCCTGTAGTAGTGTAATAGGTATTTGTCACGGAACATAACTGCAGCAACATACCGCAACACTACCAAAACTAGAACGTAGTCAAGTCGGTCGCTTGGCCTGCCTGCAACTTTTATATCCTGAAGTGGACAACTATAAATAGCTGTTCACGCCTTATGGATATGTTGCAGCGCCCCTATACTAGGAGATAGGCCGAACCTGCACTTCCTAGCATTACATTCTTTTCTAGGGGATCAATTGATCAAGTAAGGGAAACTAAAATATAAATTTATTCGTAATGCTGGCTATGTTGTAGATACTTCCCTGGACTTTCGTGAAAATTAACGCCACCAAGTGGCTCATGCATGTACTGAGCCCCTGTGATCCACTCACACCACTTCATTCCGATATGCGAGTGGCACAAAATGTGAAAAAGAAACAGATTCCTCCCGCAGAAAACTTTTAGTAGCCCCGAGTCCATAATCATTAATAAATAGTTCTGCAGGGTTTAAAGACCCACTGCACAACTTACCCTTTTATAATATTACAATTATAAGCGCACATATATAACAAATATATAGTAAATTTGTACTAAATTATTATAACTTGTAGCACTTTACTAAAGATTTATTGTTTAATTAGCTTATTAATAAGTTATAAAAAAAATAGCGCTTTATATATATAATAAAAACGTTTTAAAAAACTTTTTAGTTAACTTAGCAAAAAATAAACTTTTAAAAATAGTATTTTTAAACTTTTTAGTACTAGCAAATATTATTATTGTTCTAAGTACGTTTTTAGTTTATATTTATATTAAACTAATTTTATAATTTAAAAAAAAACAATAGTATATAAATATAGCAAATAATTTAATAATTTTAACCCTATTAAACACTAAAATAAAAAAACGTAAATATATTATATGCTTTTAAAACTTTTTAATTATAAAAAAAAAAATATAATACTATGCTTTAATAAAAGCAGTAGTAATAGCAAGCATATCTTATATAAATAGCATAAATAATAATAATAACTATTTTAAATTATATAAATTATTTTTACTTGTTTAAATAGTAGTAAACTAGTTCTATAGTATTAACTAGAAACAGATTATAATAATTTATTAAAACAATTACGAACTAATAAACTTAATTAAGCTATAAATAAGCAATAAATATATATTAAATATAGCAATAATATTTTATGCTAGCTAAAGTAGCACTATTATAATATAGGTTGTTATTCTAAAACTTTAAATATATAAAAATAATATTATAATATAAATATATTATTTTAATAATAAACAATTTTATATATATTATATATAAATTAATAGCAATTTATAAATTAAAACAAATTATTAAGTTTATATTAACCTAAATAAAACACTATTTATTAATTTTTTATATAGCTGCTTTATAAATAAAACAAAACTATAATTAAAAAAATATTTATTTAAATATTTTAATACTAAAGCTATTTTATTACGCTAAATATTCTATTAAAATACTAAAAACTAAATTATATTTATTAAAAAACTATACTAAAAATAAAATATATAATTATTAGAACAACTTTATTTATAATTATATTTTAAGCTTTTTTTTATACTATTAAAAATATATTTATAAATATTATAGTAAAACATATAAAAAACTAGCTTATATTAATAAAAAGGCATAAAATAAAACAGTTGTTTTTTAGCTATAGGCTAACTAGTTAATTTTATTAGTTCTAGATCAAATATATTTTAATAATGTAATAAGTTTAAATATTTTAATTATTATTTAAATAATATAAAATATACTATTTTTTTATTAAAACTATTAATAAACTTAGTTCTAACTTTTAATATATATAACTTAAATAGTTTTGTTCTAATTATATTTTTATTTTTATTTTTGCTTTAATTATTAATAAATAGCCCTTTAATAATACTTATATAATTTAAAAAATATATTTTTTAAAATATTATAATATAGAACGCTTTTTAAATATTTAAAATTTTTAAAACTAAGCTAATTTAATAACTTTTGCTTTATAAATAAAAACTATTTTATAATTAAAACTTAAATTATATTAGATTTAGCTTTAAACTAGATTTTAGAAATATTTAACTTTTTAGGCCTATTATGCTTACTATTAGGCCTAATCTTTAAATCGAACAAAAGCTAGCAATAAATTTACTATTTGTTTTTTTTTAAAATTAAGTTAGTAAATAATTTAATATACTTTAAATATATAGCTTTTAAATATTTAATTATTTAATAAATATTTAAAATAATTCAAATATTAAGCAAAAAAACAATTTTAATTAAAAAAGACCTAAAAATATATATTTTGTTTAATTTTAGTAATATATTTATATTGCTAGCTTTTTAGTTTTAAGTAAAAAAACTGCTTTTTTTCAGTTTTTAAACTACTTTTTTTATTTTTAACCTTTTTATAAAAAGTTTTTATTAGCTACTAAAAATATTACTTTTTTATATATATATTATATACTATTTAAATAATTTTATATTTATAATTTTTTTAGTTTAGCAAAACTATATATAAATAATTTATTAAAAATATAATTAGTTTTTAAATATATTAAATTTTATATTAAATAAAAAAAATAGCAAAAATATATATTTTAAAATTTTTAAAATTAAAATTAATATAATTTTAATATAAGCTTAGTTATTAGAAATAAAATTAGCTAAAGCTAATAAAATTATATCTAAAGCACTTAAAAAACTATGCTTTTTTTGCTATAAAATCGAATAGATTTTGGGCTATTTAAGCTTTTGTTTATTAGTAGTTTTTTTAAAAAGATTTTTTTTTTATATATATAAGGCTTATTTTTTATATTTTAAATATATATGTTTTGTGTTTTTTTTATGCTTGCAAAACAAAACTTCAAATAATAATATAACTTATTAAATAATTTTAATAAAATTTATTTTTTAATAAATATAAACTATAAATATTTTTATTTATTTATAAATATATTAAAAATAAACTTTAGTAGTTTTTAGTATAAAAAAGGCTTAATAATAAAACTTTAGTATAAAAAATTTTTTATTTTAAAATTATAAACTTTTGTTTATTTTTGCTTTAATATTAAAGCGGACCTAAATATTAATATATTTAAAACTATTATAATCTAACTAATATTTATATATTAATATATATATTAAAAATTAAGTATAGTAGTAATTTATACTAATAATATAATAGCTTAATAAAAACTAACTAATATATTAATAAAAAACTTGCTTTTTTTAAACTTGCTTTAAAAAATCTTTATATTTATAGTATACTAAAATATCTATTTTTAAGTTTACTAAATAACTTTTTTAAATAATAAATTAACAAATACTTTTTTTTAAGCTAATTTTGTTATAATTATTAATTTATATTCTAATTAACAAAACTTATCGAAAGCTAACTAACTTTGCGTTTTTAAAATAAAATAAACCTATATAACTAATATTATAAAAATTTATATATTTGTTTAGTATATACTAGCTTAATAAAATTAATATAAAAAAACTACAAATTAATAATAAAAATATATAAAGTATAATATTTAAGCTAAAATATAATAGTTTAGTTTATATTGCTTTAAATATTAATTTTTTATATATATAATAAAATATATAATTTTTTTTAAAAAATAATTTAAAGCTTATTAATAAGCTTATATATATTTATATTATATTTAGTCTATATTAATTTTATATTAAATATATTAATATTTCAAAGTTTTTATATTTATTGTTTAATTTAAGGTATAATATACTTATTTTTTTATAAATAAAGAACTTTAAAAAAAAACCTAGTTATAAAATTAATATTAATTAAACTTATATTAAAAATAGCTATAACTAATAAAAATTTATATAATATATTAATAGCTAATATAATATTTATTATAGTATAATATAGTTTTTTTTGTTTAAAAAAATTATTTATAATAATTCTAACTTAAATAACCTCTAAAAATAGTATATATTAAGCTTTTTAAAATTAATAATATAACTAGTACAAAATAAATTATATTTTTAAATACTTTTTTATAATATAAAAACAAACAAAAACTACTTTAAAGTTTATATAATATTAGATATAACAAAAAAACTAGCTTATTTAATAGTTTATATAAGCAAACTACTAAATTAAAAAAATATATTAACTTATATTATAGATTACTTATTATTATTTTAACTTATATATAACGCTTTTATAAAAACTTAAATAAAAAATATATTTTAAAATAAATTGATTTGTTTAAGTATTAATTATAATATATATATAAATTATAGTTTTTATTATAGTATTATTTAATATATTTATAATATAAAAATAAACAAAAAAAACTTAAAACTATTAAATTATTAGTTTTTTAATACAATAAAATAATATTATAAAATATTAATAAATAAAAAACTTTAAGCTTTAAAATATTTTAATATTAAAAAAACTAAACATAAATAAAACTTGCTTTTTTATTATAATATATTTATATATAAGATCTAGCTTAATAATTATATAAATATATTATATTTTAGTTATTATTATAATATTATATATAAAATAAAAATATATAATAATTTATAATAATTTAGCAAAAAATTCTAGTTATAAAAAAGTTAAAATTAAATTTAATTTAAATATAGTTTAAAAAAAATTTATTTAAAAAATTATAATTTAACTTAAAACTTAAATATTATTTGTTTTAAATTTATATTATATTTGCTTTATTTATATTTTTTTTTTTTTTTTTTAGTATTTTTTTTATTATTAGTAATATAATAAACTTATTTTTAAATATTATTAATTATTTTTAAAAAAAAAACTATATAAATTAGTATTAAATTTGTTTTTAATTTGTTTAAAATATTTATAGTTAGCAAAATGAAAAGCTTTAAAAACTTTTTTATTAATTTAGTTTAAATAAATAGCTTAGCAAATTTATATAAATAAGTTTTATTATTTATTAATATTATAGTTGTTTATATTAATTTAAATTTATATTAAATTTATATAGTATATTTATAAAAATATAACTATTAAAATAATTATTTTTATAAATATAAATATAATAAATATATTTAGAAATATTTATATTTATATTATTATTATAATAAATATAATAAATATAATATATTTAGTGCTTTATTATAGTTATAAATTTTTAGTTTATTTAAATTAGTTTTAAATTTGCTTTAAATTTATATAAAACTTATTTTTATTATATAAATTAAAAAAAACAGAGCTAGCAAGCTATTTTTTTTATAAAAACTGCTTTAAAAAATATAATAGTAGTAATAAATTAAAAATAATAAAGCAAAATAAAGCTGCTTTAATATTAGTTTAAATTTAATATAAATTTATTATTATATAATATATATTAAAAATATATAAAATTTAAAAAAAAAAAAAAACTTATAATATATAGCAAAATTTTTTATATAGTAAGCTATATTAGTTCTATTTATATAAATTAATTAATTAAAATATATTTTTTAATATATAAACTATTTTATTAAATTTAAAATAATTATTTATTATAATTTAAAATATAAATTTAAATAATTTATAACTAGTTTTTAAAGCAATAATATATTAAACTTTTTATTAGCGCTTTAATAATAATTTTAATTTAAAAACTAACTAAAAAAAACTTATATTTTTTTTAATATATATATATTTTTTATTTATAAAATATTTTATTATATATTATAAATAAATAGTTTTATAAAGTTTAAAAACTTATTATATAACTTATTTTTTTATAATATTATAATTATAAATATATATATATAATAAATATATAGCAAATTTGTTTTATTTATTACTTTAATTATTAAAGCTTAAAAACTAAAAAAAGCAATAATAAAAAATTGTTAGAAGTTAAATTTTATTATTTTAATATATTATTTTTTATTTATTTTTTATTTTAGCAGTAAGCAGTTTACAACTAGCTTTCGAAGCAGCAATACATTAAACTTTTTATTAGCGCTCTAATAGCAGCTTTGATCCGAAAGCTAGCTAAAAAAGGCTTACGCTCCCCCTAATACATGTGTACCCCCTACTTGTGGAGTGCCCTATTATGTGCTGTAGATCAAGCGCGATTGTCTTCAGATAGTCCCCAGAGCTCGAAGAGTGCTGAGTCTCGTTGTCCCTGGGACGTCATTAGCGTAAGTCTACATGAGTGGAAGCGATTGCGTACGTACTGCCAAAATTGGGCGCCAATACCGACCAGGTCGGCCTCCTGCTTCTTGGCTTTCTTGTGAGAAGCAGACTTGGACTTCTTGGAGTTGTGCTTGGGATTTCCCACGTCTCGTGAGGCCGTGGCTCTCGTGGAAGCGGCGGCTTCATGTTCGTGTTAGTACCTGGAGCTGACTGCGGCTTGTGTCCATGGAAGTGCGAACCTGTCTTGCCCATTGTTGATTGTGGGAGTACGAAATCGTTGGGGGAAACTGAGGTCTGCGATGACGGGTTGCTGAGAGGCTTGCTAGGCTCGGTGCTCCTTGGCTTGATGAGGTAGCTTGATTTCTTCTTTCATCTTTCATCTGCTGGATTGACTGGGAGATGGACAGCAATTAAATATTCTCCTGCTGGTCATAGAACTCATGTCGCCATCCTCCCAGGGCGGGATTTAACGCAACTATCGCATCTGGAGCTCTCTTGATGTGGATTTCTGATTTTGCTTTCTTCCAATCATGGGGCCCAGCATTTTCGGTGTATGTTTAATGGTCGTGATGATGAGGTACGGAACATTGCAAAGCTTGAGGCAAGGGTTATTAGCGATTCTGTTTTTGAAAACGTCTAATTAGGTGAGATGCTTGCGTGTGAGTGTGTGTATTCTGATAGCGCTGACCATAGGAACTTGCGAGCACGAGCTATCTTCAAATTCTGATTTTGGAGTTGTCTAATCATGCGCGAGGATTCAGCAGGGCGACTGGGTCGTGAAGAGTTGCATATCCTACGATCAAGGTGTGATTAGGCAGAGTCGGCCCCCATGTTGTTCAGCCTTCGCCTTTCTGTCTCTGCATTCTGATTCTGGGTTTGTCCAATCGCGGCATAAAGATGGTAACACAAAATGCGTGCGTGGTCGCCCTGGCCCAGCCAGTATGAACTAAATCATGCATTCTGATTCTGGTTTCATCCAATCGGCGCGTGAGTAAAAGCTGACAATGTGCATGACAACTGCATTCTGCTTTTGATACTGGCCAACCGCACCACCAGAAAGGGGTGCAGTGGGGTGGAAGGGGGAAGCCCCAAAGTACCATTTTCAGATCCTCTGATTACTTAAATACTGGTCAGGGTCGCAGTTCTCCTCTATTGTGTTCTTGTCACGAAACAGAACCTACCTCACTCTACAGGTACACTAACAACTTCAAAACTCTATCAAACCAAACGACCCGACCATTTGCAGCTGGTTGTATGCGGTTATAATTGCAATTGTAGCAGTTCTTCTCCTTTTCCTTCTACTCTCCCCATCTCTATATCCTCAGCGATGTCGTCCAACGACTGGGAACGATACAAAGCAATCATCTTGTACCTCTACCTGATAGAGAAAACCCCTCTCAATCAGGTCATTTGCCATATGGAACAAGAACATAATTTTTCCAAAAAGTAAGTTTCATTTTATTTCGCTGCCTGCTATGCTAACTCCCTTGTAGGAACAGCCAGTACGAATACCAATTCAAAAAATGGGGCGTCAAGAAGTATGCAAAGCAAAAGGATTGGAAGAATCTCCGCCATCAACTCGAAAAGAGAGCAGGAAAACAATCCGAGATTACCATGTTCGGGATCCCTCTTTCTCCGAGAAGAGTGCACAAAAGAATACAGCGGTACACGTCCATTCCTACTGCCAGCGAGTTTGGGAAGCGGTGTAAGTTTGACAAAAAGAGATACTCTGATGTGATACTAAGAATCTCTTAGCACGTAGCCCTGAAAGTCTCGGTGGGACCATTGTTAGAGCCCAGACCCCTATCATCATTGAAAGTATTTCCTGGCCGCCTCTTCCGTGGTTCCACTTCAAGAATAGCATATTATTACCAAACTGTAAGTTATAATAGTTTCCCTTAGCTACACATACTAACTAACCGATCATGAGCATTGCGAGATCCGTCTGCCCTTCTAAGGACCCTTTTTGCTGCATTTGGCTCTAAACCAACCGCTTTCCAGGACCAGGGGGAAAGTCCATTCAACTCTCTATATGAGGTTTTCAGAAATCCTGTCGATCTTCGCAAAACAATGTTTCATCTCACTAATACAATTCCGGACGACGATATAAATGGACAACAGGGAACCAATACCTTAGCACAAGAAGACTCGTCTTTATCGATAACTACAGAAGCCCTTAAACTCATCTTCTTTCGCCTCTCAAACAAGATGCTCCGGTGGAGCGAAGGACGGGCTCATGATCAATTCGTGCTTCATCTTGTTGAAGCAGTTTCGCGTACGAATCCGGAAATGTTATCGCGCATTCTTCTTGACGACTGCGTGACGGCAAAGGCTATTAGAGAAGCAGTATACGGATCTGCGATTCGAGAGAAGCATTATACAATTGTGTCGCGCCTTCTTGAGTCGAAAAGTGTGGATCCCAATTTTCTAGAAACGGCATCTTCAACTTCGAGGTTGATTCTAGAGCGTGGATCGTTGAGGCTAAACTATATAATTTGTTGTTCTGTATGGAGTGGTATGATAGAGGCTGCCTTGACGCGCGATACCCGCCTTGCCAAAATGCTGTTACGTGCTGGAGCAAGTCTCGGTGACAACTACCCCTCTATTCTGGAGATCGCCTGTGCGAGCTCTGAGAATTCTGACTCGTCAATGGAATTTATTCGATTACTTGACGAGCATGGCGTAATAAACAACTATTCGGCGTTGTGTTCTTGTCCATGTCCAGGTTCGAAGTTGATATCGCCAATCGCGATGTCTATCGCCAGATCTAACAACTGTGTGGCGAAATTCCTGATTGAAAAATTCCTCATCGAGAAAGAAGCGAGTGTGAGCCTACCTCAATACTCCGAACGCGGACGGTGTAGATGCTGTGCAGGTTGGTTTTGCGGCGGCGAGCTCGATGACTATAGAACAGGCTACATGCCCTTACATCTTGCCATCGTTACGGGAAATGAGGAAATAATTGGGCGACTACTCCTGCCGGTCATGTCACATCCCCCGCGGGTTTCTGTGCGTGTCATTCATGAAGCTTTTCTCTTCTCGTGCTTCGCAGGAGATGCGAATACAGCGTCGAAACTTTTGGCCCGACACCCCAGCGTATTAGCAAGTACTGTGAGGAAGGGAATAACGCCTTTGGTTGCAACGGCCTGGAACACAGAAAACACAACTATTGCTGAAACTCTATTGAGACTAGGCGCTGACATCGGACCGACACGAAACGACGGGCTCAGTACGACACGGTTGCTTGCACCAATACATGCTGCGGCTTTCTACGGGAATACAGACCTGGTACGGGAACTCCTACGTCGCGGGGCAGATTGCAATGTGCGCTGGGTGGATGATGATGATGTGGGTCCGATGGAGCTGCCGGACAGTTGTGAAAGCGCCCTCCAGTTTGCCTTGGAGGGCGGGCGAATTGAGACAGCGAGGCTTCTTATGCCCCACTCACGCCTACTGGGTCGAGAATTGATGCAAGCAATCGCTCTGGACGACGACGCCCTGATTTCGGGGTTGATTTCTATGGGGGCAAACGTCATGTGGACTGATAAATCCGGTAAAACAGTCCTGGAAGTTGCCGTGGAAACAGGCAATGGGGCACTCATATCCCGCTACTTTGACTCGGGAGGGACCTACAGATCTCAGGCTCTACGTGTGGCCATAGAGGCCGCCATCGAGTCGAAGGATCATTCCATAGTTCGGCTGTTAGTTAATCATCGGCATGCGAGAGAGATTGACAGTCCTGAGGCTTCGTCACTCGTCTTCGCTATATGGAAACGTGCATGGGACCTCGTATCCCTTCTTTTACACGACTCTTTTATTCCAGGTCCGGCCGGGTCAGAGCGTTATAGAATTTGGGGGGGACGGGCTAACAACCCCCAGACGCCGCTTTGTGCGGCCCTTTTGTCCGAGAACCAGTCCGTCATCGAAGAAATGATTAAACGAGGATACGCCCTTCGCTGTAAGGATATATGGCAGTTGATGAAAGCTGATGGCGAGTCCATTCGACAAACATTTTGGGATCGATTCCCTCTAGAAACTATGGACCTTTCGTTCCATTGGACACTTCTCCTCCACGCGATTGAATCGGGAAACACGCAAAAAGTGCGTGAGTACATCAAAATAATCGATTGCTTGGATTTTCCTTGTCAGTCCGACGGTCTACTCCGCTATGACGTGAGGTGGGGCCCTCTAGCTCTGGCCACGATCAAGGGCAGCACCGAAATAGTCCGCCTTCTTCTCGATGCTGGAGCCGGAGTGGATGTCATAGATTCAACTTCTCCCGGAGGAGAAGCAGCACTGCAATATGCGGCGAGGAGAGGACATTTGCACTTGGTTCAGCTCCTTCTCGACAGGGGAGCTAGAGTGGATCCACCGGCGCACTTGGAGGTTGGGGCAACAGCGCTGCAATACTCAGCCATCGAAGGGCATCTTAAAATAGCCCAACTGCTGCTTTCTCGTGGAGCAGATATAAATGCGCCACCAGCTAAGTGGTATGGCCGCACGGCCCTTGAAGGCGCATCAGAGAATGGAAGGCTAGACAGTGAGTATCTCCCAAGACTATTTTCTCCCTTGTCTAGCGACTTCTAGAGCAGAGAATTTCCATTATTATAGGTCGAGATCGTGTCTAGAAGCTTCTCAAACTATCAAGAATTATGTTCAAGATAGCGATAACTGACTCTGAGTGCTCTAGTGGTACAGTTTCTTTTGAAAATGGGCGCACAAATCCATGGACAGATGCGAATACATTATGTTCGATCTGTTGGTTTTGCAAAACAGAAACTCCATTACGCTATTGCAAACTACCTCATGCAATACGGATCATGGGGGTGCAGAGACCAGATACTTGATGACGAGCCCGGTTATTTACTTAGGAATGCTTATTTTCAGTATGAGGAAGTGATTGATGATAGGCGTGTCCAACGGAAGAAGTACTACATGGACAATGGCTACCGTAGTGTGGAACTATCAGATTTCTCGGAATTTTCTGACTCAAGTGATGAATGCGAGGAAGATGAATGCAACGAAGGCGATAGCGGCGAACTATCTCGTGCTTCCTACGACACGGATTGCATACCCCAAGCCTGGTGGGACAATATGGGCCTCACCGTGGCTGAGCCTAGTGGCCTCAACACCATAGGTACACACGCGATGGTGTACGGTTCGGCTTCATCCCAGATGTCAACAACTCAGAGGGTTATAGAGGTTGATGACGTGGTAGAAGATGGGGATGCGGCACTATTTGATGTTGGCTCCAATGTAGCGCCGTTTGAAGTTGACTTCAATTTAGCGCCATTTGATGTTAATGACAATGTAGCGAGCAGGGAACCAGCAGACGATGGCGCAGGGAACCAGCTAGAGCTATGGGAGCCGAGGAGCAACTTGCGAGAGGGGTTATATGAGTGCGGGATGAATAACGGCGCGCCCGAGATAAATTTTGCGGCCGGGCGGGGTGTGGCACCCAATGAGGCGGAAATAGAGTGGGAAGGACCTTTCCTTGGTGTTAGCGAGGCGGAAGCTGAATGGGAAGGGCCTTTCTCCAGGTTCGTCGGGTTTGACGACATAGATGAAAGGTGAGTTAGAGTTGCACCATGTCTTGTTCAAGGACAGGGTATCTCACTATGGAGAGTTGAATTTCTAAACATGAAATCCATACATAAACTAAAGTAATGCTAATAATAATATATGCTGAAAGTCCTAGCAAGGTTACCAAGTGTTAGCCACATACACCCTATCTATCTGCTCCATAAATACATGTACGTATGGCATGGACACTACAGTGCCCCTTTCCCTCGGTCTCTACATAATCTTTGCGAGAAAAGGGGTTCGGTGTGAGAGCACCTACAGCGTAAAGATGTATAGGGTACGTAATTAGATATTAAGAGAGACAGTCTGACAGACTGGCTAAACTTAGGTTAAGGAACTACATGGATTCCACAAATCTAGCAATAATAAAACAGACATCACTTCGAAACAGCGTTGGAGGAAGTTGTCGCCAAGATTGAGAAGCTTGTTTGGGGGCAGACTTAAAAGGCTGCTGGGAATGGTCTGTCTATAACCGTAAGATTCTCTATTAGGCTAGCACGCACGGTCTTGTTAGGGCATAATTCTTGTTGGTGGACTAGGAGCCAGTTCTTACCTATATGATTACCTAAAGGCTGTGCACTCCAAGGTGGGAATCGCAGGCACTAGTCTGCTGGGATGAAACTGTAAGGATGAAAGCTTTTCCGATCAAGCATGTAATGCTATGACCAAGATTTGTTCTTACGGACGTACGACAATATGTCGAAGCGCTGCTGTCGAGGTTTCCCAGAGGGAGACAAACCGCGCGATGCTGATCCACCAATCATTACCGTGTCAACGGTATCTTGGACTGGTTCTGGCATAAAGTTCCAGACTGCTTTCAAGGCACTCATTAGGAGCGCGACGAACCAGATGAAGTGGTACGTAAAGCGGGTAAGTGTTTCTCTACAATCTCACTGCATTTTCTACTCTTTTAAATTTCCAATACACTCCAGTAGGATTAATACAGAAGATATTAGGGTCAATTGGTTTCTAAGGTCAAGCCGGTCGGCGCCTCTTGGCATATGCTCTGGAGGGAGGAGGAATTCAATGGGACATTATTAGTCGCCCTTTTTTAATGTGATGACGAGGTGCCGCCAAAGCGGCGAGCCTGTAATTAGCGTGCAGAAATTTGGCACTCTCCACTGAGCTTTGAACTCGAAATCGTGCCATCAGGTACCTCGGTATTAGAATTTGCTGTATACATCGACGGGAGAAAACGGGGTAGCAATAGTGTGAAAATGAATTTTGGATAATAGCAAAGGATCAAGATAACAAAAAGTATGTTTCTCACCTTTCCCCCCTTAGCTTCAAGATAGGTAGCCATCTTTCTATACAAAGTAGACAATGTGAGTAGGCTCATGCATATGGGGTATTAATCTTGTCCTTACACTAAGAGATAGACTGCCCTGCACTTCCTAGTGTAAGATACGTAAAGTGTTAAGAGGGGTCGAGTGATCGTGGCAGAGTATAACCCAATTGAACGCGTTGACTGATGATAAGTAAGAACTGACGTCGTGCCTTTTTTCTTTCCCTTAGTGTTAATCAATACGTAGAGCGGTTTGCCATTTCCTTGTTTCCTGTCTATAAAAACCAATCATTACTATAGCCGCATGTAGCTTGACCGCTCGATTATCTAGATTCTCTCCAAAAGCCTACTTATTCCTCCTTCTCTTCTTTCACATGCTTTTGGATTTCTCTAACAATAGACATGAAACGAGCCGCACTGATAGCCGTGAGAATATGCCACCACCCATGCAACTCCAGAAACCAAGCCCAAGGTAGTCCGAGATCCTCTCGGAGTTTTCTTAATTCCGCGCAAAACTCAAGATCTATATTCCAGAGGATGTAGGCTACGCCCATCAAGATGAGGGCTACTCGCCCCCAAATTTTCCATTCAGAGACCTTAGATTTCGGGAATCCAGGTTTCCGCCAGTAGAACAAGTAGACGGATCGCAATATAATGAGGGCAATTGCAATGGCAAATCCTATGACGTGATAGATGATCTTTCCCGTCCAAACGTAAAACACCGCGAAGAGGGGGAAGATAGTGGCTAGGCTGATGTTGATGAAGCGATCGTAGGCAGATGAACGCCGAACTGTCAGAAGACCTTGAAGCATTGACCAAACAAGGCCAAGCATTGCAAGCTCGTCCCCAAACTGAAGGTATTGTCGGAGAGTTGCATGGAACAGGAACGACGCAATGCCGAGAATGAGCAGAGAAATTGACATGAAGTCGAACTTTGGCGAAAGAACACCGCGGCTACCCGGGCCGTACATGTACTGAAGGGCGAAGAAGACTAATCGTGTTTCATGAAGGTCAGAAATGGACCTGCTATGTTAACAGCCTTGGGGTAGATTGGGCAACTGTACCATAAACCAAATTTGTCAAAGTATTGATGAACTCGGCAAGATATCTAGTTACGGCATAGTCTTCCTCACAGAAACTATGCATGGATCAGCGCTGCTACCTAGAAACTAGATACAACACAATAGCTCAGAAGAGATTAAGGTTTTGATTACTTTGCGCTGCTTGTTGGAGGGCTCCAAGCGCCACTCAACGCGTGGCGATCGCCCGCGAAGTGACGGTTATGATGCCCCATGGGGAGTGACAGACTTTATCACCTTCCCACCGAAGATCCAATTTTGTTAGTCGTGCAGTAGCTGTTTTCTGTCGTTATTTGCGTCCCGGGACAAAATGCTGGATAAGGGCGCGATGAGGTAGGGATCTCGAGAAATGTGTTGTCCGTAACAACACGCGAAGGCCGCGGCATTGTGGCTACGGTGTGGCTGGAAAGTCCATCAGCTAGTCGTGTGACCAGATTAGGAAAACTTCTCTTCCTGTTTGGGACGTGCCAAGAAATACTCCTTTTCGTTAATGTTGTTGTCGCTCAATTAACTACGAGCCGCCCTACATGTACACTTCGGCTGTGCTATTTAATTTAATACTATGTAAAAGATACTACGTAAAACATATCGCAAAATATATGTCACGAACGATGGTGAGGTTAGGTACACCAGCAATAGGATTGGCAATAAGTAACAGACGAGACTAAAGCTTAAAGAAGGAATGAAAGAAGTCCGAACTATAGTCGGAGATAGTAGGCATACAAATGGCTGCAGGCCATATGTGTGACACGTCACAATAAATCTTTATGTTCTAATTTACATTTAGCATAACTACAACCTGTCTTTAGACGGTCGCTTTGCTCGATTTATTTCCCCTTGGAAGGGCGACCGCCGCATTTAGAAAAGTGTATGTTATTTGTGTGACCTATGAACAGAGAAATTCTGACTGAAAGCGCCGCTCATGTTTATCTATATAGCTTATATACCAGGCGAAACACATGTACAATTTGCAAGTTACGAAAATTCCCGACCATGAGAGTGAGCATTGGGCCGAATTCAGGTAGTGAAGACTCTCACGGAGGTATGGAGTTGCGATCAATCAAAGAAAGGGGACCAGTGCACATTTCAGGTGTGATCACCAGAGGTGTATTCAGATCTAATGTCTAAGTTCTAGTTACAACATAGGAAATAAAACAAGCTATTTATATATGGGATTTTTTGGAGTAGCACATTGATCTGCTCTTGTGGATCCCTTGGATCCACCTGTCCGTGACTGGAGACGTGGCCCGCTAGTCCACTTGCAGAATAGATTCTTCTTCATACAACACGCGAGGTTAGAACCGCACTTTGAGAAGCGGCTCAAGCAGAGGGTGCGCCGGAAGGGGCAGAGCCAGGGGGGCCACCGCCCATTCCGCTACCGCTGTTCTCGTTCTCAACACCACCCTCGGCGTAATAGAAGGCAGCGGGGGTAATGCTCTGGGTCTGGGTTGCGTTGATACCGAAAGCCAGCCAGGCGAAGATGCCGTCAGAAATGCTGTCGCCGATGAGCGTGTACTCGTGGAAGGGGTCGACTCCGTCAGTGAGGGTCTCCTCCTCCAGGATGGAGTCCTCGGTGTTGGTGGTGAGCTGCTGCTGGTTGGTGCTGTAGGGGGCCACAGCCTCAACGGCGGAGATCAAGGACTGGTCGAAGAAGCTCTGACCTACGTGGCTGGCGGAGACCGCGTTGCCCAGGGTTCCGTTGGCAAAGACGGTGGCGTTGGTGTGGACCATCAAGTGGATGTGGGTGGCGCGGGAGGTGTAATGGCCGGGGAAGATGGACTCGAACTGCACAACACCGTCGCTGTCGCTCAGCTGGATACCGCGGAGCCAGGTGTTGTCGATGTTGGTCTCATCCGAAGAGTCACCGTTACCGGAAGCAACAATACCGGAGTAGACACCGGTGGCGTTGCAGTGCCACATCTCCAGGTAGACGTTGGGGACGGGGTCGCAGGTGTTGACGTCAATGATCTGGTAGTCAATGATGGTATCGATACCACCCTGTTCCTCGATGATGTTGCGTCGGATGTACTCGCCACCAACGTCTACAAAACCAGTTAGTTGCAAGGTTCAGACTTAGCCGGCACTTCTTCCGTGAAAATGAGACTTACAGTAAGGACCCTGGGTCACCTCTGGGGTTAGGACACAAGAGTTGTTACCGCTGAACAGAGTAGCGGCATCAGTGTTTACGGTGTAGCCCAGTTCGGTAGCGTTGTGGGAAGTCGCTAGGACAGTGTCAAGGTCACGCTTCTTCAAGCCTCTCTTGGCTCGGGCCTTTTCGATGACAGCAGTTCGGCGCGCAACATTTCGCTCGCTAACACCGCGAGCCTTGAGTTTGGCGGCGCAGTGGGAGAGATCGGCGCGCTTGACGGAGCCGAGGAATTCACGGCGCTCGGCGATCTCTTGGGTCAAGTCATGGCCGGGGTGGGCGAGGGCGGAGCCGGAAAGGAGGGTCAAGCCGGAGACGAAAGACTGAGTGAAACGCATTTTGCGTGCGGACGGAAAACTTCGGGGTTTAACTGTGACGGGAAATTGGATGGAAGAGAGAATTGTAGGAGGATGAGAGAGCAGTGATTGTGAGGATTGCGGTGATGAGCCAATAAACAAGATGATTGTTGGAGAAATCGCGGGTTCTTTATATATTGCTTGATCTCCTGGATCTCTCCCAACTCTCTTCATTCAATGTCCACATACATAGCCTCGTCGCGTAGGCCATAGTCTATTCTCTGTTCTGTGAAACGGCGTCACCCCATCATAGTGGACCTCTTACGCATGCGCACTCGTAAGGCGGTATGGGGAGAGTGGGGAGAGGCTCCCGTGTCCCGCCAGCGTTGCCGTTCAACTATACTACCTCATAATAATCCAGGAGAACAGGCAAGGGCCATGCTAGCAAATGCCGGACTGGCCGTTGGCTGGGCGGCATCAAGGGACGCTAATTGTCAGACAATTCTCCAACATCGTCTCAAGGCTACCAGTAAATATTGGACATCTACGTAGGTGAGTGTCAACACAGAGCCACTCGTCATTTTGAAATCTTTGAAATCATCGCGAGTTATGGAGTAGTAGTCGCGCTGAGACGCCTTGCCCCGTCTGCCTTGCCGGCAGGCATCATGCTAGATCCGCGAATTAAATCTACCTATTTTTAAGCTTACACATTGGCCAATCACGAGCATCGTGTAGGTCAGGCATGCAGGGATTGATTCTTGGGAGATTCAAAGTGCCGTTTGTGGCTGACTAGCCGCGCAATCAAAAACGCTGACGACTAAGCACCATATCCGCGGCCCTGGCGACGCTGTTGATGCGACGCTAGCCACTCGGCTCCAGATAGAAAGCAGTGAACCAACCAGACAAGCCCAATTTGAAAAGCTGTGCTGCGCTGTGACAAGGTATCTCGGGATGTGGGTGTTTCAACCCGTAGCTGATCGTCTAGTCTAGTACCTACCTGGTAGTTCCTCCGGTGCGCATTTCTCCGTGATCTCGTCTGTGCAAAGTTCAAACATCCATTACTTGGCCATCGGTGAAGGTTGCCTCTTGCTCATGTTCCCGGGGGCGAAGCTACGTATTCCGAGATGGATTAGGTTAGTTATTTTGCACACCTAGGTTTACATGTTGACATGGACGCCCCACAGGACAGAGATGCCCCTCGAAATCTTGGCAAGATGTCGCTGTCGCAGGATTTCCCATATGTTCAATCTTGTCGAAGTGCGAATCTATCTGATATATCACTTCGAGAGATCAGGAATACCAATGATTCCAAAAAGGTTGCTCTTGAACTGGAATAAAGTGATTTGATAACAGCAGTCGTTGTTTATATAAGGAAATGACTATGGCAACGAATCCGAAACTAGATTGATTCAGCTTAGACATGGGGTTGCGGTTGCATTACTCAGTATGATACAGAACGTTACTCATCCCTCAGGGGCCTGGAGCCAATCAAAATCAGCCATCATACCCAGCTCCAACGACATCATCGTTCCCAAGGTAGATTGAGCCATCTCCAAGTCCCAGGAAACGGATAGTGCACCGTGGGATCTAAGCATCAGCGACACCGACTTTGAGAAGCTCAAAGCCGGGTTCGAACCTCAGGATCAGGGTGACAAATGGCGCGTCTCGGTCACTGATCAGAGCCAGAGCGGTAACATCTCCATCCAATTTGCTCGATTCGGGACGGGCAGGGAATCCTACGTACTTGTTGTGAACCCAAGCGACGGTGGCAGCAGCAGCAGCAGCAGCAGTGGTGTGAAGATCGAAGCTATCACCTGGGAATGGAACAAGGGTGGGATCCGCATCTCGGAGGAGCAGGCCAAGAAAGAAGCAGTGATTATAACCAGACGCCTTCTGGAGTGTGATTTTGATGCGCTTCTAGAGTATGACGTCTCCGATCTGCGGAATCATCCTGCTGCTCAGATAGGCGCCAACTTGGCAAACTCTTCTTTTCCGCCTCAGTATCTAGGCTAGTCCACGTTGTCAATAGACAGCGCGTCGTGCGACCTCGTTGAAGCCCCCCGTAGGAATGAGACTATTTTTAAGATGCTGGCAGGGCTACCTACTATGTAATTCCAAGGCTTCCTGTGTTTGTTGGCACATACTGCGGGAGTGGGCAAGGCAGCTTCTGTCACGGAAAAAACGACGCCGTTAATCCCGTGAGGGTATTAACGGTATATAGGGCTCATGCCCACTCCTACGCGCCAGCTTTTCTTTCTCGGGTTGCACCAACTGCATGTGCTTTGGAATACAGCCACTCCTCTGCATGTCCAATGAGGTGTTGACCAGACCTCAAGGAGAAGCTGTTCCACAACTGTCGTCTTACCCCCGTACAACATGATCTATGTGGGACTATTGGTATATCCGCCAACCCGTTCATCAACCAATTATGCCGCCTTGGGAATAAAATCTTGGCTATCTAAGTGGCATACTCCCTCTCGATCCACTCAGCTAAGAGACGGGCGGTGGCAAGAAACTGATACGAGTCAGGAAGGGAATTAGTATTGCCCACGCATCTCGCCGAAGATCTCCTGACAGATGTGGCCCTGATTAACTTGGAACAAAACGAATAGAGGTGGCAAATGGCTTAATGTGGCCGGGGAGAGATTATGTATTGTTGATGAACAAAAGAGCAACGGTGTGGTGATAAGAATAGGAAGTGCAATAAGATATGGGGGAGAGGGAGCGGAATTTTCGAGAAAAGCCATCCTTTGAGCCTAATTCCACGGTTGGTACGTTCTCATAAAGGAGTAGCGCAGTGATACTGGAATATGGAAGGCATACTCTATCCATAGTTGTTGACGAACTAGAATTTTACGATCGAATTCTGTGTTATTGCTTGTGCAATGGCTCATAGCATATTCATGTAGATAGTGGTGATGTGGCCAGAAGTTAGCTAGTGGAGTGGCAGCTTATGACCCATACATGGTTGTAAAATGGACCGCGTTCACGATCAGTTTCGGCAGATGGAGAATATACGAAGCAGACAGAGGCATGTGGTTGGCTGAATGTTGAAATGCTATCCCCATTTATCTGTCTCTGGTTGTCAATGAATGTATCGTGCGCGAAAGTTTTTGGGCCAGCCGCTTTGCAGTTTTTGCAGTCGCTTTCCTAGCCGTGGTTACCATCCCGTTTGCTCTCGGATATAGACTTGCGCAAAGCTAGCAACAACCTCCCATGTCCGGGTGTCGTTGGGTGATGGAAGCTCCCCGGTTTCACAAGGTACATGTTCTAGGTCTAGTGTACGAGACAAGCTGATTGCCTGTTTCCGTATTGCCCGCCCCCATAACATATCATGTCTATCATCACCGCATGGTTAAGTTTGCCATCAAGGATATCAAATCCTTCAACTACGTTTGCCTTGTTAATAGTTGTTTGTTTACAATTCCTGTCTATACAAGCTGGACATTAAGGACAGGAGAAAGAGGACGGGGATATACAGAGTGCGGCCTGCTTCACACTTGTTCGTGGCGGAAGTTGTTGCAACCAAAGTCCCGCTTCAATATCGATCGTGCAATAAAACCAACCCGTTCATGCGTCAAAGTTTGCTTTCCTAGCTCGTTAAGGCGTTGAAGTGTGTAACAATTCTAACAATGTCAGAACTAAAGAATCGACGTTTATATACTAAGGCAAGTGTTACCCATGATTTCTGAGAGCTCATTATTACACAGCGGAAACTACGGGTGTGCATTCGCAACATCTACTAAAACGGGTCATGAGTGGCTTTGATCACGAGTTGTGGTAAAGACGGCATCCGCTCTCAATACATACCTCTCGTTTGAACGTTCTCAGTTCACCATTCGAAGACAATACTGCACTACTCGAGATTGCCAACAGTCCGACAGACGGGTGTGTGAGAAGGGAACATGCAGATATGGAATGAGGAAAGCGATGTTGGCGTAACCATTGCCTTGGCTCCCCGGTGATTGATTAACCAGCCGAGATAATAAGGATCGTGGGCCCAAAAGGCTGTTACAACTTTCTCTGCTTAGCATTTGCAAACGGTCAGTAGACTAGAACGTCTAATTAGCTCGTAGAATCATGGGGAGACTGCGGTCTAGAAGGCCTGGTTATAGTGGTTCTGTATCTGGCACGAAGTGGAACAAAGAAACACTCTGTGTATAGACTAATAGTAGTCACCAAGGAGTTAAGATCCTTGTGTAACAACAAGATATGTATCCCATACCTCTAGTGTAGTTGACCGCTTCCCGACGGTAATTATCAGTAATTGTGTCTGATCCAATAGCAGCGGTGCTGGTACCCGGGATTAGGGCTGATGGGCGGCACGTTTGACAGCAGCACATCATTCGCATTGGAGCATTTATTGAACGCGCCTCTCCTAGAACGGCAGGCGTATGCGGTATTGCAGGAACTGTACTGCAATGTGGTGGGTGGATGATGGTTGATTGTTGGCTGTGGCCCCGCACGAGCCTCGAGGTCGGTTTTCACTGCATTTTTAGCCCATGTCGGCCGTTTTCGCATCTGCCGTCTAGTTCGATTGGGAAGGCACAGTCCACTCCACTTTTATTAGACTGTATAGGTAGGTATCTACTCTCACCTCACACCAGTGGGGGAGGTGTGAGTGCGTAAAGGTTAGGGAAGGCACAGTCAGATTCCTACTGTATTTAGCTGGCAACTGTACAGCGAGAACCCCTCCATTGACAATGCAACATCTTTTTGGCCCTGCCACCTGCTTTCACCCTACCACACAGTGAGAATCCATCCTCAATACAACCTTTTTGCCCACACTCTTCTTTCTAGTATCAAGGCTTAATCTTGGCAACATGGGGTGCGTTAAAATGGCAAACGGATCCATTAAGGAGAGAGAGCCTTCCAGAAGATCTATTCTGACTAGAAGGCTTTCAGGCCTGTCGGATTATTGCAGGTGGGCGTGGGTGGACGGGAAAAGGCATATTCAAGCCTGAGTTACCTAGACAAGGTTGCCCCTGTAAGGCGCGTTTGATTCGCAATGATGTACCGTAATAGTCGCATTGTGGCTGCTGTTGGGTCTGATCTCGGAGGTCCGGCAACTAGGGGAGACATGTCTGCCATGTAAGGCCAAGCCGCATTCACGGCAGCCTGCCTGCACATCGCGTGCCGACCTGGCGACTCCAAGATCTGAGAGGCAGTTTCTGGATGTGCTATGGGAGAATGAGCGGTTTAGACCATCCCCTGTCATAAATGCCCTGTTCGATTTGCCTCAGACTCTCACACACCATACATAATCAACCCACCATACTTCCATCAGCCACGGAGCGACAATGCCTTGCAGCACAAGCAAGACCATCCTATGCCGGTGGCACAAACTATTGAGCCTACCCCGCCAATCCTCGTCAGCGTGGTATCGAGACCGTCTGCGCGAGGAGCTCGCGGAATACCGAGCCGCAAGCACGCCTTTAGCGCGGCTCAGCGAAGCAGCAGACGTGCTCTTCTCACTCAGCCGTGCCACGTACGATGGTTTCCCCGTGCACAGGTTGCCCCCCTTCACTATACGTCACATTCCCGTATACGGGTATATGTTGGCCAAGTTCACCTCGCGATGGCTGTTTTACCGGGCACTTGCTTTCCTGTGCGGAGCTCCCCATCACTTCTCAGTGCGAGAGGTGGTAAATCCGAACAAAGACCACAAGCTGGAGGCGGTCGCTTTCCGTCATCACATCGACCGGCAAAGGTTCAAACTCGTTGGACGCCAATTACGACGATTTTGGCCATTGTTTCCGTAACCTAGGGCATTCTCAGTCATCGCTGCCATTTGCGTCGTGTTGGGCTTAGCGATGGGTGCCTGCTCGTGTTTGCTCAGCCTGATTCCGGCGTATATTCCTCCCGTACGGACCGACGGATGTGACACGACAGAAGCAGGCGGGTGGTGACTGAGAGTACCTCTGTGGGATAGGACCGATCTCGGTTACTACAGCACACGCACCTTTACGGAAGCGCACGCTTTTACGTCGCTAAACATCTCAAATCCCATATCAGCACCAGTAGATTCGATTCGACTACCTATAAGACCTCTTACACCAACACCATACCCCTCTACATTATACACATAGCATGACTACCGGCTTTAGCTCCTCATCAGGCAATATGCCAGGCTCAGAGGGACCCATTATGTCTGCTGCCAATAAGGCACCAGTTATTGTTGGGATCTATGGAATCCCTGGATCTGGCAAGACTTTTTTGCTGCATCAGTTGGAGCAAGAACTTGGGCGGGAACATTTTGAATTCTATGAAGGATCCAAAATGATAGCCACCCTCGTCCCTGGGGGACTCGACCGTTTTCGTGAAATGACGGAGCAAGGCAAGCTGATCTGGCGACAATGCGCTATTAACACCATTAGAGAAGAATGTCTGAAAAGTGGAAAAGTTGGAGTCGTCGCTGGACATTTTATGTTCTGGCCAGAAGGGGAGGGTACTGGACAGCCGGTCTACACCCCATTGGATCTGGATACATTTACACATATCCTCTACTTGGACGTTACTGCAGAGCGTATCGCGCAGCGTCGTCGGGATGACGCCAAGAGGACTCGTCCACCTACCTCCGTCAATCATCTGCGCCATTGGCAAGATGCCGAAAAGACCCAGCTGCGTCGTCTCTGCCGCAGCTACAACATTTTGTTCTGTTTCCTCTCCAGGGAGACTGAATTGCTAGACAGGGCGTCAGCATTGATACGCGATTTTCGGTACCATACCGAGGCATATAACCTGTCCTACGCCAACAGAAAGCTAGATGAGGTTCTCGACGCCAAGAAAAATTTGCAGACGATGTTGGTTCTCGACGCTGACAAGACGTTAGCTGCTGAAGATACGGGCGAACTGTTTTGGGCGACCGCCTTCCAGGGCCAACACGACACAGATCAGCTGAAGGAGTTGTTCGGCGGCCCGCTTGGTTACTCTTACACGGCCTTCCGCCAAGCCGTACTGATGTACGAAGAGGCGGTCGACGAGAATGAATTTGACGGCCTCTGCACCGCCGTCGCATCAGCAGTCGACATTCATCCTGAATTTCTGTCGTTGCTGCGGCTCGTGGCGCAGCAAGATCATGTCGGCGCATTGGTTATGACTTGTGGACTGCGCCGTGTCTGGGAGAAAATTCTAGAAACAAAGGGCCTATCCGGGATGGTAAAAGTCATCGGCGGGGGGCGTATTACGGATGGTTTTGTGGTGACCGCCGAGGTGAAGGCTGGTCTTGTTTCTCGTCTGAGGGATGTCCATCACTTGTACGTCGTGGCATTTGGCGATAGCCCACTGGACTTGCCCATGCTTAGCGCGGCTGATCAGGCCATCGTTGTGGTCGGCGAGGAAAACACCAGGAGCAAAAGCATGGACGCAGCTCTGCACAAAGCCATGGAGCAAGACGGTCTCCAGGCGAGCCAGGCTTTGCTGCCTAGTCATGCAGTACCCCGGCTGAACGTTGCCGACCTCCCCTTGATACAGATTAATGGGCCCGAATTCACCAACTCAGTCTTCTGCCGCCGCAATGGGTTACGTACCGGCTCTCAAATCCGTCACGCGACAGGAGGCAATGCAGCCAAGCTACTCATGACGCCGACCCGCGATGCTAATATTAATGGCCCAGACTTACGAAAAGCTCATCGGCGCATCGGATGGTTTCTTGCAACCGGATTCCTAACCGAATTGGTGGGACTAGAAGAATACGCGATCCCCCATGTGCAGGGCCATCAGACTGATGGATTTCGGTTGCGTGACGAGCAGCACACCGTGATCGTCGCGTTGATGCGCGGTGGGGAACCCATGGCTTTTGGTGTTAGCGATGTCTTGCCAAGTGCCGCGTTCGTCCACGCCAACGGTCCCGACGATGTGGGGGAACATCATTTAGCTGGAAAATCCACCGTCATCTTGGTTGACTCGGTGGTGAACAGCGGAAAGACGGTGGTGCAATTTGTTCAGCGCGTCCGCACAATCTGTCCTGGGATTCGCATCGTGGTCATTGCCGGCGTTGTTCAATCGCAATCCGTCTCAAAGGGTAGCCTTGCCCACACGCTCGCGCACGACAGTGGTCTGAATATCATTGCTCTGCGCCTCTCTGACAACAAGTTTTCCGGCAAGGGCACTACGGATACTGGAAACCGGCTCTTCAACACGACTTGGCTACCTTGAAGATATGTACTATCACGATCATCGCGGTGACGTTTTTAGAAAGATACAGCTTTGTTGCATCATTATTAGTACGAAGCAAAATGCCACTTTTGGCAACATATGATGAACATGCAGGTGTAGGTACCTAGCCTAAGCTACCTACTTAGGTACTCAAGTAGCATAGGTACTGGTCTATAGACCTGGGTGTTGACAAACATTTGAAGCTACCTAGACCCAGGTACCTAGGTATGTACCCAAGGTCCCGTACCTTCCTACATGCAGTCTCAGCTTATGTGGTGTGTGAATTGTCCCATCTCTTCTACAACTGCCCAAGCCATCCACATCTCATCTCTCCTCACCACCAGTACCACCCCCAACACCTCATTCCAATACTCACTTGACTATCTCACCGCATAACTTGCGCCTTCGACTGCCAATAATCGCTATACGAAATCTAAAGAATCAGAGCTGCCCCAAGCAACAGATCAGCTGCACGTTCCGGGAAGAGATGAATCCGGACACAAGCTCGCCAACACTGGTGGGCAGAGAAGCACCTGCAGCTTCTGATACCAGTCAGGCTTCGCTTTTGATGGCACTGTCAGGCCCACTACCCGTCACGAGTTTGAGTCCGACTTCATGGAGGCCTATGTTTCCTGACATTGGCCAGATCGCCATGACTCAATCAGAAGAGGTAGTTGCTGCCGGTCCTAGTGGTCTTTTCTATTTCAAGCGAATCCGAGACCACGATTCTACGCCTTGGTCTGCGCCCCGGCCACTCCCCGACATGCCATGGAAGCTAGACAATTCGTCCGTATCTGGTTTGGCAATCTACAGGAGTTTTGAACGCCTAAATGTGTACTGTGTCTCGAACGGATATTTACGCACCTTTTACCGTTCTATAACGGCCGATTTATCGTTCACGGTGGACCCGGTCAGCCCTTTTCCAAGTTACCTTGTTAGCGGCACACCCGCTGTTGCGTTGATTGATGGAAATGGAAAGGACGATGAGTATGACTACGATTGCGACTATGATGACTTCAGACCAGAGCGATGGAGTTTGATCGTTTCTTGTCAGTCAGGCGGCCTGCTTCACACCTCGACAACTAACGAATTAGTATCGGGACAGACCGTGTGGCAGCCCGCAGAACTTGTCGCCACGGATTTAGGTGTTATCTCGGCAGTTTCAATCGCCGCAATACGTACTGAAAACGATTTCCACGGCTATCCCGACACAAAAATTGTGGCGGTATGCATTGCAGGTGCTCAACTGCATACGGTCGAGGGGTTTCTCTGTTCTTGTTGGTACGATCTGAGGGAGTGGCACGTGCAGACATCAACGAGAATCCATCACCCAGGTGAGGTAACGGGCAACCCCGTGCTCGTCAAGGGAAAAAAAAACCAGTTAGACCTCCTAGTGCCCTCTGCAGAAGGCGGCGTTTTTCACTTCGTCCGAACGGCATCTACCCCCAACGAATGGCACATGATTGAACGCATTACATTTCCTCAGGGTCTCCCGGCGGCGTCCTGCTTGGCCTTGATTGGCAAGGACCAGAAATCATCCAAAACAACACGGTTTCGTGCCCTTATTCAGATCAAAGGCCGACTTTACCACATCACAACACATGAGGGCTCATGGTCTGGAACCCACCTAAAACCGTTATTGACACCAGGTCCATTTTCCGATTAAGGAGCTCTTGTGTTGAATCTCGAGATTATTGCAGCTTGGCCTAGCCCTGTCAGGGACATCTTCCCCTGGGAGTCGGGAGCATCTGTTCGTATGAAATTGAGCAATGCGACCGTAACTCGCCGTTCTTAAACAGAATTTGACCGGTTGTTTCCGTTCCGTCGCCACAACCCCCGCGCCACAGTCCTCTCCTTCTATTAATAGTAACAACCATCATTCAGGGGTCCGGCACATGCATGAGCCACTTGGTGGCTGTCCTCGTATGGGGGAGGGGGGGTGGTAAAAACACCATGGACGTTGATTTTTATGAGGAATTCGGGAGACACACACAACATAGCTAGACACTGCGAAGAATTTGATACTTCTGAATTCATGCACTTGATCAATTGATTCCCCACAAGAACTGAGTGATTACTATACTAGGAAGTGTAGGTTCGGCCCATCTCCTAGTGTAGGGGCGCTGTAATGTTTCTACGGATTACAGACAGCTAATTACAGTTGCCCACTTCAATATATAGAAATATTGGTGTCAGTGACAATCTATCGTAATATGTTATTCAAAATTGCGCTTCTTCCAGCTTTATTCTATGGCCGAAGCTGCGAAAGCGACCTCAATCAATGATCTTGTTTCGCATTCGTGGGGTGAGGGTCACGTGAAAGTCTCTGTCCTGTGGGTCGAGCGTGGTATCGAGGCTTCCATTTCCGGATCCCAGAACTTCCAGTCCTGGAGGCTTCCATACCACCACTTCAACATTTGTATGCAAAATAGCATAAATGTCTCACCGGTTAGAATTTCCTTGCTCTCCCTGAATTGACCTCACGAATCGGAGCTATCTTAGCCCAATGTCATTTACCCGGAGTAGATACTTCTACATCCTTACTTCGCAGCTCTCATGATTATTACCCCAGACGCTTATCGGGGGTTGCGGTGTCCATTTTCCATCAACGAAGGAACAGGTAGTTGGATTGTATGCCGGGATGTTGAAAAACCAATCCGAGGCCCATCTACTAACATGCGCAACCCCGTATTTTGCAACCATGTCCTGTCGGTCCGCAAGGAGCGCTTGTTTCGCGGTGTTGATGGCATCTAGAAAGTTGACATGTACGACCGCATCGAGTGAAGTGATTAATTCAATCACGTCGTCAATCAGTTCTAGATAGTCGAGTTGTGTGTAGTTGGGGATTTGACGCCCCTGGTACCTGATCTGATTATAGAACTTTCTGCGCGATATGCTGACATGACCCTCCATGATACCATTGTCGGGATTCACATGCACTATATGTGCATGGCCGGCAGCCGCAGCCTCTCTACTCGGTGCTACTTCGGTAGTCCAATGAACACTTGATGGCACTCGCTCGAGGTTCTTGTGATGGACAGGAATCGATGCCAGCATAAGGAGTCCTGGTGGTGGCGTGGTCAGAAGGAGAACAGTGTTTGTTAAAGACTAACTTGGATACTTCTTAATTCAGATTAAGAGCCGGACCCGACCTACTTACCGATGACATACCACATCCAGTAAGACGAATGTTTGTCTGTATTCAGGGATATAGCGTCAGCGATCATTACTTATAATAGACGATATCATGCGTTTTGGAAACTTGCAGGAGTAACAAGAGTAGAAAACCCCTCAGTATGAAGCTTTTGTTCCTAATGCTCCTAAAACAATTAAAATTTTTTAAAAAAGAAAAAAAAAAGCGGGCATAAGAGATACCGGGATGTTGACCTTTTACCGGCATACGCTGTATAAATCTGGAAGGTCGAGAGTCTCTAGTCTGCCTTGCTAAAGTGGTCCCAGCCTTATAACATGCCAATAGGTCTTTCTTTGAGAAAGCATCCATAAACTCGTAGAGGGTTCTCCGTTTGAACAGACTACTCCACTGCAATTAATAACCCTGATTAGCTTGAAAACCCGTGAAAGGGCGAATTCGGGCTCACATACTGGACTCCCCTCCCACTAGCACAGCACAGCACAGCACATATTAGCATAGCTCAGATCTAAGCTGCTATTCTACGTAGTGTGGTACCGAATAAAAGGACGGATTACATACTTCTTCATTGACCCTATCACTACAACACTCAGGGTCAGCAATACGGATTTTGGGCCTGCTGCCGCGTTTTGAGATAATGGGCAGCGACGAGAGTATAAATATGGCCTAATAAAGTGCCATTACGGCCATCGAGTAAGAGGGAAATAGTTCCGATAATTACTCACTACCACGGCGCTCGATAATTATCCCAGAGTTCGCTCCTTTCATTCCAAGCCTCCAGTACTTTTGCGTCTTCAGGATAGCTATATGGGAGTGATCTCAAGTCTTGGATCTTGGGATTGATCTTCTTCGCACTCCGATCTGCGATCTCGTATTCTATCATGAATATCGTGTTCCTGTGGAAGAAGCGTTCACTTTTCTTAGGGAATGCTGGGTCTTGCCAGAATGACTCGGACAACATCTTAGAGATCCAAGTCAAAGGTATATGATACGCTCTACCTATATGACCGTCTTGTAAGAAAGCACCTGTCGGGGCTGTCCGTTGACCAGACCAAGCCCACGGCCATTCGGTGAAGGTTGACGTTAGCGGTAGAGTGTTGTTGTCATTTTGAGAGCTAGATAATGCTGTAAAAGGTTAGATATTACTTTATGCGTTGAAGCTTTGGTCTCGAATGTAGCTTCTCCCTTTAAGTTTATTGGTATGACGAACTTACGATACCGAATTTCGCAGCCTCCAAAGAAAAGCTGTTCCATGTAGTGTCCAGCCTCGGCTATACCCTCGCCATCTAAGAACTTGAATATCTTAGTTCATTTGTCGAAGAGGAACATTATAAACGTTTCTCATGGAAAGCATACGGGCTCCTCTGCTGCGGTGTTGCCAGTTCTCTTATAATCCAACAAATTCCCAACATAGTCATCATTTAAATAACGAGCTTGAAGTATTGCGTGCATGAGTTCATGCACAACCTAGCCAACGATAAATTAATACAAAATTTTTCTGTACGATCGAAATCTAGGCTTTCTCACCGTTATTGCGGAGTTAACTTGCATCGTACACAGCTCTCCCAGAGCTAAATTTGGCTTTAGCATGGTTTCAAAGTTTCGAAGATTGAGTAGGATTATTGCCGTGTATGGCCAATGTCGACCATCGAATTCGGGTAGCGGATGAGTTATGGCTTCAACCGAGCCTAATTCTTGAAAAGTCCATACTAGCGACGAGAGAAGTGTGATAAGTCTATCACTCCACTCTTTACTAGTCTTCGTAAGGACTGTAATCGACCAGAGGTTAGCAAGCTCCAATTACTTGAATTAATAGTTGCTGGTTGATTTTACTCACTGAAATTCCATACGCAGACAGGTTCCCCTCTATGATGGGAGATCTTCTGCTCAGTAGGATAGCTTAGGAGGACCGTAGCGTTCGCTGAAGGCGGAGAACCAAGTTCGTCGACATAATTTTCCCAGTAGTCTACTCGTCCGTAGAGAATCGTTTGGAGCTAGGAATTGTAAGCCCATGATAGCCGCCCTTATGAATATCGAATAGGAAGGCCTCAGGTAATCATTATCTCACTCACTGCGACGATTTTAGTGTTAGGTTCAGTATATTAAGGAGGTGCTTATTTACATACCGCCTTCGTGCTTGTCTCTGATCAGAGCCTGTAGGATACGATTTACCAATTCGAGAATAATACTCAAAACTTCCCAGACCTTCGGATCATCTACACTCCAGGTTCTCCCTGGCGGTTGGGTAAAATCTGGAGAGACGTGGGTCCAGTCAAACCATCTATCTTTACGCAAAAAAGGGAACCACTGCGTTTCGTCAACCTTGATCCTTTCGCGTTGATAGACTCTGAAGTTTCTCTCTTCGTTCGTTCCCATATCTGCTGGCCACGTCCGAAGGCCAGGAAGCGGTAAGGATGGCCGAAGTGTCGAGATGTGTGCAAAAGGGAGGCCTGTCATCCTCGCATCTGCTGGCCGGTGCCCCCCAGATAGGAAACCAGTATCTGGTGAGAATCGGAGATAACGATGCAATGCAGCAACTTGCCATGTCTGAAGACCGAAGAGTTTGTCTCTTTGAGTTTTTTCACTCCACAGTAGCTTATCAATATCCTCATAGCTTTGGGGAGGCGCATTGGTGAAGATTGGATCTTGGTCGTAGTATTTTGGATCATTTATCCTTGGATATTCTGGTGCAAGTAGTGAGTGGTTTGTGTTTTCCGATATAAATGTGCAGTCTCCTATTGGAAATCGGTCTGCCCATGGTGATGACGGTAAATCTTTCGAACGCCCTAGCCTGTCCATGGCGGAATATCAATATAACGGTCGTGTCAGACCCGTCTAGAGGGCGAGAGGGTAACCACAACTATTACTTTTCCAATTAGAGCTGCAGGTGAGATACAATTTCGGAATGGAATAGCGAATAATGTGTCCGGATTCGGAAGATAACAACAAAGGGAAGGGCAGTCATGGAACAGTGCGAACAGGACAATGCGTCATAAGTCGAATAAGGGCAACCAGCTAGACTACCTAATAGATAGTCCATGCATGGATACCTCAGTGGGCTCGAGACTAGAGTCGTGCTCAAACCGAAACGACATCGCAGCGACCTTTCGCAGCGGATATCACACCTATTGCCTACTCGGTCTCAGCATTCATCATGCTGACAGTGTGATCCAGGGTATCAAGGCTCAGATGTGTCAACTCTGTAGCACTCATTCTCTGAGATTCGAGGATCATCTAGAGGGTGCCACGTGGTCTCGAGAAGGACCGGCTCGTTTCGCTCACAGACATCTCATGTTAGACAGAGACAAGGCGGATTCTGGAAAGGATTGTGCCGCATCTAGAAAGGAGATGCCCTGGTATGGATGCTGATGTATTGCTTATGATATTGAGTGATCTAAAGTAGAACTGGGCATAGAAGGTTATGGGTTGAACGATGAATTTTTGTTAACGCCGCGAACCTCCTGCCAGCAGCTTGGGTTATCTACTAAGTATCTAATACTTACTGCGCTGTAATTGCAGTGAGCTTAGCGGCCTTCTCCGCTGTAGTTATGTACCTAATGCACAAGCCACAGCGGGGAACGGGAGCGGAGAAACCCTAAGACTTGTAGACCATCCACTAATATGAGTCGCAATTCAACTTCAAAGTAACCTGAATACGTACTTACTTAATTGCAGTAAATTTCAACAAGACAATCATAGCAAATCGGATGCATTGTGGCATGGAATTAGCCCATCGCATTTATAACCCGTAATTATTTTCATATTTCCAGTTGTCTCTTTTGGAGTATACAAAAACTTAAACTTTCCTATCCGGTCTCTTTTACAATTCTACGAGAGCCCCTATTACCCCCCGGCAGGCTGAAATCCACCTGACCGGCAAATGACCACTACTCGACCGACGTGTGAACAAGAGCTTAACTCTGTGGTATCCAGCATGTTGTTTTATCCCCTGAAAGGGATGTATAAACCAAAGTAGCAAATGAACGTTAAGAGAGGCAGATCAAAATAAAAACGCATTCATGTGGATTACCAAGTGCCGCCTAGTACATTCCTCGTAGGCACTAATTGGGGGAAGGAGAGTCTAGTATCCACTATCCCAGCCAATGTCGAAATAGGTAGGCGATGCTGTATTATTTGGGGGTTGTATTCGGAGTAGGGGCTTGCTTGCGTACATATATAGCAAGTCTCGGTTTTGTAGCAAATGGATCTGGGTCCCCTTCTTCTGAGGTAGGGAATTCGAATTTGTCGTACCCTTCTTCAAGTCTGTTCGTTCGGGGAGAGTCACGAAATGTCCTGTCCGCAGATGCCACGGAATCCGTGAGATCTCTGTCTCCAAAGTCAGTACGAAAGAATCCTCGGATGACTGTTGACACAAAAAGGGGTTGTAAATCGACTCACTCCGTTAAAGCCATCTTCTCCATGTTCTCCCATGTAACATGAACACCCTCCTCCCAAATAATGACCCTAGGCAAACGCTGCTCGCATGGGCTGGCTGTCGCATGCTCCGCAATAATTTGCTTCAGCGGGAAATCCGTACAGTTCACCGCAAACAGTAGAGTATGGTCGTCGACGCCGAATACTGCGTCTAATGTGTCGTACCTAACTACTCTGACGGTAGGTTCTTGCAGTCTTAAGACCTCCGCAGTAACATCTGTATACTCTGGATTCTGAAGAACTAGCTCAGTGGGAAGGTGTGATAAACCGTCCAAGGTATTCTTGAGATCAAGCGCAAAGGCATGTTGTGTCATAGATGGCCAGTTGTTGCTCCCATGGTCCAGATGATTGGCGATGTCTAGCTCGAGGCTACCCGCTCCAATAACCAAGACTTTTGTAAAAGGCTGATGATCATGAGTGAAGCACTGAGCAATTGCATTGTTGACAGCTGTGTCAATGTTGGTTTTATAATTCGAACTATTCCACTTTGATCGATTATCCACGAATCGCTTTTGAATTTGGTGAAGGCCAAACATGGCCCCAAAATCGGGACTAACGTCCCTAACTCTATCCTTCAACTTTCTCCATGCCGAGTCATGAATGCTCTGCATTGGTGTAAGGGAAAAGGCTCTCGTGAGGGTTTTTTCGGGGTGGCTGCAGACGAATGGCATTGTGATTAACCACTGGATGGGCGAGAGATCTATTTTAGCAGACCTGTTTCAGGTTAGCTGGTTACTTATTCTATTAGTCCGATGAGAAATGCATCCTTTCGAGCCTTTCGTGTTCTCATCCATGTATGGTACGATAATCCGAAGGAAAGAGGTTACTCACTGCAACTGTTCCTCAGAGAATGCCCACCACTGCTCATCGCCAAAATAGTCCAAATCTCGATACATCTTGAGGGTGGTAGGTTTTGCGTTGCATTCAACCGTAAATCGTAATAAATCGTTGATACCATTATAAGGATACAAGGGCCGGTCCGCTTCGTATGCTCGTCGTATTCTGAGCATCGATTCATACGCATCTTCGGAAGGCGGCTTCGGCGTCCGGACCTCGCCGCATAAGCGAATAGTATTGATCATTGGTTCATCAAGGATGGGCTCCATGTTGCCGACTGTAATTTCATAATAGAGAATAAGAACCGGCGGTTTTGACGGATACAGAGGAATTGACTTTCTTGTGGTTGGCTTCTTGTTTTTTTATAACCATATCACATCGTGTCGAATAGTGTTGGTCGGGAAAAAGTGCCCCTTTGCTTCATCAACCTGTTATGGGTGTTATGATCAACGCTCGCGGCTTCGTGTATCGTAGTACAGATGAGCAGCATTCCCTGTCAAAACAAAGATAGTTTTAATTTATTAGGCAAAACCGTTGGGCCGAGGTTGTAATACCTGAAATCCCCATTCAACCTTATGTGGACGTCTGAGAATGATCCCAAAGATTCTCTCAGGCCCCTTTCTCTCGTGGAACCAACAGAGCCCACGCCCGTATTCACTAACTCTCGAGTGGAGCCGCTCGGGTCTGAATAACCTTACAGAACCGTTTGCGTGGCATCAGACCCGCACATAGTATGTTGTCTTCGCCTTGCCCAGCTACGTTGCACGGAGCAAGGGATGAACGAACATGTACGTATGGGATGAGGCCCGACTGAGCTATAAGCGCTGGCATGACAGCTTCGTTGAGGCGGGATACTTAGACTCGTAGCGATAGTGGCGCCCATTGTCTTTTCTGTAAGGACCCAAATGTAATGAGAGTAGGCCACGATGAGGCATCTCCAATGTTTCTCCTCAGCTTGCTACTTGAGGTGCGGCGCAGGCGAGGTTGCCCTAAACGCTGGCTTGTGGCTTTGGAAACCCCCTATACCGCCCTTACATATTGTGGCAATGTTTGCATGGTCTTGGATATCCGTCTCACCAAGATGATGGTGTAGTAAATATCATTGGGTACGAGCATCGCACATTGCCCAGCTAGGAGCCCATCCTGTCCCTTATCTCAAACATATGTGATACCTCATTTGGTATTCCCACAGTCCGGGTCCGCCATTTGACTCCGCATAATGACCTCATTCAGGGGGTTTCGGGTTACACTGAGGGAATCTAGGGGCTAGATAAGTACCCTGATATGAGACCTAGGTACTTAGGTAAGTAAGTAGATTACTGAGTAATATCTCGGCAGCTTGCGCTACGTTACCTATCAATGAGATGTTTCTCAGCAGTGCTCGAAAGTTCCCCCAAAACCTGCTCTTCTGCAAACATGGGGGATGGTAAGCCCGAGCTTAGCCGCCAATTGAAACACTCTGAGCGATGTCAGCCCGCTCCACAAGGTGCCGCGGACGCTGAAATCGCCCGTAGCGAATTGTTACCCTGTTAGTGCACGCAGTATACGCAGTGGCATGGGCTGTTAGAAACAGGTAAACGTTCAAAAACCCAGACAACCTTACCCTTTAATTGGATCATCTGCGGTATCGCACTCTCTAGAGATACAATATATTTAGTTTATATCCTACGACTGACCGTGGTATTCATTTTGCTGGTTTCTTTGGCCACTGCTAGGTCTTTATGTGCCAATGCATCATGGTTCTCCCTGCTCTAGATGACTCCACGATCCAGCAATCACAATCCCCCGGATGAAGAAATGTATGATTACATTTTTCTTCTTTTTTTCTCATCCGTATTTACCGACATGTCTGGTTTCTGCCCGGGTTATCATCCCCAGTTAGCTCCAATGCACGGCGCCGTGGCAGCTCCCCGATGCTAAGCCGAAAAGGACCACGGAAGATCAACAGCGACGCCCGTTTACGGAATGCCACGTTGAGAATGGAAGATCAACACATCGGTCCCCCGCTTATAGAAGGAGCGTGCTTTCATGCACGGCCGTATCGGAGTCTTGGGAGATTTAACCGTGTATCGAGCCATCGTGAATCAACTGGTGGCTGACGGGGTGCCTTTCTTCGCAACGCAAATCTTCGGCATTGCGTCCCGTTCCTCTCCCGCAGACACCGTCGTTCAACTTTCATCAAATGGCCGTTCAATTTTCCACAAAAGAGCTTCCGTCACGGCTTTACCATAACCAATTGTATTACTTTAAGTGATGATCCCCGCTCTACGACCCGCTATCTAGTTGGCAGTCTGAGAAGAGCACATATAATCACCTCATAATTATGAACTAAGGTTATTGTATGTATATACGGACGAAAGTCGGCTCATTGGCGAACTCTACTACGACCATTGGTTTTAAGCAAAGAGAAGGTCAACAGAGATTTGACATCGGTGCCACCGCAATGCCGAAGTTTAATACTGGTGCCCTGATGCTGGCGCATGCCTTCGGACTGCTACAGGGTACAGCACTTGCAGCAGTGAATTGCGCCGGTACCTTCAAACCAATATCAGCTTCCGAATATGTCGCCGCCATCAACCCGGGTTGGAATCTTGGCAATACTCTAGATGCCATCCCGGATGAAGGGTCATGGAATAACCCCCCAGTACAAGCTGGGACATTCACCGATATCAAAGCGGCAGGCTTCCAGAGCGTGCGAATACCGGGTAGGATGAACCTCAACAAGCAGCGCCTCGTCATAGCTCCTAACTATACGATACAGTCACTTATGCCGACCATTTCGTGGGTAATTCGCCTGGATGGGAAATAGATTCGGATTGGCTCCAACGAGTTTCGGATGTGGTCGACATGGCTCTCGATGCCGGGCTGTATGTCTTAACAAATGTCCACCATGGTATGTGCAAAGTGATATTGGCACCAGTACGATTACATACTCACTATTGATAGACTCGTGGCAGTGGGCCGACGTATCGGCTGCGGGGGCAAATCTGACAGCAATCGAAGAGAGAACGTATCACACCTGGCTTCAAATAGGCGAGAAGCTGGGCTGCAAGTCATCCAGTGTCGGGTTTGAGCCAATAAACGAGCCGCCTGTTGATACCGAAGAACAAGCAGCGGAATTGAATAAGCTCAACGGCATATTTCTTGAAGCTCTCAAGGACTCAGGGGGCTTTAATACGCAACGGGTGGTTACTCTCGCTGGTCCTAGCATGGATAGCATAAAGACATCACAATGGTTTGAGGCACCCACAGGCTACGACAACCCTTGGGCTTTGCAGTATCATTATTACTCGCCATACGACTTTATTTTCAGCGCATGGTGAGAATATACCCTAGGTCCCTTGGAAACTCCTCGCTGACTAACATGACAGGGGGAAAACCATACTATCTGACTCGGATATTACGACGATCGAGAGCGATCTTGAAAATATCCGTGCTAACTTTACCGATGTGCCGCTTGTGATTGGGGAGTTTGATGCAAGTCCCCTCAGTACAGAACCAGCCGCAAGGCGGAAGTACATGGATGTTGTAGTTCAAAAAGCCAAAGAGCTCGACACGGCAGTAATGGTCTGGGACAATGGTCTAGATCACTTCGACCGCAACACAAAGCAATGGAAAGATCCGCAGTCTCTCGAGATCCTGCTCAACGCCGCTGCTGGTGTCAGCAACAGTCTCTCTAGCTATACGACTGATGCAACAGCTACCGAGCAATCTAGTTCCGCATACGTATTTCACAAGGTCGGCGACGCTGTCACTGATCAGACAATATCCGTTTATCTAAACGGGAACACTTTAATGTCGATTGCCACCGAAAAGGGGACAGAACTTAGCCCATCAACGGATTATCGTACGTCTGACGGAGACATCACCTTCACGTCTTCGTTCCTATCTACTTATTTCTCATCATCGGGATCGCCAGGCAGCAAAGTGAATCTCACGCTCACCTTTTCAGCTGGTGCCACAGCCGGCGTGAATTTTGTGCAGTGGGATTTGCCAAAGCTCGGGTCAACGTCATCCACAGCTGTCTCCGGCGCCGACCTTCGCATTCCCATTACATGGGCTGGTATCAACGAGCCTGCAGCCGTCAAAATGCTACGCACCGACGGGGTATACCTGTTCGATGACTGGACCCAGTACCTAGGACACCTTCAAGCGGCCTATGGCACATATAGCGGACAATGGAATTGGGATGGGAGTGACTTGATCCTCACTGCAGCGACAGTCGACGCTGTTATCGCGGCCGGTGTGGCGACGACATTCACGTTCGACTTCTTCCCCAGAGTCGCCGGGAATTCAGTGAACTATACACTGAACGTTTAAATCTAGATTAGAGAGCTGCAATTTCTCCTCATTAGTGCATCATCTACTATTACCTAGAATTCTCACGTGTATAAATGAAAAAAGTGGTAAACTGATATTCAGGGATGAATGTGATTTATATTGCTCAAATTGCATATTTGACGCCGGATTTCCCCAGACTTATAATCTTAAGTTCCGTGAACTCAAGTACACCCGCCATTCCGCCGAACCGACCATACCCCGAGCTCCCACCAACACCCCCATTCGGGGTCCCAGCCGCGATGTATACAGACGGGTTGTTGACATGACAGCTACCCGCCCGGACCTGACGCGCGACATCAAGAGCTCGCATTACATCCCTTGAGAAAACCGCCGCGCTGAGACTATAGTCGCTATTATTTGCAAGCGCAATAGCCTCCTCATCTGTCGCGAAAGTAGTCAGGCACACGAGAGGACCAAAGCTCTCGCGTTGGAAGATCTCCATACTTGGCGACACACCGTCCACGACGTGCGGCGCCATAATAGTCAAGTTTGGACCAGAGGCCGCTACATCGCCGCACAACAACCTCGCACCCGAGGACACGGCGTCGTTCAGAAGTCTCTGGACACGTTTCGTCGATGCTGGTGTGAATAAGCCGGAGATGGAAACATGGGGGTCTTCTTCGTGATTTCCGACTTTGATGCTCTGAATCCTGGCCAGCAATGCCTTTTTAAAAGGCTCGGCTATCGACTCGTGAAGTAGCACCCGTTCCGTCGACATGCAAATCTGGCCTGCGTTCGCCAGCGCCCCGAAGGCCACGGCCTCAACGGCGTCGTCAAGATTTGCATCTTCGAGAATGATGACGGGAGCTTTGCCCCCTAGCTCCAACACACACCGTTTAAGACATGTGGCCGCGTAACCCGCGATGATGCGCCCTACGCGGTCGCTCCCGGTGAAATTGACATGTCGGATAAGCTCGTGCTTCACGGCAAATTCGGTTATGGCGGGTGTGCGTTCCGGAGAGACAGGGAGGAAGTGCAGGCAGCCCTTGGGCAGACCGGCCTCAACCATCGAGCGAACCACAAGATGCTGGTTCTTGGGAGAGTACTCGGATGGCTTTAGGATAACAGTGTTACCGCATATCAATGGGGTGGCGATGGCGCGAACCGTCAGACTCGCCTGCTCGGATTAGTAACGCGGTCTGCTTTTTCCCGGATATAGTAAAGAGGATCATCCTACCGGGGCGTTCCACGGGCTAATCGCTAATACGACCCCTAGGGGTTGCCGCTCTACTAACACGGTGGTACCAGGCGTATCCGTTGGCATGATTTCCCCCTTAATTTGTGACACCAGGCTGGCCGCTTCCCGCAGATTGCCCACGCCCGAGATGGAGTTGACCTTGGTCCAGTGTTTCGTCCCCGATACTTCTGCTGACATGAGTGCGGGCGCCTCGGTCTCCATGTACCTCTCCAAGATATCCGCCGCGCGCAGGAAGATGATGCGCTTGGCGGACGGCCCCGTGCGTGACCATGTCTTGAAAGCGGCGGAAGCGGACTGAATCGCTCGCTCGTAATCATCCGCGGTCGCAGAGGCGCAGTCGTACAGTTTCGAACCCGTCATCGGGTTATACACGGGGAAGGTCGCGCCATCTGAGCTCGGCGTATAGCCGCCATCAACGAAGAGCTGTTGTGGTTCACTGAGATCCCTGGCTGACGACGAGTCCGCCGGGTTTCCGTTGCTTTGGCCGTTACTGGTCGCCATGTTTGATTTCTGTCACGGATATCTCAGTTGGAAAGAAGAAAGCTAGGTAATAACGAAAACTCCGAGACTTTTACGGAATATAAGCGACGATATTTGAACATGCTGGTGATCTGCTATCCCTAACCCCGCGCGGATATAATCGACCCCCTGCATGTCCTCCCCGACCGGAAGAAGGGACCCAAAAATCGCGGCAGTTGTTTTTCTTGGAGTTTTAAGATTAGAAATGCGTACAATCACACTAATTTTATCGGGACTCATGACTTCATCCCGTCTGGGGCGCGATGAGGGTAGTCTAGCCTTGGGCACACAGTGTCTATTATTTGCTGATTTGGCGAAAGCAGACTAGGTAACAGGGAGAGCACAATTGTGACATTTTATTTTCACGAGGTGTCAGAGGAGATCATCACGAATAATTACTTTTATAAATTCTCGTAAACCCATTATTCCTATCTCAGAAAGCCTTGTCAAGTTCAGTATCCACTCCACGAGTCCCACCATTCTCAATCTCTCCGCGTCTTCTCCGCTCCTTCATGGCACCCCTCGCCTCAGCCTGCTCGCTTTTCTTCCTATCGGCGGATGTCGTAAGTAATTGTACTTTGTGTTCCCACAGAAACCACCGCAAAGAAAGTGCACCCACCGGTCAAGCTCACTCGCCAGGTCCGGTTGTGACCCGGTAGCTCCAGACTTGCGAGCCACGGCTTCAGCTACCTGGCCCTCCCCGAGTGCTCGCATCTGATCGCCCTCCAACTCGCCATGCCACCCAACTTCCTCCTGCGTCCGGCCAAATCGCTCTTCTCCGGCCGGCGCGCCATGCACGCCCCACCCTAGACTTGAGGGGACCGCGTCTTGGATACCCGAAGACTGATTCCCAGGAACGCGCTCGGCTACAGGGCGTCCGTGGCCATGATGGTGAGCTGCGCGTTCTTCCGCTGGGGTCGATGTTACGGGATTGCCTTCTGTCTCATAGGCCGCGTTTCGAGGGGGTTGTAGTGCGCCGGAAGGTTCCATGTTGGTAGGTAGGAATGAGACTTGATGATGACTTTCTCTGGCCAATCGTGGCGTTTCTAACCCAACACACTCTCTAAATAAAGAGAAGTCTGCAGTGCTTGCAACAAGGTGGTATTACCATAGGCTCTGACGTAATGAACTAGCATTGAGTCGATGACGTCGACGATAGTTCCTATAGCGCCTTCTCGAATTGGCCAATCAGCGTCTGGGAGATCGCCGTATTGGGATAGGCATTATCTAAACTCAACTTAATATTCAATTAGTCTAGGATTGTAATTCTTGGTGATAGAGGGGCCATTCCTGCTCACCCGTCCAAGTTTCGTGGAAGAGGCCGGAGTGTTCTTTTCAGGATTACCATTCTCAAGCTGGAGTAAACAAGTCGAGGATCCTAAGATTCCATTCTAGCAATGATAATTGGTCTATTCCGTATAGTTGTCCCAGAAAGCGCAAGTACGGTGCGCCAGACTAGATCTTGCAGATGAGTGTGGTAGACCTGGAAACTTGGGAGAAAACATTGGCCATCCTACGCAAACACGTCAGCTCCAAGAAAGTGTAAACGGCGGCCAGCAATTAACTTTTTTTTATTGAGAGTCTCGAAATTTCCAATGAGTGGTAAAGACCCGTGTTCAATTGGCGCTTTTGCCACGTTCTTGGTACTGCACTCGGATACGAAGTCTTTGTCACGACTTCTTGTGTGCAAAGTATAGGCGAGGAGTAGCAAATTTCCGCAACACTAGAAAGCCATCCGGCTTATCTTATCCACCAGGCGCTTCTGACAAACCTCCACATAACGAATATCGAAGTGCATGAGCATGTGCACGAGTATGCGCTTAATTGTCTCCCAAACGAAGAAACAACCCAAAGAGGCGAGGGCTCTACAACTGAGCGAATGGCCCGAGACAGACGTATAGTCGAACTTGTTCGCATCGGCATCTTCCAGTCTGTGGGAGGTCGCTTCGCGTTTAATGTTGTCATATGTGGCTGAAGGTCCGATTCAAAATTAACCTGCCGGCGAGGGAACGAAATTCGCGCCAACGGATATATGCGTCCGTCACTAAAGGCCCACGGCGCAACAGACATGCGCTAAATGGGTACTATTTATATTCCAGATACATCAGCTAATTTGATGTGGTAGGCGATGTGTACAGTAGAGTTGTACCCTGGGACCCAATATATTCTCTTATTTCTTTTCCCTGTTAAGCCGAGTGAAATACCCAAAAATGTCGCAACCAAGTTTTTCTCTCGTCTTCACAAGCTAGGTTTACAGTTTCCTTCCAGAAAACCATTGGATCGCTTTGGATTGGAGGGATAAGGGGCAAAGGAAAGGATGGGTTTAAATATGAACTGCTGAAAAAGTTTTACCATGGGAGGCCACGGGGCCAAAATACCCTGACCTAGGTATATTTTATCGTTTTCTAAGGCGCCAGACTGCTACACAATCCCTGTCCCGTGTTGTTTCAAGTTTGTTTAGCTGTTTGCTGTTCCTGGATTTTGGTACGGTTTCTGCTATCAGCAGCGTCTCCCTTGCCTTGCTTACATGGGTATATACATAACCTGAGAGCCCAATCTTTAAGAATCGCGCCGGATCACGTCCGTTCATCATTCAAACTCGCCACGCTCAGACTATTTTGAGCAGCAAGCCATATAACCAGCCTTGCACAATGTTTCAACCTCATTTTCCCCTAGCTTTCCTGGTCGGGCTCAGCCTAGGCTCAGCTAATCCTTCCGATCAAAACATTGCTCGCGACGTCGATCCAGCCATCCCCAAATATGTCCCTCCAGCTCTAAATCGAGATATCACAGAGTGGTTTGCCATTGGCGACTCCTTCTCTGCCGGCATTAGCGCAGATGTGCCTAGCGATTTGCTGAATGGGGCCTGCAGTCGTTTCAAGATGTCATATCCCAATCAGATGAATCAGGACGAGAGATTCCCGGGGAACACTAGCTCACGAACTTTCGTCTTTGCATCTTGCTCCGACCCGAATACGGATGCCGATAACCAGATCGACCTTTTATTGCCAAACCAAAAAGCAAATTTTCCCAAGATGGAAAATCCACAGATAGGGACTGTGAGTCTTTCGTGGGATGACCTTGGTTTTCTAGAAGTAAGATATTCCCTATAATCTGAGTATTAGTGGATAGTCGTTAAGAGTTACGCCAGATTTTTAATTCTTGCCTATATCAATGGGTTGGGTACGGCGTAAGTGTTCACTTCCTCTTCTAGTTTTCAGTTACCAACCTAGAGAACTAACTCTGACTAGATGGATTGCAGTGCTGCCCTTACAGCCGCCCAGGGAAAGTTGAATGGTCCCAACAAGACTTTTGAGCTTCAAATTGCCAATAGCCTCACGAACATTCTGGCGAAGGGAAGGACGGCTAACCCTGAATTTCAATTGTGTGTGAATTCGCGATAGGAAATCCCATTTATGAAAAAGGTAATAAGAGCTAATACATTATCCGTAGATACGTTACCGGGTACATTCGGCTTTGGAATGATAACAACACACAGTGTGATACGACCAGCTGGGCACCGTTGTATAAAACTCCCGCTTATCTCACTACAAGCCTTCGGCAAGACATGAACTCTCTTATTCTGAGGTACGTCTTGCACCGCAATTATGAAAGTTCCCTTTTAGTTGACTAGAATTAGACTCAATGATGTCATTAGGGAAGTCGTTAACAGTTTAGAGACCGCCCTTGGCGGGATTTACTTTGTGGACGAATTTGAGCAGCAGTTCGACGGACACAGATTTTGTGAAGTGGAAAGCGACTACACCTACCACAGGATGCCAATCGACCAGCGGACATGGATCATACACTACGGGAGCCCATATGGAGATCCTTCCTCGATAGACGGTTTAGGCCCTGGCACACTTTTCGATGTGGTTGATTCTATCTTGATCCCACCGAAAGATGGCAAATCGACAACAGATCAGATCCAAGCGGCGAACGGAAATCTCTCTGCGCTCAACTCCGCATACGACAGCGTAGACTCGATGACAGCCGTTTTAAACCAGTTAGCTCAGGAGGATACCAAGTACGGAATTCTCCCAATTGCTTGGGCGCGTATCATGCATCTTAAGGGCTCGGGGTACACAGAGATGTCGAGTGCTGTCATCGATAAAGTGCTAAAATATGGCGCCACAGGCGCAGGACCCGCGGATCCGGGTTATCCCCAGGGCCTTCGTTGCACAGGGGGTGGAGTTAACAAATTCCTCGGCCGGGATGATCTCAGCGGGAAGATTGCCAGATTCTGTACCGATGCTACTGCACAGGGGGAACACGACTACAACAGTGGTTCTATTAGCCGTACTTATAACTCAGGCACACGATACGAAGTCCGGCTTGGAATCGATTGGCCACAAGGCCTGGATATTTCGGAAAACATGGAGGCTAACTGTGTCAATAATATGACCACCATTATGGATAGTGAGGTCTCCGTGGACTATATGGACTAGATGGGCTTATTTTTAGTTCGTGTCTTCCATGCCCATTCTGTGCTAACGGAATCATACAGGCTGCGACGGAGATGACCTCAACAATCCATTGAACTGGAAACACGGCGGAAAGCTAGGTGCGGGCTGGGTTAATTACGACATCGTCCCAACGACCGACCAGGGCTACACGCCGGGCACTTGCTCGGTCCACCTCCAAGAAGACGAGGAATGGAAGGGAACCAACGGCCCCGGGACCGAACGGCTATTCAATTACTTTATCGAACAAGCGACGATGAAGGACGGGGCGGGTAATGTCATCGGCACGCTTGGTTTCGCGCCCAACGGCGTAGATCCCGCGCTTATCGGTGCTGGTGATGGCCATTCGCTCGATTTCAACTCGAAGCTGCCCCTCTCACTCGTCATCACGCCCGAAGCAGGCGGGAATCCCAGCGACTATATACAGTTCACAATTGGGGCGCAGAGTTGGAGCACGGCCGCGAGCACGGGCCGTGCGAGATGTGATACGGGGAGCTGGTCATCAAATTTTAGCCCTGCAGTGAGTCTACCCTCGGATCCAAGTTGACTCAGAAGCTAATAACCTACTCAGAGCCGCCTCATGGATTGTTTTTTCCTCTGCTGAGGGCATGTTTATCTCAATTATGGTTATTAAAGGGGGGATAATACTGGTGCTCTTGAGGAGTGCCGCATCGGAGTGGCATATATCTAGACGAGCGAAAGGGGTAATCTCTGCTATTGTTGAGCAATTGGTTGTATCAAGGATGATGTGAATGAAGACTCAGTTACGTGACATCTACTGTGAGGGGTATTATAGACACTGTCCCTTGCATCGTACCTACAGTCACTCGAAACAAGTCCCGTCCCTTTTCTGTTCAAGTTCAAAACCCTTCACCATAGAAAGTTGTATTGTTCGAAGTTGTGAGAAGGACGGAGTAATTGACATGGGAACCACCGTGAGGGGTAAGAAATAGGAACTGTCCCTTGTACCTTTCCGCAAATTTAAAAGCAAATAATTTGAAAAAATTACATGATATTAAAAAAAGAGGTTATACTTTAGAAAATTACCTTTATTTATCCTTTACTTATGAATTTACTTATGAATTAGGCCAGACATTACACTTTGTGTGAAGATATTTCGGTCCGAAAAATGCGGACGGGACTTTTTTTGAGCCACTGTAAGGGCCGACTCCGGGCTACCCCTCACGGTGCAGGGAGGTCGATGTCTCCCCCAACCCATTTGCCCGTTCGCACTATTTTACTATGACAGTTCGCCCGCTCAAATCTGACTCGGAGTACACCCCACCCTGAATGATCTTAAGCTACCAGGCTTCTAACATTAGGTAAGCTGCATGGGGTGATTTAGATGGCTTTCACCATTGAGCAGCTTTGTGCGCTGACCTCTCGCATGTAGAACATGACTTGGAGAAATCAGGAATTATTGGATATGCTCGCCGCCACGGGCGAGGGCGTTGACGATGACCCAGCAGACTGGGGTTCATTGGACCCCGAAGCTTTTGTTAGGCAGATGGACCCATCAGTGCACATGGCAACTCCAACAGAAGTTCGTAACGAGGCTCGCATGAGGTCACGGAATATTTTCGCTAGTTACGAGACTCTGCGCGCCATCTTATCTCGCCACGAGTTGACGATTCAGAAGCGTTGGTCCAAGAAGACGCGACAGCAGAGGCAGAAGGTCTTGTTGGACACCTGGCCGGGCATGCCAGCATCTCATCGTCCTGATTTCGATGCGTTCCGTCGGACCAACAGGGTGCAAGGAGCAGCAGTATCAGGAGATCTGTTCAAGAGTCACTACACATGGCCGCACATTAATCAGGATGACCTCCTCAAACCCAAGACCTTGCTTTTATTGCTGAACGCGCGAGGACGCAATCCACCGACTAGTTTTGCCGCCGCTGACTTTGAATCCATGCACTTGGGACTAGTGTCGAAGAATCTAACCGCGGTGTTTCTGAATGGTCATACCATGGTCTTGCATGGCGCCCGGGATGCCGCCGAATACGGTAAGCTGTTATCATGGGATGACCACCCCGATGCCTTCGACTGGATGGTATCGCGTACGCAATACCTTCCAGGCGAAGGGCTACTGGTTCTCGAAGCGCAGGAGAAACTTCTGCAATTTTTAGTTGATAGCTGTTCCCAAATCCTTGCCGAAATCCCAGCCGAGGATCTTACCGGGCCTACCTTCCCGGTTCAACCGGAGCCACGTCTTAAGACGGAGAAAGAATCTACTGGCTTCGATTCATTGGCGGTCATAGCCGCTGAGGCCCCATATAGACTGCCTAGTAAGCTAGATCTGACGCGTGTTGAGTCAATCCTCGGTAGCAGAGTAGTTGCCGCTGAAGACCATCAATGGGCATTGAGGGAAGATCCTGCGTATTTTGTGGAACAACTTATCGAGGTCAAAGAACACAGACAAGAATTACTGAAGGACACGCTTGGTGCGAGTCATCCTGCGCTGAAGGTCATCGATCGAAAACCGTTGTGGGCTCGTGTATGTGGCACAATTGCTTTTGAGGCTTACGTGCAGCTTGGAGCCTTCACGGAGCTGCATCAACAAGCTCAGATATTGCGGCTGCTTCATGACAAACACAAAGACACAATTTCAGCGACCGAGGACTTACCGGAAGAATTCATGAACACCATCCTTAAATTTCGGCACTACCTATACCAAACAGCGAAAGGCCCGCTGAATCAACTCCGGGAATGCGTCGTTGCTTCTCCCCCCTGGCGTTCATACTTTGTTCGCCAACCGCCCCCAAACTCGACTACTACCGAGATCCTTGTGATGTCAAAGCCTGGTGTGAAAATGAACCCCATCGAGGAACAACTCCTCTACCTTCTCCGTCTCCTGTGGGAAAATGGCCGGGATCTTTTTTTCATTGGCCTCCCGCTGGTAGTGGATGAGCTGGGGAAATTGCTCGAGACAGAACCTCGTGCTCAAGATCTATTATCGGCACGCATTGCTAGCGTGGTTGGCGACCTGGCTATCGTCTCACAGTGCATCGCGCAGCTTAACCTTTACTTGCCATGGGCTCGGCGGTTTGAGAACGCCTTAGCTGAGCGGCTGGGAGATATCGAGAAGGAATTTGGTGAACGGACTAAACCTTGGGGTGCGGTAATGTCAGCTCTCAACGAAAGGAACCTCGGCCAGGTAGTTAGACTCGGTACCCCGTCCGATAAGAGATTCAGCTACCCGGTGGAGAAGAGGCGGACCAAACAGAACGTAGAAGCACTGCGACGAGCCGAACAGAACCTTGATGAGTTTTGGGCCGCCGTAGACCGTGTTGTGTACACAAGATGCGGGCAATCGGCAGCGCCGACTCATCGCCGCGTAATGCGACGTACACCGGAGTGGGTTGAGCCTGCAACGACTGCCACCAATTCGGGTAGAGAAGCCGTTTTGGATCCCGATCTGGTCGACCTATACAAACCGCTTTCTACAATCTACATCGGCGAATTGACGGGAGATAAAACCTCAACAATAACCTCAACAACCAAGACGAAAACGAAGACACACGCTTCGGTTCAACCGGCCGACAGCCTGCCTGCTGTCATCCAAAACGATGAATCGCGCGAGGAGCCCGCGGTGCCAGTTCATGTTGCCGTAGATGCCCGCTCGTTCAAAGTTTTCCGCACCCTGTTTTTCAACCCCGCCGTGACCTCCTCGCCCGGCGAGGTATCCTGGAACGAGTTCTTGCATGCGATGACTTCCCCGGGGCTTTTCATGGCCGAGAAGATGTACGGCTCCGTCTGGCAGTTCGAGAGGCTCGAGGGCGACCAGAGCAGAATCCAATTCCACGAGCCGCATCCTCGCGGAAAATTCCCGTTTACGACGGCAAGGAGATACGGCAGGAGGCTGAACAGGGCCTTTGGATGGACTGGAGATACGTTTGTTCTGAAGGGAAAGTAGGGAGGCCCAATGTTCGTTCCCTACCTTTAGATGGAGGATATGCGTTGGAAGCGCAACAGCTACCACGGGACACAATGGATAACAAAAAGAGGCGTAAATAAGGAGTACGGAGATATTGGAGGGATATAGGTTAAGAGACAAAAGAATGGATTGGATCCGATGGGGCATGACCGGTTCGTGAAAATGTTGTACAGTTAGGATTGAAAATTTAGGATACCAAGACAATTGTGCGTTACCTCGACTTACAGGACGGAGCTGTTTAAGTATGTAGCACTTACAGAGTGAAGTTTGAGATTCTAGTGGGGTTGATTTTGTACCTAAGGCAGGCACTTAACCAGATTTGGAAAGTAGGCGGGGGCTAAACTGCCCTAACAGAATGATGACAGGTGGGTACCTATCGCTGGCTGCCTTAGTTAGTACGGACATCACGCGCGGCATTCACACTTCGATGTACCTCGGTAATGCACCCAGTAGCCATGCCACTGCTACCACACCCACGATGGCTACTGCTCAGCGACATCCACTTCCGACTGCACGACCTCGAACGCACAAGACGGACGGCGGAATGGATTGTGTCGGTGGCGCGACAGACGCCTGGCCTGAGCCGTGTGGTCGTGTGCGGCGACGTGCTGACGGCGCGCTCGATGCAGCCGACGGCGGTGCTCTCGGCCGCGTACCGCTTCCTCGCCGACCTGAGCGGCTGCGTGCCGCACGTCGACGTGATCCTCGGGAACCATGACCTCGCCTACCGCCGCGACTACAGCACCAGTGCCCTCGAGGCGCTCAAGATGCCGCGCTTGCAGCCCTTCGTCTCGCTCTACGACGACGTCGGCAGCCACAGCTGGGATGGCAGAGACGTGCTGGTTTTGCCCTTCCGCGAAGACCAAACCGAGCTGACGGCCGCCGTGGCCAAGCTCGACCCAGAGGCGGCCGCCCGCACCGTCGCGTTTGCCCATCTGGCCCTCAACCGGGCCGTGACGCAGCGTCACGTTGTCCGCGACGATGGCAGCGACATGGGGCATTCCGTCCGGTACCGCGGGCTTACTGGCCCCGATCATTTCAGGACGCTTGCTAGGCTAGTGCCAATTCCTGCGTTCCGACGCTGCTGCTCATCGCTGACTTTTGTCTCACGCATGTAGAACTTTCACCGGCCACTTTCACAGTCATCAAGTCATTCTTCAATCAAACGAACATGCCTCGGCGGCTGGGGGTGAGAATCGCCTGCAGGGTAGCGTCGCCTACTTGGGTGCTCCTTTGCAGTTGACTTGGGCCGACCTCTGCGATGAAGATCGCGGTGTTGTCCTGCTAGACCCCGCGACATTAGAGCACGAGCTGGTCGTCAACCCTCATGCTGTAGGCTATATCACTGTTCAGGGCTTGGAGGTCCTCGATGATAATGTCGACGCTTCGACTGTGCAAGACAAACACGTCATGATGCTTGGGAGGCTCACACGGTTTCAGCACTGGACTGCACGGGACAAGTTGTTGTCGCTTGGTGCCCAGAGTGTGCGTGAACCACAAGCAAGACCACTGTGGGGGGATGGTTCGAATTCATCCGCATACCACGGCTTGGGCGCTTCCATCCCAGCAAGCGATCGGGATATTGCTCTTAGATCTGTCGAATCAGGTGGTTTGCTTGGGGAAACATCCGGATCGACTGTTGATGAGTCAGGAGCGCCATCACAGCCCGATGACATACCATCTAGCAAAATTGACCTGGTGGAATATGTGCCTGATTACGTTCGGTCTTTGGCGGTTGAATCCATGCACGAGAAGAAAACGATTGAATTGGGCCAAAGGCTGATAATGGCCTCCGAGTCTACAACTTCCTTTGGTGACGATGCGGCTTACAAGGCACTGTTAGACCCATCCTATTCCATCGCCACTCCGGACGATTCGCAGACTCCTAGCAAACAGGTCTTCGTGGCAAGACCACGCTCGATTGTAATTTCAAACTTTCTCGGCATCCAAGGCGAATGCACTATTGATTTTGACGGGGACCTGGGGCGTGGCTTGACTTTCGTTGTTGGGGACAACGGCTCAGGGAAAAGCACACTCATTGAAGCTATCGTCTGGTGTCAGTTCGGGCGATGTATCCGAAAAGGGCTGTCAGTCGGGGATGTTGTTAATGACATCACTGGCAAGGATTGCATGGTCACTCTATCCTTTTCAAATGGGTACACAATCACTCGATTTCGGAAGCACAAGATCCACGGAAATCGTGTGATAGTTTCGCTTCATGGCATAGACCAGCCACAATTCGAGCATGGCGAGGCTCGTACCAGCCAAGCCGCACTGGACGATCTTTTGGGTATTGACTATGACGAGTTTATCAAAATGGTGGTTTTGGGGCACGAGAGCGCTGCTAGCTTTCTAAGCTCAACGCCCACCCAGCGTCATGAGTTGATCGAATCAACACTCGGGCTATCCACGCTAGATAAATCGGCTGATTTATCCCGAATAACGATGCGTGAAATCGACGACGATCTCGCCGCCCTTCGCAGCAGAATCAGTACAATCGAACAGACTGTGTCCCTCATTCAAGATCGCATTGCCAACAGGGAAAGGGAGCTGCGACGCCTGCGCATAGAAGAAGAAGAAGCGAGAGAAGCAGTCCGCTTGATGCAGACAGGGTCTGGCGAAGGCCAAACGGGCGATTACGATCTCAAAGGCCACCGAGCCCATCACGCAGTCGAGGAAGACCTAAAAACAGTAAGTACAAGGTTGGAAGATCTCAAGTCCAAGATCAGGGAAAGTCAACATGCAGTGAATCAAACCCAATCTGTCCTAAAGAATGCCGAGGCTTGTGAAGTTGTTCCCCCAAAGCCGTCGGCATCAGATCAAGGTATTCACGGAACCGAGAGTCAATATCAGGCCTTCCGAGACGAGCTGCTGGGACTCATCCCACGACAGCCCGATCCAGCAACGATGAAGCACATTCACTTGTTCGAAAAAACACTTCAACATCTTGCTCAAACCATATCATGGCTGCGATTACATGCCCTGAACGCTACAGGTTTTCTCAGTTCAGAGAGCGCTGTGAACCGAATGGCGCTGCATTTCATCCGAATTGGGTTAATGTCATTGGAACGACTCTCAAATTATCTCAACAGCCTCCAAGAACAGTTTGCGTCCTCTGTTTCTAGGCAGCACCAGCAATATGTAGACGCAATTGAGAGTATAGTGGAGAGGATTGGAACGAAATTCACCAAGGGAGAATCGAAGATCATCAAGCCAATCAAAAAGAGGGGTGACACCAAGGCGGTATTGGACAGAGGGCTCAATGAACAAACCGTGCGCTCGCTACCGAACAATGTCTCGAACATCAACTTGCAGGAGGCGAGGCAACAACTCTCCTTTTCGCTCAATCACCTGTCGGGATTATTGAAGGAGCAGGGTGTTCTGCATGACCTGCAGGCTAAACACCAGCGGGAAATGAACAACATCAGGGAGGGGGCACGAAGGCGGGCCGCCGTTCTAAACAAGCTGGCCGAAAAAGAACGGGAAGTCGCAATATATCAAAAATTGATGAAGGAAGAAACCTCGACGCTTGAGGAGCAACGCTCCAGTCACGCTTCTACAAAAGCGGAGATGGAGTCGCTGATGTCTACGCGGGAGCTGTTCCTGTTCTGGGACGAGTCGTTGTCACGACGACGCACGAAATCAGCCACAGCCTCGACCTTCCGCGGTTACATGTTCGAGAAGAGTCTGCAGGAGCTCAACGCTGTAGCCTCGAATATATTGCTCGTCCTGTACGAAAACACTCGTCATGCTCGTGAACTCACAAAGGGCATGTTACGATCGATAATCGCCACCGACCCCGAAGACGGCCAGGATCCCAAAAGCCCACAAAGCAGCGGTGTCCTCGACCAGACGTTAGGTGTGACCAAGACACTGTCTTATGCGAAGCGCAGCGGCGGTGAACGCAAACGCATCGACCTGGCCGTCTTCTTCGCTCTCGTGCAGATCTTGCAAGCCCATAGCAGGCATCGCGCGCGCTACATACTCATCGATGAGGCATTTGACAGCCTGGATGGAGCCGGCCAGGCAGCCGTCGTGCGGTGGTGTTTGCAACTCATGGCGCGGACGGACTTCCAGCTCGTCGTCACTCATAGCGACTACTTGATTAGTTCTGCGCGGGGCGCGTCGGATGATGAGGATAGTGATAAGCTCCAAAGTCAACTCTCGGTCATGTCCGCGGCAATGACCAAGGAGGGCACCAAGTTCTCGTATGCCATGGCGTAAACACGATTAGCCCTGGTTTCATATCTTGGCGGCCCCCTTCGCCCCCAACTGCCCTGGTATCAAAGTGCTGGTCTACATACGGTGATTTGTTTCTTCTTCAGTAACTACGCTACTCAATTAGGCAGTAAAAAAGCATAGGAAAGATTTTCGAACAACACTGTGACAAAATTGCACACGCTAGTTGTTTGTGAACATCTCTACTAAACCTTGAACTTGCTTTTCAGGATACATTTAAATACACGGTTGGTTAGGGTGATACTGTTACAACACAGCCACTTTCTATATCTGAGCTACTATCCTAGCTACTGCTGCTATAGAAATGGCATGGTCCACAGCATGGCCGGATCAATGGCCAACGGGTCCAGACTCCCCCCAGAGCAGGTATATTGCGGCTCCTCGGATAGCTCGACCTGTGCTTTCCAGGAGAACTTCCTCAAGTTGACATAGTTGCATGCTTCATTATGCATCGAAAACTCCGTCGCTGCCTTCTTTTCAATAACACTCGCACATGTATTAGACAAGCTTTACCGTTTGGAAGGCCTAATCTACGAGCCATATCGCCCGTAGGGAAACCCTAAAGAGTGCTCCTTGGCCGTAGTACGTGTCGATTTTACCCCTCTAATTCCCCTTTATATTCGGCTGCGAAGACCTCGGATATAGAATTTCTGTGTTTTGTCCGGAGGCGTCACGCCTTCACAACAATCTCAAGGGGTTATCGTTTTTGAAGACGGCACTGTGCGATGCCATCCATTATTGGAGCCTGTCATATCAAGTGGCTGCTCCTGCAGCGTCTGGCAAATACGGTGGGAGGGAATGTAGAGGATGGAATTAGTTGCTTCTCTTACCAAATAGAGTCCTCTTTCCCCTTACGAAGCGAATTGAGGAAGACCAATATGGTATTCTGTTGAGATGGCTATTCCCTCGTCTATCTTAGTCTCCTTTCCTCCACCATCGCCAATGTGAGTTCTGCTCCGTCTTGGCGCCACCTGTTCCCTCCATGTCCTGCCTGTTTCTTCTCTGCGCATTTCAGTCGCGGTCTAGAATTTGCCAACCGTCCCCCATTGGAGCCGCCTGCGAAGCTTTGGACAAGTGTTCTCAAGTAGAGGCATCAGTTAGAAAGTTCTAACTACTCCAAGAATGTGAAATACAGAGACCAGTTCGCGGGATACTAATGTTGAAACTACTGGGTAGACTAATCAACACCTATTGGATATAATAATTAATTAACTAGCGGAATTCCGGGAATTGTGGGAACAAGGCCAGGAATGCCGTTAGGATGCTCGATTTGAACTCCAGAGTAGCGTTACCATGCTCCGCGAGGATAGGAACACAGTATCAGGACTCTCAAAACTGCCGAGGTATATACTCATCAATTTCTTTACTTGGCGTCTAGCATAGAACTTCGACTACAGTTGGATAACGCACCAGAATTACTTTGGTATCTCGCAGTGGAATCCACTTTAACTCCACTCTATAATACCCACTCATCCAGTCTTGATGTATTAATACTACCTAGTCCCGAAAAACAATGGTGCTTCAAGCGAGGAGGGGTTTATGGGTTCCATTTCTCCACCCGGCCGGCGCTGTTGGCCGCTAACATCCCTGACGTTCGTAATTACGGGAAACCTCCGGTCATGATATATACCTAGTGTACGCGCCGGCCGGCGGATTGATTTTCAACCGTCCTCTTGGAAGACCACCATAAGCAGAGTGCATAGATCCTATGCGAATGTCATGGCAACAACGACGGGCTTACAAATGTTTTGAAACCGACGAGGAGGTCCTAAGTTGGGAAACATGGAATGGAATATATAAGAGTGGCCAGCTGTTGGCTTTGCATTTCCCACTTCTCCGTTAGGCCTACAGTTATTGTATCTGCTGAGCTAGATCCGCCTCTTTCTCGATAAACCCCCCCAATCTTACATCGGCAGCATCCCGGCAATATGGCCCCACAGAAACAAACTCTCACCCGCCAACTCGGCAAAGAAGGCCCCAGGATCCCGGCCACCGGGTTTGGCCTTATGGGATTCAGTATTGGCTATGGCGCGACCGAGTAAGTGTAGTGCCTTTCTGCGGATCCCGGGCACTGTTTTAACGTTTTCAAAATCAGAGCCGACGAGGACCGCTTCAAACTGCTTGATCGGGCGTGGGAGCTTGGCTGTACCAATTGGGACACCGCCGATGTATACGGTGACAGCGAAGACACAATTGGGAAGTGGTTTAAGCTTCACCCTGAGCGGCGCGCGGATATTTTCCTCGCTACCAAGTTTGGCCTCAAACCTGATGGAGCCGCCGGCATCACGGTTGACTCTTCGCCCGAGCACTGCCGACGGTGCGTCGAGAGCAGCTTGCAGCGTCTCGGGGTCGATCAGATCGATCTCTATTACATGCACCGGGCCAACCCCGAAGTCCCAATCGAGAAAACCATGAATGCCCTCAAAGAACTAGTAAAGTTAGTCTCAAGATAATCCTTTGCTTCGTTTTTAACCCCGGCATCTAAATGTCCCGCAGTGAAGGGAAAATCAAGTACATCGGTCTCTCCGAGGTCTCGTCCGCGACTCTCCGTCGGGCGCATGCTGTCCATCCAATTCACGCCGTACAACTCGAGTACAACCCGTGGACGCTCGATATCGAGGGGCCCTCCGGCACACATATCCTCGACACCTGCAAGGAACTAGGTGTGGCTGTTTTCGCCTACTCGCCACTCGGTCGCGGGATCATGACGGGGCGTTTCCGCTCCGCCGCGGACTTTGGCGCCGACGATGCGAGGTCCACGCTGCCCCGCTACCAGGGCGAGAACTTCCAGAAGAACCTGCAGCTCGTGGACCAGTTCGCCGAGGTGGCGAGACGCAAGGGTTGCACAAGTGGGCAGTTGGTCCTCGCGTGGCTGCTTGCGCAAGGAGACAACATCTTCGTCATCCCTGGCACGAAGAAGACGGCATATCTGGAGGAGAACTTTGCTGCGTCCGAGGTCACCCTTACGGTGGAGGAGGAGCAACTGCTGAGAAAGCTGGTGTCGGAGGCCGGGGTCGGTGGGGATCGGGGCGTCATGTTTGGTGCCTTTGCTGACACTGCACCGTTGGAGACTTGAGTATCGGAATAGGGGTAGTGTGTATGTGGCTAAGCGGTGGTTACATAGCCACCTTGTGGCTATGTAAACCTACGATATAGTCAACATCATTAGCCCAGCTAGATCTCTCGGTGGAAATCACCATAATCACTCGCGTTTAGGTTGTTATACATTAAATTCAAATTAGTTTTATTATGACCAAGAGGTTGCCTAATTGAAAAGTCTAGTTATTGTCTTGGACGTATAGGTTTGCCCTATCTCCTTAGTACCCCTATTTTGAACCTACTTACATTGTCCGCTTCAATATCTCTTCGATGCCGGACGAATCGCCCAGAAGCCGATGAAATGGCCCTATCTTGGTCTAAGGTCGAACTTGCAGACTATTTGTATTGCTCGTCAGAGCTGCTGTCCGCTTTGTTGCACATTTTCGATTCAGGGAGATGCAGCAGAACACGCTGTATTTTCATTCATCTGTAGCCGGTGGACGTTAGGCCATTATGACGAACCCCTTTTTGCATCAGGGAAAATCTAGATTAGCTCAATGGTGCTTTAAGAGTTTTTCTAGATATTAGAACTCAAGATTTATGACAGACACAAACACCCTCGCTTTTTTCATTAGTATAACTTTGTACCTGTTATGCTCTACTCTTAAGATAGATTATGGGTAAGCACCAGTGGCCGCGAGGAGATGCTGTATCGCAGGCGTTCTATTCTATATTCCATGATCTCGAACTTGTTTCAACCCCAATTTCTCCTTCGCGGGGGCCCCAGCCTCCTAACATGCTCGCATCAGCGGGCGCAATATTCTTGTGCAAGAGCTAGCTAGACTATAACGATATCATCCTCCATTTTGCAATGTGCCAGTATCCGTCCCAAGTCCTCTGCTCCACTTGCCTGCGGAAGCCACATTATGCCAAGTCGTTCGAACTTGTGGCTCTCAGTTGAGACCGATTTGAGAACAAGGAATGCGTTCTGGTTCGGCCACATACGACCCCAAAACAACAAAAATACCTCAGTGATGGCGCTGGCGTCTTGTCGAGTCATTACATAGTCCGCTCGAATCCAGATTTTGAGCCCCTTCCCATCGCTACTCTCTCTTTGCAAGCAGTAAACAGGCGGCCGCGACGTGGTGCCAGGGTCCGCGAGTTCCGCCTGCATTTCTAGCCCTCGCCCCTTGAGCCGTATGAATCCCACAATAGGACTGGTACTCGGGGTGGGGATGGCTCCTTCTGCACTCAGGCAACTCGCTTCCGTAATCTTGACATCGATATTCGAGCACCGCGAAGTGAAGTCCATGCGATTCGGGTACCCTACGGTCCCAAAAACAGAAAGCCACGACCAGCTCGGCGCGAGGGAGACGTCAGGCCGTCTGTGCGTATTGAAGATATTCCAGCATAACTGGTGCGCGAGACTGCGCTCCCAAAGCCCGGCGAGGTATTTCCCCCCCTTGCCGGATTGGAGGCCTTGCTCGGCGAGGCCGGACAGCGCAACTAACCGGTCACTGTCGTATGTGAACTTGAGAGCGGAGTACCTCTCACTGATCCGCATCCACTGGTACGGCAGTGGGGGGCCTCCGTCGGGCTTCAAGCTTCCGTAGTAGTCCCGCTTGAAATTCGCTATCACCACCATACCACCGCACTGGCAGTCGGTCGTATCCTGGCATTCCCACTTTATCTCATCCGCGTCGTAGTGCACTACCCGTGGTGAGAGAATGCGCTCTTGTAAAACCCAGCCGCGCCGCATGAGGGGGGGATCGGTGGGAAGGTTAGTGTAGTTGCTGCCGAAGTGTCGATGGGTTAGGTGGGGTTGGGGTCGGATCTGTATCGAGGGATCTCGGGGTACTATCTGGGCAGGGTATTCCGTGCCTAGGTTGCTCGATGTGAACAACCCCCCGTGGGAGTCTACGGCTTGAGTGGCAGATATATTTAAATACGAGTTGCCATATACGGATTTCATTTTCCCAGCCTCTCTCTTCCAGTCTTCTGCATCATCTTGGACGATACAGAGGGTGTCGATCCATATGTACTCGATGCCGAGGAGCCGCGTTACCTCTATAGATTCTTGATATATCTTTGGGATTGAGTCCCAAGGAATACTGTCAGTCATGATGTTCATGTTTACTCTCGTTAGTGTGAATGTCTCGTTAATACCCCATCTATGACTAAGGGTTGTATATCGACCCCGTCTGCCTTGAGTATCGAACACCCATACGCGGCCCTCCTGTTTAAGATCTATTAGTCTGATATGATATCTTCATGTAACATTGGCATTGGCGATCTCACCGTGACCTTGACAACACGTGCCGGGAGAATTGGATCATCCCTTGAGCAACATGTATGATTCTCGACGCAAGTTCTACTCCAGTTTTTCAAGTGTTCTATGGTGCGTGCTGAATCTGTGCGCTCTACAGGATGATATATAAGCGCAGGAAAAGCCCTACAGCCGTCATCTCGCTGGTCTGTTATGAGTCGAGTTTAATGACAACAATTCGTAGCTCTGGTTTTGTGGCTCTTACTAGAGTGTCCCTCGCGCCAGAAGTTAAAATGCCTCCAATCTTCTGAGCCATCAGATGCCCATGTTCGCAAGACTCGGCGCCCGTGTCCGTGGTCGACGACAATAAGTATTATTCGTATCTCTTCTTCGTCATTGCGCATCTTAGTAATTAATCCACTACGTTGAGCTAGGAAAGCAGATTCGATAGACTGTTGCCATATTTTTCTAATGTTTGGGATGTCAAGAGCGCTAGTAATGATAGCACACGTTGGACAGCCCTCCTTGCCGCTCCTGCGAAAATCTTTGAGAGAAGCAGGCGGCACTGTTTCTCCAGAAGCAAACTTTGCTTGCGAGCATGCTGAAGGCTCGCAGGTTGTGTGCCAGGGTTGACAGTAGCAGGGATCTGACGAGTTGCGATGGCTTAACATGACGGGATTGGTTGCAGTTGTTGTTAAGAGACGTCTTGAAGGACGGATGCTTGCAGCACAAAGATTGAGTAAAACTATGCTGAGTACTCCTCCCTTTAATGGGAATCGAGCGCCAGCGAGATGCAAGAACCCAATGTCGGCACCCCTGATACGTGAGGTTACATCGGGTTAGTTTCGCAAGGTGATGGCAGGGGTGCGTGCGCCTTCAGCGACCAAGAGATCAAGCCCCCTCGACAAACGATGGTCTTCGAGGCGCAGCCATCTATAAGATAATATTCTAAGATGTATCACCATGGCCTGATATACACTAATCATACCACGGCTCCTGAAAATGATGGTTATTACTACCTAAAACGGAGGTTCTATTTGTATTACCCTAGTCCAGTTATCATGTAGTTTACATAGGCTGAGTGGCATAAGGGCCGGCATCAGGGGCTTAGTGCTGTGACAATGTGGGATTTGCCTAGGTAGGCGGACTACCTCAGGCCTCCAGGTCTATTGCTATTGATACTAAATGAGTTCCGGGGGCTTCTAGGTGAGTGTTGACTTTGATCATCTCCTTAAGGTTGGTTGTGCCCGAAAAACCAAGACATAGATAGGTAGTGGCTGTACATTAAGCGAACATCAAGGGTTGAGATAAATTATTACCAGGGGCCATGACCTGGAGTGGTAACCTTGTCAGCTGGGTATTATGGGACCAGCAAAATATTTATTAATAAACCATTTGAGAATATGCTTCCTGTTACTAAATCGCCTCGCTGTTAGTACACTACTCTGTAAATCATTTATACTTATGTAAATGTATTTTATTGTCTTTTATGGGGAGCTTTTTCTTTCTTTCTTGCTTTTTTTTTGTCCTATACAATGCAATAAAGTGTCAACTACATATTCTATTTATAGTTACGTCCATCTAACATCCTATCTCCCACGATACACTATCTTGATAGATCGACTAGGTTAGTCTAGCCCCATCGCTTTCATCGAGGCAACCCGCTCGAACCGATCACCCCACATAACCTACACCTGCACTACCTACTCAAGTCTCAACGCATCTGGGAACTTTCCCCTCGTTCCCACTCGCCTGTCGAGTTCTAAACGCATTAGGTCCAGTTCTAGGAGCATTTCCCCCCCAAGCGGCAAGTCCATAGCGTTTATATATACAGCAAAAGTAAAGGAAATTACGAAACAAGCTACACTAGCAAAGTGCTGGAAGGCATTTTAATGACACAGGCCCCCACGATATACTAATGTTTGGCAACAAGGGTGTTCGGAACAGGCGCTTCGCGGAAACTTAATTGGTATAGTAAATCACGTGAGAGTGGTAAGCCTCAAAAAGGAAGACGTGTTACCTAACCAGTATTTGTCTCGTAGTCTCGGGCTTCGGTACGCTATATTACGCAATAAGTCAGAACGAGCTGTTCCGCCCTCGCTTCGGTTAGGCTACGTGAGGCAACTTGGTGCCTTTGCAATCCTAGCAGGTATTCCGCAAGGCCGTGTTGGGGCCGACCAAAGTATGGTTGAACACCGACTCGTCTGCGAAGTATGGGAGAATGCGCGCATTTGTGGCCTCGACAACCACTCGGAATGCAAACTGCTCGTTGGCGCCCCAGGAACTAGCAGTGGGGAGTCTTTTAGGCAACTGATTCAGGCGGAGTGCACTAGTCAGTGCGTGCTTGCTCGTCACCGTGAAATTAAGGCATCGTGTAATAGCACGCGTCTTAAAAGCGCTTGAATCGAGAAGCAGAAAGTAACAAAGCGCATCTGGTTAGAGGATTCTGAAGTGCTGCTTGCGTGAGCGCGATTGTGGCTCAAGGCGCATCGGTTTCCTCGTTCACGTTGTTCTACCACGTACTACCGACTCGCTCAGCGGCACTTATTCGCATGCATGGGCGGGCCTTGAACTAATCACGTCTAACAGCCATACGTATTTGCGCTGGGATTGCGACGTGTCGCTTGCCTCGGCGCAATGATGGATCCGCCCTGCGACGATGTGACTGCATCCCACCTGAAGCCCATGTCTCAAGGACGGCATGATGCAGAGTCACTTGAGCACAACCTGCCGAGAGTTGTGGCGTTTGTCTGTCCCGACACCGTGCTGGCAAGACGCGTGGGGCTGCATTGATGCTAGAGGCATCCGGGAAGCAATATTAAGACCAGTTGTAGTTAAGAACACAACAACAGATAATATTAACAAGATAAACCTATAGATGTGGCTTGCCCACACTTGACTTCATAATGCCGCTATGCATGGTAACGATTCGGGTCTAAGTTGTAAAGGGGGGTTCGTAGGCCTTCTCGTCAGCGTCATTTAAGGTCTATTATTACATCGCATACATGCAAAGACTCTCGTTTCCGACAGCCAGAGTAGTCATCCTCACGCATAGTAGTAGCAGTAACCGACACGGCGGCTAGGATCGACAGCAGAAGGTGTCGTTGGGCTTATATAACACACGCATGTGCTGCAGTTTGATAAGGGACAGCGTGGTATAGGAGCAAGCGCAGGTCGTAGGCGGTTGGTTAGGGTATCGGAAGCGCTCGAGCAAGAGCTAAAACTCACGCGCGGTATAGACGTGCATATCTTGGTCGTCGTCACAGTGCGTAAAGAGCAGCTATATCTGCTGCAAAAGAAACAACATAGTACGTCAGTTTCTATGCGATAGGCAAAAATGGCAACTTACCCTTACTACCAACTAGTCTATAGAAAAGCCGTTTGTTTAAGCCATAGCGATCAAAACAGCAGCAATGCAAGGCTCGTAGGGTTGGTTGAAAAGATGGCTACGGTCGACGCGGCAGGGCGGCTGATCGATTTGGGCTGAGTCGAAGTGGGGAAGCACTCGGGGCCCGAGGTAGAAGTCGAACAGCAGTAGAAGCCGATATAAAGCAGCCAGCTCCATAATGCAATCGCCATAGTTAGAAAAGGGAACTGCCTCGATGTCAAAGCAGGGGCTGCCGCCGACGTCAACGTCGACGTCTTCATGCATACGCCTCGGCGGGGGCCCCTGGAAAACCAGCATAGCATTTAAGGCCACAGCCCTCGCCCGAGGGGGGATTCCTTTGGTCATCGCTCTAATGAAGCGCTTGAGGTCGGGAATGACTGCATGTAGAGACAGCCCATCTTCATCTCGATCGAGGTCATCCACATCGGCATCGCTCTGGCGATCGACACACGAGGCCTGTAGATGGGCCTGTGTCCATTGTCGAGGCGGCCGACGACAGCATTGAGAGAATGCTGCCCGAGGTCGTTGGTTCCGTCGTGCTTCACAATGGCGTCAGCGCCGTGGTCGATGTCGCTGGCGGTCTCGGTATCGGGAAGTGTGACTGGCCTGGCGGCTACGCAGTTTGTGCCGGGGTCATGATCCCAGAATCGCCGGTATCGTGGATCAATCAGCCTCTGTTATGTGCGTGCAAGGCAAAAAGAGTCAAACAAGACAAACACGCGCAGTAGAGAAATGAGAAATGCGCCAGTATAGCTGCGGAGCCGACACGTGGCTGGTGATGGACCCGCCCACCTGCGGCCTAATATTAGAATGTGGGTCTTTGATGGGACGCTAGCGATTTGATGGGGTCTAGAGTGGACTCGATGACGCCCAGCGCATCTGCGTGATGACGTGTGATAAGGCGATGCTGCGTTTCAACAGCCTTGAGTTCGACTCTTTCCCTGACTGTACGTACTACTCTGTACTTGACCGTTTTATCCCGTTTCATCACCACACCGAGCGCCACAGCCATTTCCTTCGGCTGGCCAACAAGCTGTTGTTAACCCTCTTTTTTCCCACTTGCGAACCCCAGATGGTATGGGGACTCCCATGTTCGGATCCCAGAACCTCCAGTCCTGGCGGCTTCCATACCAACTCTTCAACATTTGATTGCAAAACGGAAGCAACAGTAATAAAAACAACCCGTCCTGCGCTAATTCTCCTTCAGTATATATAATACATGCCTGTTGTCTTCCTAAGAGGCCTTTCGTATCTCGACGACTCGAGAGGGAAGGAGAACAGCGGGCTTGAAAGCTAACACTCAAAGCCGTCGGGCTCCATTTTGCCCATACCATCTCTTCGTCCCGTCTAGCTACATGGTGGTACGTGCCCGAGGATTGGAGACTCGAATGTTTCTCCTACAGGGCTCCTCATTACCCGGAAACTTGTCTCACGACTATCAGCAAATAATTCCGACTTCTTTCTTACGTACACGCCTCGCAGTCCCGGTGTTCCGGCCGTGCCCTCAAGTTCCGGCTTAAACACATAAATTCCGGGACCAGGTTCTTCCACCGGAGTCCCTTCTAACTCGACATATCCTGACATCCGGTTCAGCTTCACGTGTGTGCTCCACGGGCGGCGTGGATGCTGCTCCCTGTGACTTAGTCGCGACTTGCTAGAGTTCTTAACTTCGGCTACTTCATTTTTCATCTTAAAGAAATCAGAATGCAAGGGGAGGTGCCGGGCCGCAAGTCTTTTTCGTCGGTACCAGGTCAGCAAAAAGTATCCTAGTGCGGATAGTAAGACGAGCCCTAGAACGCTTCCCAGTGAAGCGCCTACTTTGATCGTCGTAATATCCGAAGAAACACCCGAAGGCGCTGTGGATTTTGAGCCCTGAGACGTGCGCGTTGACGTTGATTGACCAGCATCTGTCGGCTGGTTTGGTTGGGTTGTATCACCCGGCGGTGCGCAATACACCGGATCAGCCAAAATATAATACGAGCTAGCATCCAGATGCATGCCCTCATCTGCCGACAGTATGGATCCAGTATATCCTATGCCCGCATAGGAGCCATACCAAATTGGTCCCGTTGTTACTAATTTGTGGCAAGCAGATGGATAATTTTCGCCGTACGACGCCCCGCTAATGGCGTGGGATTAGGACATTCCGTAGTGATGTATATCATAAAGATGCACGAACCTTGGGCAGCATACATTCAGTCCCCTATCCGCAAGACTTGTGGCCGTGGTCATTCCATGAGGACAATACAGCCCAGGTGAGTAGGTATTCAGCCCTTCTAAGTCGCCATCCTCCAATTGAATAACTTCAGGCCAGCATTGCACCAAAGTGCCGGATGACTTCAAGAATGGCGGATAGTCTCCAGAGCATTGGGTATCACAACCATCCTTAAAGAACGGCGTAGAGCATTCTGGCGGTGCTGTGAAGACTGTCGTAAGCGGCGGGTACTGCTGTATCGTTGTTTTCGGTTCTTGCGTTGGCGTGGTCGGGTCCTCCCCACTCACAAGGGGAACAAGGGGAACGGAAGATGAAGTTGTCATCGAAAAAGTTTCTGTTGTACGTGGCTACTTACATGACAAACGGAGGCTAAGGAGCTACATAGTGAAAGAACTGAGAAGAACAGTGGAAATTTGTAGACGGCAAAATGACTTGAATAATGTATCATTACGGGATGACGTTGGTCTGAAATTAGGCAGTTGAATTGCTACGCGGGGTTTCTTCTTGCTTGAAAGTATACGTTTGCAATCGATATTCACCATCGAAGATGGAAACCTACACGAGACACCTGGGTTCACAGACAGGATTCGTTGCAACCCCATCAAGGTGGAATGACACACTTCGGATCGGCTCTACTCCTGCAGGATTCGCCTTGAGAAAGACGACTGAATTGGATTTTTCGTGGACGAGGTTAAAATCGCTGTTGCCTAATGTGTTGAGATCATAAACCCCCTCCCAACTGCGGTTTAATGGTGCCTTGTGGCGGGAGGGGTGCCGATGAACCGAAATGCGAAGTGTAGTATAATACGGCCTAGGGCGTTTCACGCTTACGCTGTTACACAGTTAGAGGGGTGTCAGCTGGCTCAAGAGATACTACTTATATGCCAAAGATAGAACATATGAGGTGGCCACTTGGGGTCTATGTGTCAATCATGGCACACCTGCTCGTGATGCTCCAATATTGTGATATCCGGCAGAAGAAAAGCAGATGGGATGGGTGCAACAATGCCGATGTCTGTAATGGATTTACACAAGCCTTCAGCATAAGGCAGCTCCTTGGTCATCCAATCGGTAAATTGATGTGGGTTGAGACTGTAAAAATGAGAGCAATGACAGGTCAAAAGGGGAAATCCTGAGTCGAAGCATGCCACACATATTACTTTCACAGCTACTATATTCTGGAGCCGTGCGAGTGGGGAATAGGGCTTAGAGTAGTCCTACAAAGCCACTTCTGGCTACATAATTTATTCCTAGCCACTGAGTTCTCAAATAGAGAGGTGTAGCGGGATCATAGGAATCAACAAAGTAACGGACTAGCCATAGAGCGCTTGAAAGGCAACTCGATGCTAGAACATGTGTATCCTCTTTGCTGAATGAAACATCGATGGCATCAAATCCCTGTTATCATCAAGGCCCCGAAGAGCGGCTTGCATGTGAACAGGGAACAGCTTCAACACGTCCGCATAAGGCTCTTCTCTAGCCGATTCGCCCACCTCTCGTAGAAAGTCTGAGCCATGCCTGCGCTGGCCATAGTCACGGCTAGTCCGCCGATGTCCCTCAATACATCGGCAATTGTGTCGATACCAGAATCGGAGTCTGAATCATTGTTATTGTTTTTCTCCTCCGTATTCTTATTGCCGCTGTCAGATTTAGCACTAGCGATCTCGCCACGTATTGCCCGCAGAAGGTCTGTTGTATTATTGTTGTTATAGGTCTGTATAGGTATATTCTACACCCTACATACATATATATCCCTTATACAGCTAGGTATAGATCTACTCATTCAGCCATATAACGCTCTATTTGCTAAGGGCATACCCCCTATAAAGGCACCTCTCACTAGCCACTATATGGCTCACATCACTACCTAGCCACTATTTAATCCAACATACCTCTTTAGGTAAGGCTACTTTAGTAGCCTTGCCTATCTATATAACTATATTTAAAGGCGGCATATAAGTATATATTAGTCTGTATATATTTGGTAATTTTAACGTAGAGTATTAATAAGCTTGTTTTAGTTAAAAATATATATAGATATATATAGTAATCTTAGTATTTAGTGTTAATACGTTTATATTAAGCATATATAATAGTTTTTTTATATATTTATAAATATTTATAAGTAATTTTTTAAACATAGTAATTTTTATATTTAATAGTAATATGTTTATATTAATAATTTTTATTTTTAGCGTTAATACGTTTATATTAATTAAAAATAGTAGTTATTAATAATCTTTATTTTTGGCATTAATATGCTTATATTAATAATTTTAATTTTTAGCGTTAATACGTTCGGTTTAATAATTTCTATATTTAGCGTTAATATGCTTGTATTAGTTAAGAGTAGTATTTGTAGGTTTGCTAATATAGCTATTTTTATTCCTAGTCTATAGTATTATTTCTTTAGTACGATCTTTTAATCAAAGATATAACGTTCGAAAACGTAGCTTTAGTGCTTTATAGCTATATTGATCTTTTAATTAAAGTATATAAAGTTTAAATATATAGCTACGTGCTAATCTTATAATATATTAATATAATAATATATAGCTAGCTTTCTAGTATATATAATAAATTTATTATTAGTATTTATTATTAATAGTAGTAAGTTTTTTAAAAATGTTTTTTTATATTAATTATTTTATAAAACTTTTAATAGTATATAATAGCTATAATAAATTATAATAAGTTTAATTAGTATTTATAATAGTATTTAGCAGCTATAATAAATATATAATAAGCTTTTTAAAAGCTTTTTTTTTTACTAGTAGTATTATATATTATATATAATAAGTTTTATAAAAATATTTTTTTTTTGTTATTATAAAGCTTTTAATAGTATATAGTAGCTATAATTAGTTATAATAGTAGTATTATAAAATATATTTATATATTATATATAATAAGTTTTATAAAAATCTTTTTTTTATAGTGTTTTTAATAATATTTAATAGTTATAATAAATATATAATATATAATAAGTGTTATAATCAGTTAAGTAAAGCTTCTATAGCTAGTTTATTAATACTATAGATAAAAACTCTAAGCTAAAAAAAAAAAAAAAAAAAAAAAAAATCAGAGTTTATAAAGTAAGTAGATATAAACTTTATATATATAATTATAAAGTTAAGTTAATCTATATATAAACTTTCTATTTTATTGCTATATAGGTCTAAAGTTCTTATAAGTTTTACTAAAACTATACTAACTATTATATTACTTTTTTTTAAAACTAAAAGTTTAAATATAGTTTTAATTTAAAATTATTAATAATATTAAGTTTATATAGTTTTTTTATATTATATTGCTTTATTATTATTTTTATAATTATTTATAAACTTATTAATTATTATTATATATATTTATTTTTATAATTTTATAAAAAGTTTAAAAGCTTTTTTATAAGTTTTATAAAATTAGTTAAATCTAATTAATATATTTTTAAAATTCTAAACTATATATTAAATATTATTAAAATTATAGTTTTTTTAAATAATTTAGTATTATAACTTTTTATTTTTTTTATATATTTTTAATTATTTAATTTATTTAATTTTAAATTTTGCTTTATTATTAATATTTTTAGCTAAAAATAATAATTAAATTTATTAAAATAAAAGATTATTGCTTACTTTTTATAATTAGTTAACATAAAATAAGTTTTTTATTTTATAAAAATTAAGCAAATCAAAAATATAACTAAATTTTTATTTTTTTAAAATTTTAAAAAGTTTAACTAATTAAAAGTCTAATTTAATAATTAATATTTATATTATAAAACTTTTTTTTTTTAAAAAAACTTTATTTTTTATTTTAAAATTTATTTTTTATTTTAAAATTTATTAAGCATTTTAAAATTTATTAACCATTTTTTTTTGTTAATTTATAGTTTATATTATTTTTATATAAAAGTTGCTATATTATATATTATTTTTTAAATATTTTAGGTTTAGCAAACTAGTTTAAGTACTTATTATTTAATATTAAAATTTATAATAGTTTTATTAATATTTATTATTAAAAAGTTTTATATTTTAATTTTTATTACTATTTTTAGTAATAATATATTAATTAATAAATATTATAAAAAATTATATATAAAGTTTAAAATAAAAAAATAAATATTCTAATTATTCTAGTATTTATTAATATAAAAATAAAAGTATTAGTTTAGTTTTTAATTAGTTAATTTTATTACTTTTTAGGTCTAAAAGTAATAAATATTACTAAAATAATGTTTAATATTTATAAAACTATTAATTATTATTATAAACTTAAAAATAAACAGTTTTATATTATTTAATATTTATATATTTAATATATTAAAAAATTTATATAAACTTTTATAATATTATATAATTAATAATTTTATAATATTTATTTTTTTATTAAATAAAATTATAATTAAATAGCTAAACTTATTTATAAATATTTATATATAGTTATAATTTTATTAGTTAAATAATATATTTTTGCTATTTATTATTATATATTGCTATATTATAGCTAATATAAAAAAAAAAAAAAAAAAACTAAAAGTTTTATTTTATAATATTTTGTTTTTTTTATAGTTATAATAATTATATATATATTATTTATAATTATATTTTAAATAAAACTAATAATATTTTTATTTTAATATTTTAATTATTTTATATTAATTTTAATATATAATAATTAAAAATATATAAACTTTTTAAATTAAAGCTATATAAAAAAAAATAATTTTATTTAAAATAATTTTAAATATATATAATTTTTTGTTTTTATTTTTTAGCTTTTATAACTAGTTTTTTTATTTAATTAAGTTTATTAAATTAGTTTTTTAAAAAATATTAAATAGAACTAATATTATTATTTATTTTTTAGTTTTTTTAGCTTTAATTATAAAAAGTTTAGCTATTTTTTTTAATAAAGCATTAGTTATTATATTTTTTTATTTTAGTTAATATTAAAAAATAATATTAAAATTTAATAAAAAATTAGCTTAATATATTTATTATATTAATAAAATCTATTTATTTAAAAAATATAATAAAACTTAATAATTAATTATTATAAAAAACTTAGTTTTAAAAAGCTTTAAGTAGTAATATTTTAAAATTTATATTATTATTAAAAATTTATAGTTTTAAATTAAATAAACTTATTTAGTTAATATTATTATTTTAAAAAAATATTTTATAAATTTTTAAGTTATATTTTTTTATTACTACTAAATAACTTTTTTTATTATATTATATAAAATATTTATTTTTATTTATATTAATTAGTTAAGCTTAAAAAAAACTAAAACAAATATTTTATAAACTAGTAGTTTTATATATTTAAAAATTTGTTTTTATTTTAGTGCTATTATAAATAGCTTGTTTTTTTTTAATAATTAATTTAAAAAAACAGCAATTTTACTAATATAATAAATAAATATATAAATATAATTATAAAACTTAAAAAATAACTAAATTAATTTAATATTTTTAAAATTATTAAAATTTTAATTTAAAATTGCTTAAATTTTAGCAAAATTAATTCTAATTTTTATTTTAGTTTTTATAACTATTCTTAAATAATTAATAATAAATATATTAAAACAAAACTTTTTAATATTTTTTTAATATTTAGTTTAATATAAATAATAAATTATTTTTTTATAATAAATTTAGTATTATTTTTTAGTTTTAAAATAAATTAAAATATTATTTATATAAATATTTGTAAACTTATTTAAAAATTTTTAAATTTGTATATTAATAAAAGCTTGGTACTAAATAGGTTTTATTTTTAAACTAAAAAATAAAACTTTTTATTAAAATATTTTTTTATAAATTTAAAAAAAAAAAATTAATATAATTTTATAATTAATAATAATTAATAAAAAATTTTAATAATATTTAGTTTAATAAATTAAATAATATTATAATAATTAAATATAATATTACTAATATTTAAAATTAATATAATTTAATTTTTTAAATATATATTTTTTTATTAATAATTAATTATAAATTTATATTTAATTAATTTTAGTTTAAATATAAATAAAACAAAAATAATATTTAGATTTATATTTTGTTTAATAAAATTTATAACTAGTAGTTTATTTATAAACTTTTTTTTAAATAAAATAAACTATATAAATATATAATATTAATAAAAACTAAAAATATATTTTTTATTATTAAGTTTTAGTACTATATTAAACTTTAGTTATAATAATAATAAAGTTTTAGATTTTTTTTTTAAAAAAAACTTTTTTAAATATAATAGTTAAAAAAACAAAAAGCTTTATATTAATTTTATATATTAGAAATTTTTTTTTTTAAAAATAAGATTAGTTTATTATTAAAAGTTTTTTATAGTACTATTTAATTAATTTAAATCTATTTTTTTTACAAAATATTAATTATTTTTAAGTTTTTTTTAAATAGTTTAGTATAATTATTTTTAGTTATTACAAACTTAATTATAATAAATTTGTTTAAAGTTTTTTTAATTAATTATTTTTATTTATTTTAATAAAAATAATTTTAAAAGTTTTATATAATTTTTTTAATAATAGCTTGGTTTTTTTTTTTAAAAGTTATTATATAAACTTTTTTTGTTTTAAATTTAAAAGTTCTAAGTTTTTTTTTTATTTTTTTTAGTTTTAGTTATTTTTAAAAAATCGTTTTAATATTTAATAATGTTTTTTAACGCTTAATTATATTAATCTATATTTTTTATATTTTTAGGTCTATATTTTATTATTTATAGCTAAAAAATTTAACTATAATTATTAGCAAAAATTAAACTAATAAAAATAAATTATTTAGTTAGATTAATTATTATTTTTAAGTTTTTATTAAAATATTTTATTTTATTAATTATTTAATATTAATAATTATATTATAACTAAAACTAATAATTTAAAACGTTTAGTTTTTAAATTATTAATTATTAATTTTTATAATATATATAAATATTTATAAATTTTACTAACTATTTTGCTTTAATAATTATAAAATTTTTAAAGTTTAATTAGCTAAATTATTTTTATTTTTAATTATTACTTAACTTATTATATAAACTTATAACTAATTATTAAAAAAATATAAGCTTTAATATTATATAAAACTAAAGTTTTTATTTTAATATTATTAATTTATAATTAAATAAATATTTTAAAAATAATTAATTTGTTTTAATTATATATTTTAGCTAAAATAAATAAAAAAACTAATAAAAAAACTTTTATTAGTTTTATTTGTTTTTTAAATTAAATAAACTACTAAAGCTATTTTTATTAAAGCTTTTTTTTGCTAATTAAACGTTTAAAATTTTAAGCTTTTAATTAAAGCAATTAATTAATATATACTTTTTTTTACTATAAATAAAGCAAGTTTTATTATTTTAATAAGTTTTTTTTTTTTTTATAATTAGTGCTTATTTTAACTATTTTAAAATAAATATTTTAAAACTTTTAAAGTTAGCTAAAAATTAATAAGCTAGTTTATTAAAAACTTAATTATTTAAGTTAGATTTTTATTTAATTAAACTAATAAGTTTAATTTATTAATAATTTTTATAAGCTTACTTAATATTATATATTAATTTAATAATTTTATTAATAAATAATTTATAAAAAATATTTAAATTTATAAAAACTTTATATAAGTTTTTTTTTAAGTTTATATAAAAATAATTTTATAATTTATATTTTTATTATAACTTAACTAGTTAATATTTTTAAGCTAAATTATTAAATATAAAAATAAACTTATTAATATTTTTATTAGCTTTATATATATAAATTTAAAATATTTTATAAATTATAATTATTTAATTAAAATTATAATAAATTATTAATAAAACTTAAAATATTTTAATAATATTATTAAATAATTTTTTAATTAAATAAAAATATATTTTTATTAAATTTTTAATATATTTTTTTAACTAGTTTATAATATACTAAAATTAGTTATTTTTAGTTTAAAACATAGTAATATTTTTATTTAGCTTTTTTGCTAGTTTATAAACCTAGTTATTAAATAGGGCTTTATTTCTTGCAAACTTACTAAAATTAGTTCTTTATATTTTAGCTTTTTTAGTATAAATAAAGTTTAAAATATTAAAAAATAAACTAATAAAATAAAAAATAAATAAAGTAATAAAACTAAAAAATTTAAAATTAATATTTTTAAATATATTTTTTATAGTTAAATTATAATTATTTTTTAAAAATACTAAAATAAACATATTAAAAAATTAGCGCTTTATTTTTTTTATTTATTAAAAAAGTTCTATTAAAACTAATATAAAATTATAAATTTATATAGCTATAATATTTAATATTATATTTTTAAATATATTATTTATTTTAAATAGTTCTAGTTCTAGTTTAAATTTTGTTTTTTTAAATCTTAATCTTTTATTTTTTTTAAATTTTTCTTTAAATATTAGTTCACCTAAAGCGTTTATAAAAAAATCTAGTACTTAATCTTTTTTTTTTTTTATAAAAATTTTTTTTTTAAAATTATTTAATAATAAAAAACTAGCTATATTTAAAAATTAAAATTATTTTAATTGTTTAAAAACTAAAAATAAAATAAAAATATTTAAAGTTAGGTTTTTTATAAATTATTAGCTTTTAAATAATATAAAAATTAAAAGTTTTATTAAAATTATATTAAAATTAGATTTATATTAAAAAATATATAATTTTTTATGTTAAATATATAACTAAAAAAAAAAGTTTATTTATATTTTGCTAATTATAATAAAATAAAAAATATATATTTATTAAATACTTATTAATAAATAATTAATAAGCTTAAAGTAGTATTGTAATTAGTTAAATAAAGTTTTTATAGCTAGTTTATTAATATTATAAATAAAAACTTTAAACTAAAAAAAAAAAAAAAAAAAAAAAAAAAAAAAGTTAGAGTTTATAAAGTAAGTAAATATAAACTTTATATATATAGCTGTAAAGTTAGGTTGGTCCGTACGCAAACTTCTTATTTTATTGCTATATAGGTCTAAAGTCTTTGCAAGTTTTGCTAAGACTATACTAACTATTATAATAAGCTTTATAAAAATATTTTTTTTTTGCTATAACAAAGCTTTTAATAATATTTAGTAACTATAATTAAATATATAGTAATTAATAAGCTTTTTAAAAGCTTTTTTTTTATTACTTTATATAAAACTATTTTTATATATATTCTAGTATTATAAATAGTAAATTTTATAAAAATATTTTTTTATTATTATAATAAAGCTTTTAATAAAATTTACTAGTTATAATTAGTTATATAATAATTTAAAATAAAATATATTTATATATTATATATAATAAGCTTTATAAAAGCGTTTTTTTTTGTTATTATAAAACTTTTAATAATATTTAATAGCTATAATTAGTTATAAAATAATTAATAAGCTTTTTTAAGAACTTTTTTTTTTTGTTATAGTAAAACTTTTATTAAAATTTAATAGTTATAATTAAATATAAAGTAGTACTTTTAATTAATTAGATCTTATTAGTAACTTATAAAATAATTATTATTTTTTTAGCTAGTAAATATTAAATATTAGCCCTTAGATCTTATTAATATTTTGCGAAATAATTGCCACTTTTTTTGCTTATAAAAGATTATTTTTTTAATATAAATCTAGTTATTTTTGTACTTTTTTAAAAATATACTAAGTGCTTTTATTATATTTTATTTATTAATTAACTAGTTGTTTAATTATAAAGTTAAAAATTTATTTATTAGGTTTAAGTTTAAGAAAAATATATTAGTAGTATGTTTTTAAGTAATAGCTATAATAAAACATATAATTTATTATATTAAGGTTTTTTTTTTTAGCTTAGGTATATATATTAGTATAAAAGCGCTTAATAAAAATATGTTTAGAGTTATGGTATAGTGGCTGGTGGCCGGCAGTATAGCTACAACCCACAAGCTATACAAACCGCAATCTTTAATTCCTAGGTCATATGACTTATACCTGGCCGGCACTTAACAATTACTAAAATGAAGCAGGGCTCCTAATCGGCATATTGCACACTCAAACCAACCAAACCTACCTAATAGTCCTATATTGGACTACATTTTTTAGCTTACAAATCTTTGTACATATTAGGTTAAGATCTAATTTATAATTATAAATAAAAACGCAATAATTAATTAATAAAATAAATTTCTAACTTCTATTTAATATTTTGTAATAATTTTTTGTTATTTAGTCCTTAAAAAAAAAGTTTTTTTTATAGCTTTAAATAAAAATATATATTTTTTATACTTTTTATTTTATAATTTCTAAAGTTTTTAAAAATATGTTCTATTTTATAACTAAAAACTTATTTTTTATATATATATACTAGTTCTACTATAAACTTTTTAAATTATTAAGTTTTTATTTTTAAATTATAATAATTAATTTAAACTATAACTAATTAATTATTTATTTTTTTTAGATTTTTATTACTAGGCTTTTTTAGTTTTTATATTTATTTTTAATAATTTGACTTTTTGTTTTTTTTATATACTTAGCACTTTTCGAGCAGCTTTTTAATTTTTATATTTTTTAATATTTGTTTAATTAATTATATATATTTATAAATTATATATTTTTTAAAATTTTTATTTAATAAAAAAGTTTAGTATAAAACAATTTTTTATATTATTATATATATTATTTTTTTAAAATATAAAAAAAATCTAGTAATAAATAAATTTTTTATAAATTATAACTTAAGCTTTTTTATTATTAAAAAAAATTAGTATTATTTATTAAAATTAAATATATTAAAATATTTATATTTTTAATTAAGTTTTTTAAACTTAAATATAATTATTAAAATACTTTTTAATTAGTTTTATATTAATTTTTTAAGTAATCTAATAACTATTATTTTTTTATAAATAAACTAAAAAATAAAAATATTTATTATAAAAAAATCTAATTTAATTTAAAAAAAAAATCTATAAAATATACTTTATATACTTATATTATTACTTATTAATTAATTAGCTTTATAAAATAAAATAATTATTGATTATTTTTTTGTTTTAAATAGTATTAATTAAAAAAAAAGCTTTATTTTAATAACTATAATTTTAATATATAATTTTATTTTTTTAATAATATTTAAATAATTTTTTATAATTTTAATACTTACTATTAAATTATTAAATATTAATTTTTAGCTATTAAGTTATAAATCTTTAAAAAAAATACTTAAATATTTAAAAAACAATATTATATAAATAATATATATTAAACTATAGTTTTACTAATTATTTTAAATATATATAAAAAAGCTATATATATAAAATAAAAAAAATATATTAAAAAGTAGCTTTAAGGTTTATTAACTAATAATATTTTTAAAAGTTTATATTTAATAATTATAAATAAATTATTAATATTTTTTATTTTGCTTAAAAACTAAATTAATAAAATAAATAGTTTGTTTTTATTTATTAATAATTATAATAAAAAAATAATTTAATTAGTTACTATTTGCTTTAAAAAGTTTAAGCCTATTAAATATTATTTATTTAATTTTAAAAATTAATATAATTATAACTACTTTTTTATTAAGTTGTATAAATTAAGCAATAAAATAATTAAATAATTTAAATAATTATTTATAAACTATTTTTATATTTAGCTTATAAAGCTAAATAATAAATTATATTTTAATATTTATAGTATTAACTTAGGTATATTATTTTTGTTTAATTATTATATTAATAATCCGGGTACTAAAGCTATTAGTTATTTAAATATTTTTAGAAATAAAAAAAAAAATCAGTTATTTTTTAAAAAATTTATTATTTATATATTAATAATTGTTATAAAAAGGCATATTAATAAAAATTCTAATTCTACTAACTATTAAATATTATAATAATAATAAAATATTTTTATATTTTAAATTATACTAACTATATATTTTTATAATTAAATTTTATAAATTAGAAATTAATAAATAAAGTAATTAACTAAAAAATTAACTAATTTTATTAAAAAATTAGCTAAGCTAGCTAAATCAATTAAATCTATAACTAGAAATCTAAAACTAGCTTTTTTATATAAACTATAATATAGTTTTTATATTTTAATAAATTATTTTATATATTTTTGTTTAAATTGTAAGGTTTTTTATTTATAACATTTACTATTTTTTTTTAAAGCTTTAGTTTATAAAAAGCTAAAAATATATAAGTTTTACAAAAATAACTATAATATTAGTTATTATTTTATTAAATACTAAAAATTAATATTGTAAGCTTAAGTCTAGGTAAATAACTATTAAATAATAATTCTTAAATATAATTAAAAGTAATAAAAACTTTTTAATAAACATTAATTATTATACTATTATTAATAAAATCTATAATATATAGTATTTTTTATTTAATATTATAAATTATAATAAACTAATAATTAAAAATATATTTAGCTCTAGTTGTTTTAATTGTTTTAAATATTACAAAACTAATAGATCTATCCTATTTTTTAAAAAATTAAAAAATAAAATAGTTCTTATTAAAACTTTTATTTTAAGCCTAAAAAAATATTTATACAAAAATATTTATAAATACTACTTATAATTTAAAATAACTAATTACTACAGTAATTAATATATTAACTTTTAATATATTTAGCTACTAATATTATATTTTTTAAAATATATTAATTAATCTAGATCTAAACAAATTATAAAAAACTTAAGTTATAATACTTAAAAAAATTTTATAGTTATATAAAATATTTTTATATTTTTAGCAAAAATAAAATAATAGTTTTTTATTATAATAATTTATATATAATAGTTTATTTAGCAATATATATTATACTAGCTTAAATAATATAATAGTAATAATACTATTAAAAAAAACATATATATTTCCTAAATCTTTTTAATAATATTTTAAGTATAATAATTCAAAATAATAATACTAAAATAAACTAATTATATAATAGCTTTAATATTAAAACAAAATATTAGTTTTATTTATTAATAATTAAAAATATAAATAAAATATAACAAATATATAATTTATATATTAATAAATAAAATCTAAAAACTAGTAGTATAAAATATATTAACTAAAAAATAAATAATTAAAAGCTGAATATAAGGTTTACTAAGCTAATATAAGTTTAGTTAATTTATATTACTTTTTTATAAAAACTTTATTAATTTTTTTTTAATATAAATTATTATTAAAAAAAAGTACTAATTAAAGCTTTTTTATTTATATTACTTTATAAAAAATAATATTTATTAGTTTTATATAAATTAATTTTTTTTTTAATTTATTTATTTATTTTTTTATATAAACTATATTTATATTTATACTTTTTTATATTTTTAATTTTATTTATTTAATTTATAATAATTAGTTTATATATAATATATTATAATATATATTTTTATTTTTTATTATTTTTTATAATATTTAATAATTAGTTATTTTAAAGCAAAAAATATATACTAGCTTTTTTTAGTTATTTTTGTTTGCTATATAATTATTATTTTTATATTAGTTATATTAAATATTATATAAATATATCTATATTGCAGTAGGGCTGGTGCGCGCGTACAGGAGACAGGTCCTTAGTTATAGAGTAGAACGCATTCTCGGAAACCTCGGAGATTACAGAACAAGAGATATAAAAAGCGCGCGTTTTTATTTGAAGCTATAGAAGACTTCTTTTTTATGGAATTACGAATAGACGGACAAAGAATACGGAATACTAGATAAGAGTTAGAGATTTGTTTTTACCAATTGATTATTATATTTTTATTTATATTTACGTATTAGATCTTGACCTAATCTGCACGAAGATCCGCGAGTCGGAAGACGTAGTCCGATACGGGACGATCAGGTAGGTTTGGTTGGTTTTAGTGTGCGACACGCCGATCAGGAGCCCTGCTCCATTTCAATATTTAGTTAGATTACTAATAAACAATTAAAGCTTTAAACTTTAATTATTTTATAAATTAATCTAAAAGTTCAAACAATTAAAAAAAAAGCAAATATTATTAATTAAAATATATTTAAAGTTTTTATACTAACTAACCTATTATTATATATATTAAATTTTATATATTATTTTTAGCTATATTATTTTATTATTAGCAAACCTAATGCTTAATTATTTTTTTTTTAATTATAAAAATCTTTTGTTTTAAACTAGCTTATATAACCTTGATTTTTTATTATAATTAATCAAAAAAAAGCTAAATTATAAAAAAAGCTTTAATAATTAAATACTAATTAAAATAATATATATTAGAGCTAATAAATATTTTAATTAAATTAATTAGTATATAAATTATATTTTTAAAATAACTATTATATTATTTTTATTATTATTTAGTACTAAATTATAATATATTATATATTTTTAGTTAAAATTTAGTATAGCTTTAATAATTTTAATTATATTTTTTTTAAACATATATTTTTTTAAAGCTATAGTTCTAAAACATATAATATTACTAAAAGATTTTAATAAACTAATAAAACTTTTAAGTATAATTAAAATAAATATTATAGTTTTTTTAATTAATATAAATAAATAAACCTTATATTCCTTTTTTAACTTTTATATATAATTATTAAATTTTTTATTATTTTATTATTAAAGCTCTAAATAATTATACTACTAGTTAATATATATACTAAAATATTTATTTTTTATTTTTTATAATATTTAATAATAAAGCTATATTTAAAATAGTTATAATATTTACTAGCAAGCTTATATTTTTTTATATTAAGCTATACTATAATAGTCTATTTAACAAATATCTTTTTATAATATTTAATTGTTTAGTATAACTAATAATACTTATTATTTAATTAACTAGAACTTTTAACTTTATTTTTTATTAGTTATATATTTATTAATTCTAAAAATCTAAAAATAATAATTATTTTAGAATATAGCTATTTTTTAAATATAAATTAATAAATCTTTTATAATCTAATACTTATAGCAATTATATTTATTTAATTAGCTAACTAGACTATAAATATTATATAAGCAATATTAAATATATTTATTTATATATAGTAGCAACCTAAAAAAATAAAAATAAAAATCTAAATAAGCAAAACAGCCTAAAAATTTTTTTAATTTAAACTAATTAAATAAAAATTATTATATACTATTTTATATATTTTTTAGTTAATCTGTCCATAAAGCAGTAGTAAAATTGCTATTTTAAAATAGGTTCTTAAAAGTAAAAAAGTAGCACAAAAAAAAAAAAAAAAACAAAAGTATAAGTAATAAATATTGCTTTATAATAAATCTAGGCTAATTAAAATAATATTGTTATAATACGTAATATTAGATCTATAAATTTTAGTTATGTTTATTTTTCTAGTTTTTAAATTTAAAAAAATATTGCTTATTAATTAATTAACTTTTTTTTTAATTATAAATTATTAAAGCTTAAATATTTAGTTTTTAAGCTTATTTTAATTAAAATCTTAATTTAATATAATAAAGCTTTATTACTAATAATTTTTTAATTTTTTTTAATTGTTTTATTTATATTTTAATATTTTTAGTTTATTTAAGCTATATTATAGTTTATTTAAGCTTATTTTAATTATATTTTAGCTATATCTAGCTATATTTTAGGCTTTATTTAGCTTTTGTTTAGGTATATTATAGCTTTAATTAGAGCTATTCTAGCTATATTTATATTTTTTTTATAACAATTATTTTTTAATAAGCCTATTATTTATTTATTAGTAATAAAATTAATTAGTTTTTAATATTTAGTTTTATTTTTAATAAATAATTATAAGCTATCTAATATATAAATCTTTACTTTTATATATCCTTTTAGCTCTTTTATTTTATATTTTTTTTTTTTTTAAATACTATAAAAAATAAGCTTTTTTATTTATATAAAAGTTTAGCGTTTTAAAATTTATTATTATTTAATAAAATATTAAACATAAAAACAAGGTTTTTTTTTTAAAACTATAAAGCAGACCTTATAAGTATATTACTAATTAGCTTATTTTATAGCTTAGCGTTTTTTTTTTAGTAATAATACGTTAGACCTTAGCTATATTTTTTTTTTTTTTAAATTGCTATATTTTATATATTAAAAAAAATATATAATTAAAAATATTTTACTAATTAATAATCCGCTATATTAAAATAATATTTTTAATTAATAAAACTAGTAATTAGCTATAAAATATTTTATATATATTATAACTATAATATTAAATAATAGTTTTATTAGCTTAGATTATTTTATTAAATTATTTAGTTTAGCTTTTTTTTATTTTTTAAGTTATTTTTTTAAAGCTATTAATAACTGCTTTATAGCTTAACTTAATAAATTTTTAGCTTTAAAAATAATATATTATATTATAAATTATTATAAATTTAAGTTATATTTTAACTATTATAACTTTTTTTTTGTTTTTAAAACTATTATTATATTTAATTTTAATAGAAATACTATACTAATAAATAATATATTGCTTAATAAATTAAGCAATATTTTTAAAATTAGCTAATTAAAGTAATATTGCTTTAAAATAAACTAATATTTTATATTTAGTTTTGATAATTGCTTTAAACTTATTATTATTAAATATAAATTAAATATTAAAAACCTAGCTTATAAATATATTTTTAGCTTTATTATAATAATATTTTTTTTTAAATTGTTTGTTTTATATTTATTAATATAACTTATAACTTTTTAAAATATTATTAATATTTTTATATAAGTTTTTTTAGTAATATTAAGTAGTAGTTTTATAATATATAAAGTTTTAGTTTTAATATTTTAGTTATATATAACTTTTTTAAAAAAAAATATTTTTAATTATTAAAATTATTAATATAATATTAGATCTAGTATAATAGTTTTATTTTTTTTTAAAAGCAATTTTTATAGATTTTTTTTTATATTACTATTATAAAACAATTAAATAGATTTTTAGTAATAAAATATATTATTAGTTTTTATAAATATATTAATTATTTTTGTTTTAGTTTAAAAAAAGCAGTAATATTTAAAATAATTATTAGTTTAACTATTATAATATAAAATTAAAAATTAATAAAATTTTTTATATTTTTTTTTATTAATTATTTAATTTATTTAATAGTTTTTTTAGTTTATATAATAGTTTGTTTATTATTATATATATTTTTTTTTAAAAATGTAGTATAATTTAAAATTAAATATTTTAATAAAAACAACCTCTTAAATTAAAACTACACTAAATAATACAAAAAATTTATTATTTAGCTAAATAATTAGTACTTTTATATTTATTTCTAAATAAAATCTAATTTTATATAAAAAGTTTTATAGTTAGCAAAAAACTTTAATAATTTTTAAGTACTTTTTTTTTGTTATATTATAATTTAATTTAAGTTTTTTTTAAATTTCTAACTTATATTCAAACAAATATATTTTATTTTTAATTAGTTAACAAAATATAATGCTTTATTTTTTTTTTAAAGCATTAATTTTAGCTAGATTTTTTTAGTTTTATAATCTAAAGTAATTAAACAAAAAATAATTATTAAAGCTTATTATAATATTATTATTATTTATTTTTAATTATTTTTTTAAATAAACTTAATATTAAAAAAATATAATTAATAAAAATATTATTATAATATATGTTTTTATTTATATTTAATAATAACTATTTATTTCTAAAAAAGCTTTTATTTTTATAATATTATTATATGCTATTTATTTTAAAATTTTAAATATTTTAGCTTTTATAAATTTATAATTATTAGTTTTACAAAAATATTTAACTAGTATTACTATTAGCTTATATTATTTGTTTTTAATATTATTTATAATAATATTTATTAATTTAAAATTTAGCAAAATTATATTAATATTTTTAATATATTTAAAAATAAATTATTATATACTAAAAGCAATTTTTGAATTATTATAATAAATAATAAGCTTTTTAACTTTTATATTATTAAAAAATAGTTTATATTTTTTAAGTATAATATTATATAATATTTAACTAACTATTTTAAAAAAATAAACTATTAAATTTGTCATATTTTAAAAAAATATTATTATTTATAAAATTTTAAATAATATAAAAAAAGCTATTAATATTTAACTAAAAAAAAAAAAAATATTTAATTAGATTTAAAAAAAAAATTAATTACTAATAAGATTTTATATATAACAAATTTTTTAGTAAATTTATTATAGCTTTTTAATAAAAAAATATTTTAAATTATAACTATATTTAGTTTAGTAGCAAAATTAATTAGTTTAAGCTTTTTAATTTTTTTTTACTATAAACTATATATTTTAATATATGCTATATTTTTTTTTAATATATTATTTATAAGTTAGATTTTAAATATATTTAATATTTCTTTTTATAATAATATAAAAATAATTTTTTTTTTTATTTACTAAGCTTTATATAATATTATCTAGATCTTATATAATAATATAATTTTATTATATATTTTTTTAATTTTACTAAAATTTTAAACTAAAGCTATTTTATATTTATATAACACTTTAACTAAAAGCTTTTTTTTTTAATTAATAAGTTTTAATATTTTTATACTTTTTTTAATTTTTTAAAAATATTTTTTAATTAATTAAATTTTTTTAAGTTATATAATAAAACATAAATAAATATTTAAATAAATCCTTTTTTTTTTAAACGTTTTGTTTAATTTATATTAATTCTATATTTTTACTAAAGTTTTTTTTTTTATAGTTCTATAAATAATAGTTCTAAAAACTATTAAAAATTTACTATTTAATAAAACACTTATAAAAAAAATATTATTATTTAGTTCTAATATTTAGTTTATATAGTTTATAAATAGCTAATTAGTATTATAAAAATATTTTTATATAATTTTATTATTTAAGTTTAATATTAAATTAAAAGTTATTTTAGTAGTATATAATAAAAATAAAATTTAAATATTAATTAAAAACTAATTATAACTATTTATAGCAGTTTTTTATATATAAATAACTATTAGTTTTTTATAGCTCTAATTATTAATTTGTTATAAAAACATAATTAAATAAGCAAAGTTATAAAAGTAATAATATATATATTATATATATAAAAACAGTTTATATATATATTTTTAGCAATTTATACTAATTAAACAATAATTTTTTTATATAATTATAAAAATATTTCTAGTTTAGTAAAATATTTATTTTAAATTATTTAAATATTAATTATAAAAAATTAATTATTTTTAATATAATTTTTTACTAAAATATATAATTAAACATTAGTATTAAAAGGTTTAATAATTAGTAAGCTTTTTAGTAATTTTTTAATTTTTATTATAACTTTAGGTATAGCTTTTATATAGTTTTTTATATTTTATAAAAATATACTTATTTTAAAAATTTTATAAACCTTTTTTATAGATTTTTGTAGTATTATATATATATTATTAATTTTTAAAATAAATATATTTAATATTTATTAATTACTTATTTTAAACTTAAATTTATTTAATTAATTTAATTTAATTGTTTTTTTGCCTAATATTCATTTTATTTTAAAAGCTTATACTATAAATAATTCTAATATATTAAAAAATAAACTTAATAGCTTTTCTTAAGTTAACTTTACTTTAGTTTTAAACAAATTATTAATTTTATTAAAAAATACTTAATATTTTTTTATTTTTAAAACAAATAAAAATATTTACTAATTAGTACTTATATTTATTATAATATTAGTTATTTTATAAAATTAAATAATATTATAAGTTTTAAGCGTAATATTATTTTTTTTATTTAAATGTTTTTTTTTTACTATTATAGTTTTTATATAAGCTTATATATTAAATATACTAATAAAGTCTAAAATTATAAGTACTAATAAATTATTTAAAAAAATAACTTGATTAATTGCTTTTAGTACTATAAACTTTTGCCTATTTTAATATTTTTATTATTTATTATATTAAAATTTTAAATAATTTTTTCTAGCTAGAATATTAAGCTTTTATTATTTTATAAAAACTAAATTAGTTTAAAATCTTACTTTAAAGTTGGGCTAATTAGTTATAGTTAGTTATTTAAATATTAAAACAAGTAATTAAGCTAAATTATTTAAAGTATTTTTATTTTTACTAAATTTTAAGTTTTATAATTAAGTTTTATTTTTAAATTTTAGATTTTTTAAAATATAATTAAATTTATATAAAGCTTTATAAACTACTGGAGCTACTAAAAAATATTTACTAGAACAGTTGTAATAAATCTATATTAAAGCTAAAAATATAAATTTTTTTTTTTTTTTTTAATATTTTATCTAGATTAATTATAAATAAGCAAATATACTAAAATATATATAATAAACTAATATAATAAGCTTTAAAATTATATTTTTTATATAAAGCTTTAAAGTTTTTTATTTTTTTTTTTAATTTATAGCTTTATTATATATAATTTTTAGCTTTATAAAATTAATATTTATATAAATTATTATTAATATTTCTAAAATTATTCTAGCTACTTAATTAATTATATTTTTAAAAGTTTAAGTATTATATTTAAATAGTAAAAGCTTTAAATTAGCTATTTTTATATTACTACTTGCTTTACTAGCTAATTTTTTAATAAAATATTTAATTAAAAAAAACATAGTATTAATTCTAGTTAATTAATAATTATATTATTTTAATTATTATTTTAGTTATTTAAGTATTATAAATAAAAAAGCTTTTTATTTTAGCTATTAATTATTTAATCATTAAGTTTATATATATATAAACTATTAAAAATATAATAAAAAAAATAATTATAAATAGTTAAGTTAAAAAAATAATTAATAAAGCTTAAAATAGTTATATTTATATAGCTTACTAAATAAAATAAAAAAATATATTTAGTAATAGTTCTAAACTAATAATATTATTTAAAAAACTTAATATTATTATTTATAACTAAAAAAAAAATTCTAAGTTAGCTTATTATTTAAAAATATTTATAGTATTAATATATTTTTTTTATTATAAATTATTTTTAATAATTTTATATTTATTAAAAATATTTCTAAAATAATTAAAAAAAATTAATTTAATTAAGTTATATAAATAAAACTTTTTAAGTATTAAAAACTTTTTTTTAGCTAAGTTTATTAACTAAAGCTATATATCTAAAAAAAAATTAAGCATAATTTTAAAAAGTTGTTTTAATATTTAAAAAAAGCTTAATAAATTGTTTTTTTTATAATTAGGTTTGCTTAAAATTAATTGTTTTATATTTTTATTTTAAGCTTATAATAGTTTAATCTTAATTAATATAAAAACTAATAATATATTAGATTATATATTTTTTAATTATAATTTTTGTTTAGTATAATAATTAATTAATTTATTTAGCTTGCAAAAATCTATAGAACTTAAAAATTCTTTTTATTTTATAAAGCTATTTGGTTATATTCTTTTTATTAAATTAGTTCTAAAAGCAAAATATAAAATTAAAAATAAATAAACTAATAATATATAAAACTATAGCGTTTCTAAAAACTAATTATATAAATATTAAAAACTTAACTAGTTAGTATTTATTAATTTAATTATTAGTTAATATAGTATTAGAAATAAATATATTTATAATTAAAATATTTAAAATAAACCCTATTAGAAAAAGCCTAAAGTTTTATAGTTGCTTTAAAACGTTTAGATTATTTATTTTAAATTATTAATTAAAACTATTAATATATAAAAATAATAAAATAATAAATATTTTAAAAATAAAATAATAGTTTTTAAGTTTTAATAATATTTTCTTATTTAATATTTTATAATTTTTATTACTATATAAATATATATAATTAATATAATACTTTTATAAGTTTTTTATTAAAAGCTTATATATATTTAAGTTTAGCAAATATATTAGCTTTTTTAATATAATTATAATTAGATTTTATATTTTTTTTATAGATTTAATAAAAATAATATAATATTATTAATATTTTTATAATTAGTTATTCTAAAAATAATAGTTTTATTAATGCTTTATATTTATTTAATTTTTATTATAGTTAGTTTTTTATTATTTTTATATTATATTATTAAATTATATTAAAAATCTAGCTTTATATGAAAATTTATTAAAAAAAATATAACTAATTAGTATAATTAGTAGTTAATTTTTATATATTAAATATATTAACTAAAAATATTAGTTTTTAATTATAAGTTATACTTTAAAAAACATTAAATAATATTAATTTTTATTATTTTATTAAAAATACTAATAAAATAAAGCAAAGTTTCTAATTAGCGTATTATATATTTAAATTAACTAAACTTACCTAATAGTTCTATATTAGACTATATCTTTTGGCTTACAAATCTTTATATATATTAAATCAAAATCTAATTTATAATTATAAATAAAAACGCAATAATTAATTAATAAAACAAATTTTTAACTCTTATTTAATATTCTATAATAATTTTTTATTATTTAGTTTTTAAAAAAAAAATGTTCCGTAGTTTCAAATAAAAACGCGCGTTTTTTATACTTTTTGTCCTATAATCTCCGAGGTTTCCGAGAATGCGTTCTATTCTATAACTAAGGACCTGTTTCTTATACGTGCGCACTAGCCCTACTACATTACCTAATAGCTACCTATACCTTTTACTAATCTACCTATAAAGAACTTATAATATATCTTTATAAAATTAGCTTTTTTTTTTTTTATACTTAGATTCTAATATAAAGTTTGCTTTTAAAATAAAGCTTTATTTTTTATAATTACTTAACGTATAATAATCTAAATATTGTTTTTATAAAGTATATTAGGACTACTTTTAAATATTTTCCTAAATAATTAAACAATTTATATATAGCATATATTATAACTTTAAACTATCTGCTAAAACTTAGCTTTTGTTTTAGTAGTATAGTATAAACCCTAAAAAAGTGTGCTTATATAGAAAATGTGGCCCGTAAAAAAGTATATTTTTTATTAGATAATTTTAAAAAAAATATACTTTAATCTAATAAAAAACTTTGCTTTAATATATAATAATAATTATTAAATATATTATTTATATAAAAACCTTTGTTTAATTAATTTATTATAGCTAAACATAATAATAATAAAAATAAACAACTTATTATTATTTAAATAAGCAATAAATTTAAGCAAGCTATTATTAATTTTATTTTTATTAATTATTAATATTATTATAAGCAAAAAAAATTTAATAAAAAAGCTATAAATTTAATTAATTAGTATATAATAGCTTATATTAAAAGAAATTTTTTTTTTTTTTTAGTATAATTATTCTAAAAATAAAATAAGTAATCCTTATGTTTAAAAAACTTAGAAACTATTACGCGTTAAGCAATTATAGAAAGTAAGGCTTTATTTTAAAAGCAAACTTTGTATTAAAATCTAAGTATAAAAAAAAAAAAGCTAATTTTATAAAAATATATTATAAGTTTTTTATAGGTAGATTAATAGAAAATATAGGTAGCTATTAAATAATTACTAAGTACTAGCTAAATATAAGTTATATAACTTAAAAATTAAAAATTGCGGTTTGTGTAGCTTGTAGGTTGCAGCTATGTTACTGGCTACTAGCTACTATACTATAATTACTTTTTCTATAAAAAAAAAAGATATGTTTATATATATTTAAATAAGTGTTTTTTAGTTAAAAAAAGAATAGCTTTAAATATTTACTTATTAATTTTGATCCGGGCTTTTATTTTATTATATTATTAAATAGGTTTTTTTATATATAATATTAAAAGATTTTATTATATTATAATTTAAGTATAGGGTTGTTTTATATGTTTTTTTATTAAAACCTTTTTATGTTTTTTAGCGTAGTTTTATTGTTGTTAAGGTATGCTTTGTTAAATTTGTTATTTTTTGTAGCTTTTAGCTATTTTTCTAACTTTTTAGCAGCCCTGCTAATTTAGAGTTTTTATTATAGAACTTTTTTAGCGCTTTTATACTATTTTTAAAGTTTTTTATTAAATACTATTTATTATTAATATTTTAGCTTTTTTAGTTAATTTAGTATTATAGTTTTTTATAATATATTTTTAAAGTTTTTATTTTTTTTATTATAAACTTTTTTTTGTTTTTTGGCTTAATTATTTTGTTTTTTAGGTTTTTTTCTTTTTGCCCTAATAATAGGTTATTAGGGTATTTTTATAATCTATTAATGTAATATTTGTTTATAGCTTGCTAAAAAAAAGGTATTTTAAGTATAAAAGTATTATTAATATGCGCTAGAATTTTAAACATTTGTTATTTTTTTAGTATAAATATATAATCCTTTATATTAAAGTTAGAATTTTTATAGCTTTTATTAGCTTGCTATATTATATAATTTTATATATTTTATAAATATGATTTAGCTATATTAATAAACTGGATTATTTTTTTGGCCTTTTTTTATACGTTTTTTTTTAGGGCTTTTTTTTATACTGGTAATTTGTTTATTTTTTTTTTAACGGTTTTATTTTTTTAATCGAAATAAAATAGTATTAGGAATCCTATTTCTACTTTGTGGGGTACTAAACCTATAGATTTATATAGTAAAGCTGCTTATGCGTAGTTTATAGCAGATATTCTTTTAGATTAATTATTTCAATAATAGTTTATATAAAGTTTTAACTTTTAGTTAAAATATTTGTTTATAATTTCTGTTTATTTTACTATTTTATAATGTCCTACTAAAGCTAAAGTATAAATTATACCTATTAGTTTATATAGTTTATTTATAAATATAAATATAAACTATAATTTTTTATTTAAAATAATTGTTATAAATATTTTAAATATTTTAAAAGAACTTTTATAATATATACAAACTATATTTTTAAATATAGTTTATACTATATAAAAAATTATTTATGTTTATTTATTTAACTAGTTAACTATTACTAATATATTATTATAATTATATTAATCTTTAGATATTTGTTTAAAATCTATTACTAAGTGTTTTTATACTTTATTAAGTATTAGAAGCAGACATAGCTTGCTAGAGGTCTTATTTTTTAGTACTTTAGCCGGGTAGTATTTTAAATAGTTAGTTATATATATATTGCAATTTCTTATTATTTTTAACTACTAATATTATTAAATAACTAGTTGTTTTATTTTTTTTTTTAAGTATATAATTAGTATTCCGTTATATATTTTTTTAATTAATTATATATATAAGTATAAAATATCTAAACAATTAATCTATTTTTAAAAGTTATAAATCTTTTTTTAATAATTTATAAGTTATTTTTTATGTTTATTTTAGCTTTTTATTAGTAAATTTTTATACTAAAGTTTGTTTTATTTTTTTATAAAATATAGTTTATTAATTAAACGCTTTTTAGTTATTCTAAGTTAATACAAAATTATATTTTATATAATATTATAATATTATTTTTTTAAAATAAAAAAATATTATATATAAGTTTAAACAAAGTTATATATTTATATATATATTTTTTTTTTAGTTTATATTTATAGATCTTTTTGTTTGTAAAATATTATATTTGCTACTTTATTTTTTTTTTAAATTAATAAATAATTAAAAAGTTATATTTAAAAAATAAAAATACTTATTTAGCTTATTTTAAATTAAAGTATTATTTTTTATTAAAATATTTTAATGCTTTATAGTTTATAAGAACTAAAAAATAGTTATAATTATTAATTAATTTAGTTTGCTATTTTTTAAGTACTAAAACTACTACTAATATTTTTTTATTATAAATACTATAGTTTAATTTAATATTATATATAATTTTAAAATAAAATATAATAAAATATTATTTATTGCTATATAATTAAAATATAGTTTTTATTACTATATTATTAGAAATATCTGTTTTTATTTTAATAAATAGCTTATAATTAAAATACTTAAAAATAAAAGTTAATATAAAGACTTTTTTTAATTTTTAGAAAGCTTTTTTATATTGTTTAGTTTATTTAAATAGTACTTTTTTTTTTATTAAATAATTAAAAAAAGCTACTATTCTATTATAATTTTTTATAAATTTTTAGTAAAAATTATAAAAACTTAAAAAAATTAAACTTTTTTTATAGTTATAAATATTTTTTAATTATATATTATAATAATTTTAGCTAAATTAACCTATATATTTTTAGTATTAATAATATATTTAAAAAACTTAGTTTTAGTTATATAAAATTTTAATTTTTTAAGGTCCGCTTATAAGCTAATAGATTATAGTTAAATAAGAACTTTTTTTATATATATTTAATATTTTTTTAAGTTATTAAAATAAATAAAAATATTATTTATATAAATGTTATAAAAATTATTTAAATAATCAAACAAAATATTATTAATATATTTTTAAAATATAAAAAAACTATTAATAAAACCAAATAAAAAAATATAATAATAATATATATTATAATAAATATAAAATATTATAAAATCTTTCTGTTTTAAATATATTTATATATAATAAAAAGTTTGCTTTATATTAATTTTAGTAAAAATTTTAGTTTTAAAAATATATAATAAAGTTTTTTTAATTAATAATAAAAAATACTTATTTTTTTTAATAATTTTGTTTAATTTGCAATAATTTATATAAAAGCAGAGTTTACTATAGGGTTTTTTTATAAATAAGATAAAAAATATAAATAAAGCATTATTTAGCTTAATAAGGTATTTTTTTATAATTTTTAATTTATTTAATAATATTTTATATAAAAAACTATAACTTAAATCTTTTAAAAACTTTATATTTATAAATTCTATTTTATAGTTTATTTGTAGATAGTAAGGCAGTAAAATATTAGAATCTATTTTACTAAAAATACAAAAAAAGTTATAATATTCTAAAAATATAAGTTTTAAAGCTTTTTTTTTTTAAGTTTTTTATTTTTTTTTTAAAAAAATAGTTCTTTTTTAAATTTATATTGTTTAATTACTTTGTTTATTTAATAAATACTAATATTTTATATATTTTTATAAAAGTTATCTTTTTAGACTATTTTTTTAAATATTATAACGCTTATTATAATATATTATAATTAGTATTTATATTAATAATATTAGATTACTAATAGAAAGATTTGTATTTTTTGGATTTTTGCTTTTTTTGTTCCTTTTTTGCTTTTTTTTTTTTTTTAGAAATAGATTTAAAAAAAAAAAAAAAGTATTATGTAGGTTTTTTTTTATTTTAGTAATATTTTTTATAATTAGGTTGCTTTTTTTTAAAATACTAATACAAAATTATTATATAATATTATATATTTAATTATATTAGTTTATAGCTTATTGTTATTTTTTTTAGTATTTTATAGTTTTTTTTAATTTTATATTTTTATATTATATATTTATTTAAAAAAAAAGGTATGATAACTATTTTTTAGTATTATTTATTATTAAATTATATTTATAGTTAGATTTAGTTAATAAATCTAATAAAAATATTAATCTATTTTATTAATAGTGTAATAAAATATTATAAGTTTAGAATTATAGTTTGCTAAAAATAATATTATATTATATGTTTAATATAAATATAAAAATCTATTAAAAAATATAGCTTTAAATTTTTAAGTTAATTAATAATATTTATTTAATTAATTATTAATTTTTATTATTATAATTTATTATAAAATATAATAATATTTTTATTATAATAAGTTATAATTATTATAAGACTTTTTTAATAAAATAAATATTTATAAATATATATAATTTAGCTTTTATATTTTTAAAAAAATTATAAGTTATTAAAAATAGTTTATTATTGCTTATAATATAAGTATATAAAAAAGGCTTTTTTTTAAAAAATTTATTTATTATATTTCTTTTTTTATAATTTAAAAATATACTTTTTAAGTAAGAATTTATTTTATTTAAGGTTATTTTTTTAATAGCTTAGTATAGTTTTTATTAGAACTATTTTTTAAAATAAACATATTTAGTTTGTTATATTTTATAAGTATAATATTTATTCGGGCTTTACAGTTAATTACTACGCTAATTTTTATTAAATAGTTTTTTAATATATATTTTTATTATTTATAATTAAAGTATTTTTTTTTTAAAATTAGCTTTTTTATTTTATTATTACTAATTTTAAAGCTTTGGACCGCAAATATTATATTGCTTTTTATACTTGCTTTATTTTTTCGGTTAGTATTGTTATTTTTTTTTATATTATTTTTAGTTGCAATAAAAGTTTGCTTTTTAGCCTTATAAGCTATTTTTTTTTTAATTATTAATATTTAGCTAATAAGCAATTTAAATAGTATATTTTATATAAATATTAAAAATAATATTATTTTTTAAATATTTAAATATAGTTTTATTATAAAAACAAATTAAAAATTAATTTTTAAGTTTTTTATTTTATTTTATTTTATTAAAACATATTTTATTAGCAAATTAAACAAAGTTATTTTTAAACTTAAAAAATTTATTTAAAGATTTATTTTTAAAAAATAACTTTTTTTATTTTTTTTTAAACTTAGCAGTTTTATTAATATTGTAATAACTATTTTAAAAATAAATTAATAGTATTACAAAAGTTTTAATTTAATTTAAATAAATATTTTTAAAATAAAACTATAAATTTTTTATAGCTTTTTTTTTAAAACAAGATTTAATATTTATTATTTTTGTAATATTATTAGCAAACTAATCTTTATTAATAAAAAGGCAGTTTTTTACATTTTTATATTATATTTTAAATTTAATTTTATTTTTTATTACGTTATTATAAAAAATAGTTATATATATTTAAATAGTTTTATAAGATTTTTTTTTAGTTTGTTTTAAGTATAAAATTAATTAGTATTAAACAATTAAGTTTATTATATATTAATTTGTTTTTATTACTTAATTTTATAAACTATTATATTAAATAGTTATTATTTTAAGTTTGTTTAAGAATTAATTAATAGTTTACTATTAGTTTATTTATTAAAAAATATTTATATAATAGGTCGAAAAGCTAAAATTATTAAACTTAAATTTAGCAAGTTATATTTAAAGATCTTTAATTAAAATCTTTTAATTAATATTTTTATTAGTATTTAAGTTAATAAAATATTTGTTTTATTTCAAAAAGCCTATTATATTATTTTTAGTTTTTTATAATAATTTATATAGATCTAAAGCATATTAAGCATTAATAATTATTATAATATTTTATAGTTTAAATTTTTGCTATAAAATTTTTAAATAATTTAAGATAGTATTAAAAGTAGCCTAGTTTATAAGTTTTTTAAACATAAGGATTATTTGTTTTATTTTTAAAATAATTATACTAAAAAAAAAAGCAAAAATTTTTTTTTTAATATAAGCTATTATATACTAATTAATTAGGTTTATAGCTTTTTTATTAAATTTTTTTTGTTTATAATAGTATTAGTAGTTAGTAAAAATAGGGTTAGTAATAGCTTGCTTAAATTTATTATTTATTTAAATAATAGTAAGTTATTTATTTTTATTATTATTATGTTTAGTTATAATAGATTAACTAAATAAAGGTTTTTATCTAAATAATATATTTAATAATTATTATTATAGATTAGAGCAGGGTTTTTTATTAAGTTAAAGTATGTCTTTTTTAAAGTTATCTAATAAAAAATATACTTTTTTGCGGGCTACGTTTTCTATATAAGTACGCTTTTTTAAAGTTTATGCTATGCTGCTAAAATAAAAGCTAGGTTTTAGTAAATAGTTTAGGGTTATAATAAATAGTTATAATATATATTATATATAAGTTATTTAATTATTTAGGAAAATATTTAAAAGTAGTTCTAATATATTTTATAAAAGTAATATTTAGATTATTATATATTAGGTAATTATAGAAAGCAAGGCTTTATTTTAAAAGCGAACTTTATATTAAAATCTAAGTATAAAAAAAAAAAACTAATTTTATAAAGGTATATTATAGGTTTTTTATAAGTAGATTAGTAGGAATTATAAATAGGTATTAAATAATTGCTAGGTGCTAGCTAGGTGTAAGTTATGTAACCTAGGAATTAAAGATTGCGGTTTGTGTGGGTTGTGGGTTGTAGCCACGTTGCTGGCCACTAGCTACCATACTGTAACTTAAACTAGGCTATTTTTAATACTATCTTAAATTATTTAAAAGCTTTATAGTAAAAATTTAAGTTATAAAATATTATAATAATTATTAATATTTAATATGCTTTAGATTTATATAAATTATTATAAAAAACTAAAAATAATATAATAAGTTTTTTTAAATAAAGCAAATATTTTACTAATTTAAATATTAATAAAAATATTAATTAAAAGATTTTAATTAAAAATCTTTAAATATAACTTATTAAGTTTAAGTTTAATAATTTTAGTTTTTTGACTTGTTATATAAATATTTTTTAATAAATAAACTAGCAGTAAACTATTAATTAATTTTTAAACAAACTTAAAATAATAATTGCTTAATATAATAGTTTATAAAATTAAATAATAAAAATAAATTAGTATATAGTAAATTTGATTATTTAATATTAGTTAATTTTATATTTAGAATAAACTAAAAAAATGTTTTATAAAATTATTTAAATATATATAACTATTTTTTATAATAACATAATAAAAAACAAAATTAAGTTTAAAATATAATATAAAAGTATAAAAAACTATTTTTTTATTAATAAAGATTAGTTTGCTAATAATACTATAAAAATAATAAATATTAAATCTTATTTTAAAAAAAAAGCTATAAAAAACTTGCAGTTTTATTTTAAAAATATTTATTTAAATTAAATCAAAACTTTTGTAATACTATTAACTTATTTTTAAAACAATTATTATAATATTAATAAAATTATTAAATTTAAAAAAAAATAAAAAAAGTTGTTTTTTAAAAGCAAGTTTTTAAATAAGTTTTTTAAGTTTAAAAATAACTTTGTCCGATTTACTAATAAAATATATTTTAATAAAAATAAAAATTAAAAAAACTTAAAAATTAACTTTTAATTTATTTTTATAATAAAACTATATTTAAATACTTATATAAAATATATTATTTAAATTGCTTATTAGTTAAATATTAATAATTAAAAAAAAATAGCTTATAAAACTAAAAAATAAATTTTTATTATAGCTAAAAATAATAATAAAAAAATAATAATACTAACTAAAAAAATAAAATAGGTATAAAAAGCAATATAATACTTATAGTCTAAAGCTTTAAAATTAATAATAATAAAATAAAAAAACTAATTTTTAAAAAAAAATATTTTAATTATAAATAATAAAAATATATATTAAAAAACTATTTAATAAAAACTAGTATAACAACTAACTATAAAGCTTAAATAAATATTATATTTATAAAATATAACAAACTAAATATGCTTATTTTAAAAAATAGTTCTAATAAAAACTATATTAAACTATTAGAAAAATAACTTTAAATAAAATAAATTTTTATTTAAAAAATATATTTTTAGATTATAAAAAAAAAACATAAAAAATAAATTTTTAAAAAAAAAGCTTTTTTTATATATTTATACTATAAGTAGTAATAAACTATTTTTAATAACTTATAATTTTTTTAAAAATATAAAAACTAGACTATATATATTTATAAATATTTGTTTTATTAAAAAAGTTCTATAATAATTATAATTTATTGTAATAAAAATACTGCTATATTTTATAATAAGTTATAATAACAAAAATTAATAATTAATTAAATAAATATTATTAATTAACTTAAAAATTTAAAGCTATATTTTTTAATAAAATTTTATATTTATATTAAATATATAATATAATATTATTTTAGTAAACTATAATTTTAAACTTATAATATTTTATTAAATTATTAATAAAATAAACTAGTATTTTTATTAGATTTATTAGCTAAACTTAACTATAAATATAATTTAGTAATAAATAATACTAAAGGATAATTATTATATTTTTTTTTTTAAATAAACATATAATATAAAAATATAAAACACTAAAAAAAAAAAATAAGCTATAAACTAATATAACTAAATATATAATACTATATAATAATCTTATATTAATATTTTAAAAAAAAATAACCTAACTATAAAGAATATTGCTAAAATAGAAAAAAACCTATATAATATTTTTTTTTTCTACCTAAGTTTATTTATAAAAATAAAATAAAAATAAAAAAAAACAAAAAAAACAAAAGTCTAAAAAATATAAATCTTTTTATTAGTAGTCTAATACTATTAATATATATTAACTAAAATATAATAATATTAGTTAATATAAATATTAATTATAATATATTATAATAAGTGCTATAATATTTAAAAAAATAGTTTAAAAAAATAACTTTTATAAAAGTATATAGATTACTAATATTTATTAAATAAATAAGGTAATTAAAAAACATAAGTTTAAAAAAGAACTATTTTTTAAAAATAAAAATAAAAAACTTAAAAAAAAAGCCCTAAAACTTATACCTTTAAAATATTATAACTTTTTTTATATTTTTAACCAAATAGATTTTAATATTTTATTATCTTACTACTTATAAATAAACTATAAAATAAAATTTATAAATATAAAGTTTTTAAAAAATTTAAATTATAGTTTTTTATATAAAATATTATTAAATAAATTAAAAACTATAAAAAAGTATTTTATTAATAATTTATATAAAAGATTTATTAAACTAAATAATATTTTATTTATATTTTTTATTTTATTTATAAAAAAACCCTATAATAGACTCTGCTTTTATATAAATTATTACAAATTAAACAAGATTATTAAAAAAAATAGATATTTTTTACTATTAATTAAAAAAACCTTATTATATATTTTTAAAACTAAAATTTTTATTAAAATTAATATAAAGCAAACTTTTTATTCTATATAAATATACTTAAAATAAAAAATTTTTATAATATTTTATATTTATTATAATATATTTATTATAATATATATTATTATTATATTTTTTTATTTAGTTTTATTAATAGCTTTTTTATATTTTAAAAATATATTAATAATATTTTGTTTAATTATTTAAATAATTTTTGTAGCACTTATATAAATAATATTTTTATTTATTTTAATAACCTAAAAAAATATTAGGTATATATAAAAAAAGTTTTTATTTAATTGCGATCTGCTAGCTTATAAACGGACCTTAAAAGAATTAAAATTTTAAATAACTAAAACTAAGTTTTTTAAATATATTATTAGTATTAAAAATATATAGGTTAACTTAGCTAAAATTATTATAATATATAACTAAAAAATATTTATAATTATAAAAAAAGTTTAATTTTTTTTAAGTTTTTATAATTTTTATTAAAAATTTATAAAAAATTATAATAAAATAGTAGCTTTTTTTAATTACTTAATAAAAAAAAATATTATTTAAATAAACTAAATAGTATAAAAAAGCTTTTTAAAAATTAAAAAAAATCTTTATATTAATTTTTATTTTTAAGCATTTTAATTATAAGCTATTTATTAAAATAAAAATAAACATTTTTAATAGTATAATAGCAAAAACTATATTTTAGTTATATAGTAATAAATAATATTTTATTATATTTTATTTTAAAACTATATATAATATTAAATTAAACTATAGTATTTATAATAAAAAAATATTAATAGTAGCCCTAATATTTAAAAAATAGTAAGCCGAACTAATTAGTAATTATAATTGTTTTTTAGTTCTTATAAATTATAAAATATTAAAATATTTTAGCAAAAAATAATATTTTAATTTAAAATAAGCTAGATAAACATTTTTATTTTTTAAATATAATTTTTTAATTATTTATTAACTTAAAAAAAAATATAGTAATAAATATAATATTTTATAAATAAAAAGATCTATAAATATAGATTAAAAAAATATATATATATAAGCATATAACTTTGTTTAAACTTATATATAGTATTTTTTTATTTTAAAAAAATAATATTATAATATTATATAAAATATAACTTTATATTAACCTAGAATAACTAAAAAATATTTAATTAATAAACTATATTTTATATAAAAATAAAATAGATTTTAATATAAAAATTTACTAACAAAAAGCTAAAATAAGCATAAAAAATAATTTATAAGTTATTAAAAAAGGATTTATAATTTTTAAAAATAGATTAGTTGTTTTAGATGTTTTATATTTATATATATAACTAATTAGAAAAATATATAATAGAATACTAATTATATACTTGAGAAAAAAAAAAAAAACAACTAGTTATTTAATAATATTAGTAGCTAAAAATAATAAAAAATTATAATATATATATAACTAATTGCTTAGGATGCTGCCCGGCTAAAGTGCTAAAAAATAAAACCTTTAGCAAGTTATACCTATTCTTAATATTTAATAAAATATAAAAACACTTAGTAATAGATTTTAAATAAATATTTATAAATTAATATAGTTATAATAATATATTAGTAATAATTAACTAATTAAATAAACAAGCATAAATAATCCTTTATATAATATAAGTTATATTTAAAAATATAATTTATATATATGATAAAAGCTTTTTTAAAGTATTTAAAATATTTATAATAATTATTTTAAATAAAAAACTATAATTTATATTTATATTTATAAACAAACTATATAAACTAATAAGTATAACTTATATTTTAGCTTTAGCAAAATATTATAAAATAGTAAAACAAACAAAAATTATAAATAAATATTTTAATTAAAAGTTAAAACTTTATATAAACTATTATTAGGATGATTAGTTCAAAAAAATATTTATTATAGACTATATATAAGTAGTTTTATTATATAAATCTATAGGTTTAGCGCTTTATAAAATAAAAATAGGATTTTTAATACTATTTTATTTTAATTAAAAGAATAAAACAGCTAAAAAAAAATAAACAAATTATTAGTATAAAAAAAAGCCCTAAAAAAAATATATAAAAAAGGGCTAAAAAAATAATCTAGTTTATTAATATAGCTAAGTTATATTTATAAAATATATAAGATTATATAATATAGCAAGCTAATAAAAGTTATAAAAATCTTAACTTTAATATAAAAAATTATATATTTATATTAAAAAAACAATAAAACTAAAAAATAAACCGCTTATTTAATAAGTTTAACTATTTAATAATATAACAAATATTTAAAATTTTAGCATCTATTAATAATACTTTTATATTTAAAATATTTTTTTTTAGTAAGCTATAAATAAATATTATGTTAATAAATTATAAAAATACTTTAATAACTTATTGCTAAAGCAAAAAATAAAAAATTTAAAAAATAAAATAATTAAACTAAAAAGTAAAAAAAAGTTTGTAATAAAAAAAATAAAAACTTTAAAAATATATTATAAAAAACTATAATACTAAATTAATTAAAAAAGCTAAAATATTAATAATAAATAATATTTAGCAAAAAATTTTAAAAATAGTATAAAAGTACTAAAAAAGTTCTATAATAAAAACTTTAAATTAGTAGAGCTGCTAATAAAATTAAAAAAATAACTAAAAGCTATAAAAAATAACAAATTTAATAAAGCATACTTTAATAATAATAAAGCTATATTAAAAAATATAAAAAAGTTTTAATAAAAAAATATATAAAATAATTTTATATTTAAATTATAATATAACAAAATTTTTTAATGTTATATATAAAAAAACTTGTTTAATAATGTAATAAAATAAGGGCCCGGATTAAAATTAATAAATAAATATTTAAAGCTATTTTTTTTTTTAGCTAAAAAGCATTTATTTAAGTATATACAAACGTATCTTTTTTTTTTATAAAAAAAGTAGTTATAGTATAGTAGCTAGTAGCTAGTAGTATAACTGCAACCTATAAACTATATAAACTACAATTTTTAATTTTTAGGTTATATAACTTATACCTGGCTAGCACCTAGCAATTACTTAATAGCTGCTTATACTTTTTACTAATCTACCTATAAAGAACTTGCAACGTACTTTTGTAAAATTAGCCTTTTTCTTTTTTATACTTAGATTTTAATGCAAAGTTCGCTTTTAAAATAAAGCCTTGCTTTCTATGATTGCCTAACGCGTAATATTTAGGGCTTTTTTTATTACTGTTAAACTATTATTTATTACTTTTAAATAAATAATTAAATTTAAAATAATTAATAGGCTTATTATTTTTACTATTACTATTGTAGTTAAATTTTAGGTAGTTAGTAGGCTTACTATTTTTACTATTATTATTTTTATTATTATAATCAGATTTAAAGTAGCTAATAAGCTTATTATTTTTATTATTACTATTCTTGTTGTTATAATTAGATTTAAGGTGGCTAATAGGCTTGCTATCTTTACAATTGTTTTTTTTTGTTACTATTGTTATTAGTACTAGATTTTTTAAACTTTTTAAGCTTTTTGGGCTCTTTAGGCAGTTTGCTTTTAGTAATAAATATTAACTAGATGTTCTTTTTAGTAATTTTTAAAAAGTTTTATATATTAGCTTTTTAATATAGCTTAGTAATTATAGTCTAATATTTTAAAATATTATTTATTATAGTAATATAATATATAAACTTAAACAATATAATCTAGTCTAAATAAGAATTTCGGAAAGTCTTTTCTAAATTAGTAACTAGCTTAAAAGTATTTATTTTAAACTTTCTAGTATAAACTTTAGTAACTTTATTTAGCTATATATTAGTCTATTTAATAAAGTTTATAATATATTTTCTAGTTAATATATTAATAAATATTATATATTTATATTTATATTTAAACTTTAGAACTACTTATGTTATATTACTAAGTTTTTTTAAATTATTATATTATTAATTAATAGTTTGGATTGCTTTTATATAAGTTAATTAGTAGTTAGGATGGACTATTTTTTATATTTATTTAGCAAACTTAGTCACTTTAATACAGTAGGTATTATAGTATTTAAAAGCTATATTATAATATTATTTAGTATATTAATATAAACGTTTTTTAGTAGTAATAAGATTTATATATATAGTAGTAAAAAAATCAATATTTAAGTTTAAAAAGAATTTGTTAATTGCTAGCGCTTTTAATACTATAAGCTATAGACCTTGATTTATAAGTATTATATAATTTTATAAGTTATAGCTATAAATATTAGTAATAAAATCTTTTTTTTATAATAAGAAATTATTAAATAAATTAAAGTTAGTTATTATAGTTATTATAGCAAACATATAACTAGAACTAAAAGGATTGCTAGATTTAATAAGATTGTAATGTTTAGCACAAGCGTTTACTATTATATATATAATAAAAAAATTAATAGTGTTCTAGTTTTATTATTAAAAAGCTTGCTAGCATATATTTTATATATATATATTTTGCGTTTTAGTTCGATTGCGTTAGAAAGAGCGCTTGCTATTAATATTTATAGCGCTTGCAATAAAATTATTTTACGTTTTTGAATCATTTTAATAAAAAAAAGCGCTTGCTGTTAGCTTTTGTAGTGCTTGCGATAAAGTATTTCGAATAGATTACCGGCTAATATATATGCTAGTAAAGAGCTTGTTAGCAATATATATATATAGTATTTGTAATAGAATATAAAGTATTAATAAAACTTTTAATTATTAGATTTAATACTAGCGATTTTGCTACGTATTATTTATAAAAGGTCTATTATATTATGGTTATTATAGGTCTATATAGGTGTATTTTATACCCTATATATATATATATATCCCTTATATAGCTAGGTATAGATCTATTTATTTTGTTATATAACGCTTTATTTGCTAAGGGCATACCCTTTATAAGGGCACCTCTTACTAGCCACTATGTGGCTCACATCACCACTTAGCCACCACTTAATCCAACAGCCGCCAACCCCGGGTTGTTGAAAGCAAAGGCTAAGCTAACACCCCCCCTTACAAACCACCCCATCGCGACCCAGCCACCAAAATAGCCACCCACCAACTTTTAAAACTATTATTTATAGCATGACATAGTATTTACAGCCAACCTTAGTATTTTTATTAAATATTAAAACGTTCTAACCTTAATTATATTTTTAGTTTTTATTTTTTTTGTTTTTAATATATTTTTGTTCCTAGCTTTATTTATATATAGCATTCGCTATTGTAATTTTTGTTTAACTTGCTATATATAAGTTATATAAATAAAACAATAACTAAGTAGCAATTTAACTAACTTATGTTATAATATAATCTTTTTAGCTAGTTTAATTTTTAATAATTTAATATATATTTTTAAAATTATAAACTTTTTGGCTTTTTAATTAAAAGCTTTATTAGTTTTTATAAAAAATAGCTTTTATAATAAATTATTAAAAAAAAAGTAGTACTTAGCTAATTTCTAAGTTATATATTATGAATTTTAGTTTTTTATAAGTATTATAATTTTTATTTAGCTTGGTTTAAGCTAATATTTAAATATTTTAAATTAATTAATTAGTATAAATATTAGCTAAACTTTATAAGCAATATTTTTATTTTTAAATATAATATATTTTAAAAATAATAATAATTAGATATTTTTTAGCTATATTTTAGCTGTTACTTATATTTTTTTAATAATTTTTAGTAATAAAATAGTATTACTATTACAATTAGTTAAGTAAAGCTTCTGTAGCTAGTTTATTAATACGATAAACAAAGACTCTAAGCTAAAAAAAAAAAAAAAAAAAAAAAAAGTCAGAGTTTATAAAGTAAATAAATATAAACTCTATATATATAGCTGCAAGGTTATAAGTTAGTCCGTACATAAACTTTTTATTTTATTGCTATATAGGTTTAAAGTTCTTATAACTCTTGCTAAAATTATACTAACTATTATACTACTTTTTTTTAAAACTAAAAGTTTAAATATAGTTTTAATTTAAAGTTATTAATAATGTTAGGTTTATATAGTTTTTTTATATTATATTGCTTTATTATTATTTTTATAATTATTTGTAAATTTGTTAGCTATTGCTACGTATATTTATTTTTATAAGTTTTATAAAATTAGTTAAGCTTAATTAGTATATTTTTAAAATTTTAAGCTATATATTAAATATTATTAAAATTATAGCTTTTTGTTTTTTTTATATATTTTTAATTATTTAATTTGTTTAATTCTAAATTTTGCTTTATTATTAATATTTTTAGTTAAAAGTAATAATTAGATTTATTAAAATAAAAAATTATTGCTTGCTTTTTATAATTGGTTAGTATAAAATAGGTTTTTTATTTTATAAAAATTAAATAAATCAAAAATATAACTAAATTTTTATTTTTTTAGGATTTTAAAAAGTTTAACTAACTAAGAATCTAATCTAATAATTAGTACTTATGTTATAAAGCTTTTCTTTTTTAGAAAAATTTTATTTTTTATTTTAAAATTTATTAAATATTTTTTTTATTAACTTATAGCTTATATTATTTTTATACAAAAGTTGCTATATTATATATTATTTTTTAAACGTTTTAAATTTAATAAACTAGTTTAAACGTTTATTGCTTAATATTAAAATTTATAATAGTTTTACTAATATTTATTATTAAAAAGTTTTATATTTTAATTTTTATGGCTATTTTTAGTAATAATATATTAATTAATAAATATTAAAAAAAATTATATATAAAGTTTAAATTAAAAAAATAAATATTTTAATTATTTTAATATTTATTAATATAAAAATAAAGTTATTAGTTTAGTTTTTAATTAGTTAATTTTATTATTCTTTAGGTTTAAAAATAATAAGTACTACTAAAACAGTACTAAGTACTTATAAAACTATTAATTATTACTATAAATTTAAAAATAAATAGTTCTATATTATTTAATATTTATATATTTAATATATTAAAAAATTTATATAAATTTATATAATATTATATAGCTAATAATTTTATAATATTTATTTTTTTACTAAATAAAGTTATAATTAAACAGCTAAACTTATTAATAAATATTTATATATAATTATAATTTTATTAGTTAAATAATATATTTTTATTATTTATTACTATATATTGCTATACTATAACTAATATAAACAATAAATAAAAAAAGCTAAAAATTTTATTTTATAGTATTTTATTTTTTTTATAGTTATAATAATTATATATATATTATTTATAATTATATTTTAAATAAAACTAATAATATTTTTAATTTAATATTTTAATTATTTTATATTAACTTTAATATATAATAATTAAAAATATATAAACTTTTTAAATTAAAACTATATAAAAAAAAATTTTTTATTTAAAATAACCTTAAATATATATAGCTTTTTATTTTTATTTTTTAGATTTTATAACTAATTTTTTTATTTAATTAAGTTTATTAAATTAGTTTTTTAAAAAATATTAAGTAAAAAGTTTATAATTAATATAAAATTTAATATTTTATTAAATAGAACTAATACTATTGTTTTTTTTTTGTTTTTTTAGTTTTAATTATAAAAAGTTTAGTTATTTTTTTAAATAAAATATTAACTACTATATTTTTTTATTTTAGTTAATATTAAAAAATAATATTAAAGTTTAATAAAAAATTAGCTTAATATATTTATTATATTAATAAAATCTATTTATTTAAAAAATATAATAAAGCTTAATAATTAGTTATTATAAAAAACTTAGTTTTAAAAAATTCTAAATAATAATATTTTAAAATTTATATTATTACTAAAAATTTATAGTTTTAAATTAAATAAGTTTATTTAATTAATATTATTATTTTAAAAAAATATTTTATAAGTTTTTAGGTTATATTTTTTTATTATTACTAAATAATTTTTTTTATTATATTATATAAAATATTTATTTTTATTTATATTAGTTAACCGGGCTTAAAAAAAACTAAAACAAATATTTTATATACTAGTAGTTTTATATATTTAAAAGTTTATTTTTTTTTAGTAATTAATTTAAAAAAGCAGTAATTTTACTAATATAATCAATAAATATATAAATATAATTATAAAACTTAAAAAATAACTAGATTAATTTAGTATTTTTTAAATTATTAAAGTTTTAATTTAGAATTATTTAAATTTTTTTAAAGTTAATTCTAATTTTTATTTTAGTTTTTATAATTATTTTTAAATAATTAATAATAAATATATTAAAATAAAACTTTTTAATATTTTTTTAATATTTAGCTTAACATAAATAATAAATTATTTTTTTATAATAAGTTTAATATTATTTTTTAGTTTTAAAATAAATCAAAATATTATTTATATAAATATTTATAAATTTATATATTAATAAAAACTTACTACTAAACAAGTTTTATTTTTAAACTAAATAATAAAACTTTTTGTTAAAATATTTTTTTTTTAATAATTGATTATAAATTTATATTTAATTTATTTAAATTTAAGTATAAATAAAATAAAAATAACGTTTAAATTTATATTTTATTTAATAAAATTTATAATTAATAGTTTATTTATAAATTTTTTTTAAATAAAATAAATTATATAAATATTTAATATTAATAAAGCTTAAAAGTATATTTTTTATTATTAAGTTTTAGTACTATATTAAATTTTAGTTATAATAATAGCAAAATTTTAAATTTTTTTTTTAAAAAAAATCTTTTTAAATATAATAGCTAAAAAAATAAAAAACTTTATATTAACTTTATATATTTAAAGTTTTTTTTTTAAAAAATAAGATTAGTTTATTATTAAAAGTCTTTTATAGTACTATTTAGTTAATTTAATATAATTATTTTTAATTGTTATAAACTTAATTATAATAAGTTTTTTTAAAGTTTTTTTAGCTAGTTGCTTTTATTTATTTTAATAAAAATAATTTTAAAAGTTTTATATAATTTTTTTAATAGTAATTTAGGTTTTTTTTTTTTTAAATTATTATATAAACTTTTTTTGTTTTAAGTTTAAAAATTTTAGGTTTTTTTTAGGTTTTTTTAGTTTTAGTTATTTTTAAAATAATTATTTTATTTTTAAAAAATTATTTTAATATTTAATAATATTTTTTTATATTTTTAAGTTTATATTTTATTATTTATAATTAAAAAATTTAATAAAAATTAAACTAATAAAAATAAATTATTTAGTTAAATTAATTATTAATTTTAAGTTTTTATTAAAATATTTTATTTCTAAATTATTAATTATTAATTTTTATAATATATATTAAATATTTATAAACTTTACTAATTATTTTATTTTAATAGTTATAAAACTTTGAAAGTTTAGCTAAACAAATTATTTTTATTTTTAATTATTACTTAATTTATTATATAAACTTATAGCTAATTATTAAAAAAATATAAGCTTTAATATTATATAAAACTAAAGTTTTTATTTTAATACTATTAATTTATAATTAAATAATTAATTTAAAAATAATTAATTTATTTTAGCTATATATTTTAATTAAAATAAATAAAAAAACTAATAAAATTTTTTTTTATTAGTTTTACTTAATTTTTAAGTTAAATAAACTATTAGAGCTATTTTTATTATAGATTTTTTTTGCTAATTAAATATTTAAAACTTTAAATTTTTAATTAAAATAATTAATTAATAAATACTTTTTTTTATTATAAATAAAACAAGTTTTATTATTTTAATAAGCTTTTTTTTTTTATAATTAGTATTTATTTTAATTATTTTAAAATTAATTAAAAATTAATAAGCAAATTTGCTAAAAATTTAATTATTTAAGTTAGATTTTTGTTTAATTAAATTAATAAATTTAATTTTTTAATAATTTTTATAAATTTATTTAGTATTATATATTAATTTAATAATTTTATTTAGCTTTTTTATTAGTTTATAAATTCAATTATTAAATAAAACTTTATTTTTTATAAATTTATTAAAATTAATTTTTTATATTTTAGTTTTTTTAATATAAATAAAGTTTAAAGCATTAAAAAATAAGCTAATAAAATAAAAAACAAATAAAATAATAAAACTAAAAAATTTAAAATTAATATTTTTAAATATATTTTTTATTATTAAATTATAGTTATTTTTTAATAATATTAAAATAAATATATTAAAAAATTAATATTTTATTTTATTTATTTATTAAAAAAGTTTTATTAGAATTAATATAAAGTTATAAGTTTATATAGCTATAATATTTTTTAATATATTTTTAAATATATTATTTATTTTAAATTATTTTAGTTCTAGTTTAAATTTTATTTTTTTAAGTGTTAATTTTTAGTTTTTTTTAGGTTTTTTTTTAAGTATTAGTTTGCTTAAATTATTTATAAAAAAGTTTAAAACTTATTTTTTTTTTTTTATAAAAATTTTTTTTTAAAATTATTTAATAATAAAAAGCTAATTATATTTAAAATTTAAAATTATTTTAATTATTTAAAAACTAAAAATAAAATAAAATTATTTAAAATTAAGTTTTTTATAAATTAATAACTTTTAAATAATATAAAAATTAAAAGTTTTATTAAAATTATATTAAAGTTAAGTTTATATTATAAAATATATAATTAAAAAAAAGTTTATTTATATTTTATTAATTATAATAAAATAAAAAATATATATTTATTAAATATTTATTAATAAATAATTAATAAACTTAAAATAATATTATAATTAGTTAAATAAAGCTTTTATAGCTAGTTTATTAATATTATAAACAAAAACTTTAAGCTAAAAAAAAAAAAAAAATTAAAATTAAAATTTATAAAATAAATAAATATAGATTTTATATATATAGCTATAAAGTTATAGGTTGGTTTATATATAGATTTTTTATTTTATTGCTATATAGGTCTAAAATGCTTGCAGGTCTTACTAAGACTATATTAACTATTATAATTACAAGCCTATTTATATATTACAATTATATTTTTTTAACTTTATTTTTAAACTTTTTTTTTAATAAACTAAAAATTCTAATATCTAATGTTTATATAACATAGTTATAATATAATTTATAAAAAATAAACTATATTTTATTTAAAAAACAAAGTTATAAAAAATTATTATTTATATATAAATTATAGCTATTATATATTAGTATAACTTATATATTATTGAAATAATTTTCAATAAATAAAATAAAAATATTAATAAGCCAATTAATAATAATAAAATTACAAGTTTATTTATTAAATAAAATTTTAAACTATTAATTTTTAAATAAATTATAATTTATATTTAAAAAATATTATTTATTTGTTTTTTTTAACGTTTTTTTTTAAAGCTATATATATTAAAACTTTATAAACAACCTAATAACTTTTTTTATGCTTTAGTTAATACTTATTTTATTAATATTAAAAAATTGTTCTAGAAATATATTTGCTAATTTAAAAGCTTTAAAACATTTAAAAAATAGCTTAATATTAGCTATAATTGTTTTATTAATATATAAATAGCTAATAAATATTAATCTAGCAATTTTTAGTTTAAAATTACAAAAAAAAAACGTATATACTATAACTTTTTAAATATTTTAAGGTTTTTAAAAACTAATAATATATATTTAGCTATATACTTAAATTTAATTATTAAAAATATAAAGCTTAGCTTAGCTTAACTAATAGCCTAATTAATTAGTTTAATTTTAAAATATATAAATAAAATCTAAAAATATTAATATAACTATTTTTTAGTTAAAATACTATTAAAGCAATAGTATATATATAACTAGTTAATACTTTATTAAATAGCTGCTTATTTTTATAAAATACTAAGTTAAGCAATACGAACTATAGCTGCTATATATTATTAGTTGCTATATAAAAATATTGCAATAAAAAAAATCAATTCTAAAAAAAAAAAAAATAATAAAAAAACATAAGAACTAAACATAGTTGCGTTATTTAATAATTTTTAATTAAGGTGGTTAGGGTTAATAGTGCGTTTTTAGCTGGGTTGCGATGGGGTGGTTCGCAAGGGGGGGTGTTAGCTTAGTCCTTGATTCGCTTTTTCTGTGATCTTGGTGGCCAAGTCTCGCTAAACCTCGGTCTTTCAAACGTTAATACAAGGTCAGTTACGGTCTCTCGAACTCGATACGATTCGTGCTAGTTGTTTTTGTACACTCGATATGGGATGTTCTAATGTTGTGTATTGGAGCCTACAGCGAGTACGTACTGTTAAAGGATCAGCTGCAACTCAGAACTGAACATCGGATGGAAGCAAGGCAGAAGAATAAGAGAAATGAACAGGATTTGAGACGAAAGACGAGATGAGATTTTCCAGAAATGCACTAACCCTTGATATTACCCCAACTTGTGCCCTCTATGAGCTTCTGATCAAACTGCAGAGCCGATACTGCCTTTGCATCATGTAGTTCTCCCAATATTTATACTTTATGAGGCCAAGTTCGGGCGAAGCATTTCGGAAGTTGATCTCGTCAGTAGCGATGCGGTGGCTGTAGAAGTCGCCTCTAGCGCTGCCCATGTCGAGGTGATAAAGGAACCACTTGGCTCCCGGCACACCTGAAAAGCGAGCGAGAACCCATTCTCCAGCCACCAGTGACGCTTGAGTTCTGGGTTGTTAGGAGTACCGGCAGCAGGCTTTGCCTCTGAGACCTTCTCTTGATCAATGTCGCTCATCTCATCGTCTTCATCTTGTTCTTCATTGTTCAGTTTCTGTGTTTCAGAATCTTTGCATACACAGCTTGCACGACTTCTAGTTCCTTTTCAAGGATATTTTTTGGACAGGAGAAACTGACGAACACCATTGTGAAGCCTGTGGAAATGCTACACCAGCCAGATATCTTATCAAACAGGCCCTCAATCCTAGAACTCTTAACTAGAATCGGGTTTGGCGAAATCATGGTGTCAACGTTGTCCGGATGCATTGTAGATCTGGTAAACTTGCGCTCGGGGATATCGGCCAGGACATTGCTCAGCTCATCTGGTCTGACGTAGAAATGGAATATACAATGGAATCGAACCAGTGCATCCAATAGGAACAGCTAAACAAAGATCTAGTGCTTGTGTTAACTTTTGTTTAAGTTCTATGCCTTTGTTTTTAACAAAAACAGAATGACTGAGTGAAAATATATACTAAAATATTTCACTAAGAATGTTAAAGCGAACTAATTTGAATTTAGTTCTTCTTATTATTTTTTTCTTTAGGCTATAACAATATACATATAGAAATAGACTAAGCATAGTTAACCTTTGTTTCACTTAGTTATTCTTTCTTTGTTAAAAGCGAAGGTATATTAGCTATTATACGTCCAAAACTCTTAAACCTTGTTCAAGCTAACTAATAGATCGCGAGATTAACTAACAACTACAATTTGTCCCTTAACACTACTTAGGATCAACATATCGGAATAATTTCTTATGTATTGAAGCTGATGGACCGATTTAGTAGAATACGTAAGAGGCGTTACTTAAAAGAGACCCGGCCCGATCGAAGATTAAGGGAGATCACTAACAACCCCCTTCCCACAGAAAATGGCTGGCAAAGCCAAAAAGATGTTGTATTGTCAATGGAGGGGTCTGTAGCGTACAACTGTCGGCTAAATACAGTGGGAATCTGACTGTGACTTCCTTAACCTTTACACTCCTAGGCATCCTTCCTTCCTTTTTATTTTCTGCTTCTTGGAACGGCCCTACAACTTGCTGCAATAGGGATATTTTCCAAGTATTGCCAGCTTCGCGCGTAAAGCATGGAAATATAAGGTCTACCGGAAAGGTCCGACGGCATTATACGCGCGTGTGTGCTATTGTTAAAGATTTCATATAGTTTTGCTTCTAGCGAAGGGTTTTTTGTACGGTGCATGCTTTCTAAATCGATAAGTAAAGCTAAGTTATAATAACGCAAATATTATATTTGCTTGCGATATATATATTATTAAAAATATAAGCAAGCAAAATTTTTTTTGTTAGCAAACCATAGTATACTTTAGAAGTATATCGGGAGTATACTGTTTGGGTTAATATAGACTTGCTTGTAGTATTTTTTTTTTGGCGTACTAGGTATACTAGGGGCAATCGAACTAGGATACTTACCTATTTGTTTACTTAGGTCGGTACACGGGCAAATAGGTACTTATAGTACATACTGCTGTTTATCCAAGCATAAATTAGAATTGGTTATGTGAGGGGACTGCATATCGACCGGGCTTAGCTACTGTTATGCCTAATTAAGTTAGCCGCAGAAACCTAGGATAGACGTTAATAATACTACTACTACTACTACTTTACACTCCTAGGCGGCCAACATTGGTTAAGGCAGAACACGCACTAAAATCCCGGTTCTAAGGCGCCACACACACTGTATGTAGTTCATCTCGCTCTGTTCCCTACCCGATTTATGTGGCTTGGTGCTGGCCCACTGTGGCAGTGCAGAAGTCCGTCATCACGCCCCACTATAGCGAGCAGGCCTTGTTTATTTACTTGTTTCTAATCGAGCACCACCACTCTAACTCATCCGCTGTCCTCTCATCCCTCGCTTCTTTCTTCAACAACCGTGTTCCTCAACAATTGCGCCTGTCTTCATTCATCGACAGCGCACCGTCCAAGACGACCCAGCTGTGCCCCTCGCCGGATCTCCAACGCAACGATGATGGCTTCACATACGTTTTATGACGACCAACGCCCGCCGGTCCGGGATCGCAATCGAACATCCGAAGGCTCCAGTAATAAGATGCAGCGGCTTCAACCCCGCAGCAGGCAGCCCCCAACATGCCCCGAGGAGACTTGCACTAACCCTCACTACACCCACCCAACCGTTAATTCCACTGCCCGCAAGCGGGCTTCGAAGCCACTGCCACCATCCGACTCATCATTGCCATCGTCGCGATTGCGCTTTCATCAGCCGCTGGCTTCGCATATCTATTGCTCCGACGTTGCTGCCACCGATCCGGAGCATATTGCACAGCTGTGGCAGAGCGTCATGACATACGACAACGACACAGAGAGCTCGAGGGGGAAGAGGGGAAATAAAAAGAGAACACCATCTGCAACAGAAACCCTAACGTCAGCATCGACCTCAACATCCAGACGGCGCCAGCAACAAACGTCTACTACACCGACATCCTTAGGCATTCGAGCGAAAAACGAACCGGCCGCTAAAGTTAACGATCTGGACTTCGAGACATCAGTTCTGGCACCACACGGGATTACAATCGAGAAACAAAGCTTAACAAATAGCTTTTACGATCACTTCCGCTTTTCAGGGCTCCCCAAGGATCGTACAGAGCGCCTCAATGCCTACAAAAAGGTGCTCCCTCTTCACCTGTGGCTAGAACCCGACACAGAGCGCAAAGAGCGCATCCAACAGGAATATTGCGCCATGAACACATACGGATGCAATGAAGCGGAGTATTCGGCATATGCTCTTCACGATATATTGCTTGATGAACGTCGGATTCCAGCGCTGCTAGAGACATCCGATGAGCGCTGGCTCCCAGTGCGCATGCTACAACTTATTCAGAAGCCATCGCCAAATCAATGGGAGAAACCCCCACGTATTGCGTCATCTGAGAAATCATACGAGTGGGACATTCGCCCAGACTGCGCGTATTACATCTCTCTCCAAGCTTTCCCGCTTGTTTTCCGCGATAACGTTAAGAAGTATGTCTCAGTTGTACAGAAGCGAGCATTTTCCCCGTATCTTACGATCGAATTCAAGAAGAACGATGAGGCTGCCACTACAGCCCAAAACCAGGTTGCCGTTGCTTCAGCAATAGCATTGTATAATCGTTGGCGTTTAAAGCGCGCAGCGCTCCGGGTAAAGAATGAGGACAACAATTGGTCGGAGGAGCAGAAGCTCCAGATGCAGCACTATGGCATCACATTCGTAGGATCAACGTGGGAGCTCTGGTATACTATGCCGAAGACCTATGATGATTGGACTGGTTGTACTATGTTTAGCATGCATTGTGGGGATTGTTCCAAGCTTGACAGCGTTGGGCTTTTGTTGAGCAGTGTGAACGACCTTCACTATTGGGGACTAATGGTCCATGGCAAGTCGTGCCAGGCTGACATTGACACTATAGTTCGAGGAAAGGCATCTAGGCCCTCATGGCTGCCAAAGAGCGACAAGGAACTTGGAGACAGGGTAGTATGAGTTGTATTAGCGACAGTCTTGCTAAGTATACCTAGGAGGTGTATGGAGTTAAGGGTTTGGCGGCCGAATCACCCCATAGGCCCGGTTTTTATTGTGTTTAACTATTTTTTTTCTTTGGCAGCGTTTTATATACCCCGAACTTAATCTAGTAGTTATCGTTGTGTTCCATTTTGTTGCCACGCCTAGCGCTATAGCCAAACCCTTATTCCATTTTAACAAGATCTTACATAGACATATTAATTCAGTAGTTTTAAACATAAATTGTGCTTTATTACCGCAATTCTTCCTTTAATTAGTTTAACATAAGGTAAATGCTGTAATAACAACTTAAATCAAGAAATCTCGTACAAATTTCGTTAGTAAATGTCACATGAAACCCCCCGTCCTGTGGGTTGCAGATGGTATAATTAGAGCACTCCATATTCGGATCCCGCTATCTGACTGGGGTTCGAGGTATTTATCCCAGTAATATGTGTGGGTTGGTACTGTTATATCTTTGAATGATGAATCTGTATTGTAATGGTGATGGTCCTTATCTATCAATCTACGGACTAAAGCTACCTTAGCTATATGGATAGGATCACGTGAGTGGATCCACACACGGCTAAACTCCCCCCAACCGAGCACCGCGAGTAAGGGAAAATTGATCTGGTTTGCTATAGCAATGAAAGCTAGTTCGGTATATCCTCTTCTGGGGTGAGAATATCGGAGAGCATTAGGGTCAACTGGAGATTGGAGATGAGTGATTCTAATGTAGATAGAGAGAATCGACAGTGTCAGTACCAGCTGCCAAGGGCTGTTTCCTAGTGCCCATTTAGGCTATTACGTCAGGATCCACAACCATGCCAACTACTCATTATTTGTATGTAAATGGAAACTAGCTAACTATATAATTATATTTAGGAGCTAGTTAACCCTTTTTTTTTTTTTAAATCTGTAGTTTCGGCTAAACCCGAAGGTAAAAACAACCCGCACTGTCTCAGTAGTTATTACGAACCAACAGTCGAGAGGGCTGATAGTTATGCCGACAAAAGGCGATCGATACACGATAATTAGAGCTGTATGTTCCTTTGAAATCATTTAACTGATCCAAAAGTTATGCTCAGAAATACCCTGCCTGCGAGATACCTTTTGCCAAAGCTGCCACTCGATGTAATTCACATTCGCATCCTCCCAATACAGTTGCTTTAGCTCTCTCTACTATTAATTTGCAGCTGTCGTGATTCTCCAATGTGAGGCCAGCAGAAGCGTCGGAACACCACGAGTGTGTTCGAGGGTTAGGGTTGTAAGGCACGTATCGAGGCCCAACCCCTGCAGGTAAAACCTGCAACTGACCCCAACTAACACAGGGCATCGTTACGTGCATCATTACACTACTATTTGCATTAGTTTGATTATGACCTAGGCGTGCATCTATACGACTTGGTCAGTAACCGACACGCCGTCATCATCGAATCTCCGCGCTCCCTTTGCATTGCCCTTTGCGAGCGTCTTAGATCCCCAAGACTATTCTCCAGGCTTCTATCATGGAGCACGGGGGGAGACGTCTCGCTGTTTGAGTCCAGGGCAATCTTCTGATGAAGAGGAAGCCACTCAGCCTGATGGATGCGCGAAATTTCAGCAGGCTGGCAACTCCGGTCAAGATGATGGGCATCGCCTAGAAGTCGCCTTCAACTTGACGAGGTTCGCAATGAATTTGTTGCCATCTCATACTGCTGGGCACTAGAAAAGCTTATCTAGCCGTCTATCTTGCCACGAACTTCCCATTCACGGAAGCAACGGGAAGCCCAGTCGAGGCGGAAGCTTGGACTCTGCAAGAACAAATCCTCAGCGAGCGAATCCTCGACTACGGGGACGGCGTAATTCGCTGTAAATGTCGAAATACTACCGCTTCTGAGCATAATCCTGATAGGCGCCGGGGTATATATAATTGCTAAATAAAACAAGAGTTAAGCTATATTTCTACAGCCATATAGCTTCCCAGTCACAGAACATGAGCCCATTAATACACTGCGAAGCATCTCATTCTTAACCTCTTGTTACAGATAAGCACTTGGCTGCATATCGCCAACTACTACAAACATATAGGACTCAACTGCTTAGGATACCGTCGGGTCGGATTACAGCTATTCTGGGCCTAAGCCAAATTATACAAAAGGTCTTAGGGAATAGACTTAGTAGCGGCATTTGGAAAGGCAATAATAAACGAACTAGTTTAGTTTAGTACGTCTGAACGCCGGCGCAAAATAAAAGGACTTGCAAATGCCCAACCTGCAGCTGCGCCTTAATTGTGCCGGATTCTAGAACACAAGTCTTCAATAATATAAGCGAAAAGGAAAGAGTGATATCATAGGGAGCTAATATGATTTTCTTTTTGATGCATAGTTGGATCTTGCACAAACTGAGATTAAAAGGAGTATTACACTTGAAAAAAAGCTCGAAATTTTCAAAAACAATAAGAGTTATATAATAAGCTTGGAAGGGATTTTAAATACAACGCTGTACGTTTTTATAGATACTTCTGCAGATAAGGGCGCCTTAGAGAACGATTTAAGTAATATATGGTATTTAGAAATGGCAACTTTTACTGGCGATAAAGATCTTCCAAGCCAGGCTCGTTTGCTGTTGCGCCAAGTGAATAAAGGCTAACAGGTTGACTTTTGAACGCATAGAGGTATACCAGCATATAATTGGTGGAGATTGAAACGAGGTTCAGACAGTTGTTCTTGTTTAACCCCATCAGTAGAACTGGCGAGTCAGGTCATCCGCGAAATTGAAGCAAAGGAAAACGATCTCTGATTCCCCAGACTAGTTCACTAGCATCTATTACAGCCATCACTCGAATTCAAGAATCTTAACCCCCCCAGCATGTCGCCCTATAGCTAACTTTTTACCCCAAATGCTACAGGCCCTTGCCCGCTGGTCGTGGGGGAGAAGGATGACTTTCTGGTTATTCCGAGTGATCCAGCGGCCACTTGAATCCAATAAGTATAATGCTTGCGATTTATCTTGACTATTCCAAGATGCAGCTGCAGCAACCAAGACTGGATGGCAGTCCAGCGTGTCCAGTACCGCCCTTGTCGATAGGTCCCAGAGCTTCGATTTGTTTCCTTTATAGAAATGGCCGGAAAGTAGATGATTTCCATCTGCGGAGAAGGCCAATTTATCAGGTGAACCATCGAGCATGTATAACAACTCTCCGGCAGCGAGATCCCAAATCCGGATCGATTCATCGGTGCTAAAACGCGTACTTGATGACGCCAGTCGGCTGCTATTTGGAGAGAACGCCATCACGTGAGCCGGGGTTGTATGACTCTCTAATGTATGCAGCATTACCCCAGTAGCAGTATCCCAGAGCCGGATTGTCCTATCGCGTGACCTAGAGGCGAGCCGGCTGCCATCTGGTGAAAATACTAGTCCTATAACATTGCTAGTATGACCTTCCAGCCTATGCAGTCGTACCCCCGTTGTATAGTCCCAGAGCCGAATCGCACACCCACGGCCGTACGGTTCGTTAACTGGGCTAGAAACATTAGGCGACAGCGCCAGGCATTGGCGCCATGCATATTTGTTGAAAGCGACAGGCCCATCAGGATGGCTAAGTCTTTTTAGTGCCGCCCCCGTAACTGGATCCCAGATGCAGACTGAGCCATCGTATGATCCAGAGACCAGCTCTTCGCCATTTGGCGAAAAGGCTATTATATGAGGTTTGTGTATAGAATCAGCTGCTATGTTACACAGCTCGGCCCCCGTCGCCAGATCCCAGAGCTGGATTTCTCTAATTATTGTTAAAGAAGCTAGTCGGTTACCATCAGATGAAAAGATTACTTCGTCAACCGTTCCTAAATTAGCCTTTTGGTGAAGCGGTAATGCTTTGGCAGTAGGGTCCCAGAGACGGACTGTGCCATCACCAGATGCGGAAGCTAGTTGCCTGCCGTTTGGCGAGAAGGCGAGTGCGCAAATCGTGTCACTATGACCCTCTAGCATGTGCAGCATCGTTCCTGCCACGGAATCATATAGCAGAAGTATGTTACCTGAAGCACACGCTAGCGTGCTACCGTCCGGAGAGAATTTTAGCAGGTATTCGTACCGGCCAGAATGGTCTTGCAGTGTCTGTTGTGCAACCCCAGTAGTGGGGTCCCAAAGCTGGATTGTTTTAGACAGGGAGGCTAGGCGTCTGCTGTCTGGAGAAAAGGCTAATGCCTTAATCGGGCCATCGCCAGTTAGCGTGTACAGCAATCTTCCTCTCGTCGGCTCCCGAAGTTGGATAACCCCATCTTCTGATCCCGAAGCCAGCTGTTTGCCGTTGGGCGAGAATGATAGGGTACGAACACCGCCCACGTGACCATTCATCAAATGCAGCCGTTTTCCGGTGCTAAGGTCCCAGAGATACATGTAAAGAGAAGGATCATCCCTGACCTTGTCCAATCCAGCGCTGAACTCGCGCAATCCAGCGGCTAGCTGGCTACCATCTGGAGAGAAGGCTAGACATGTAATACCGAATAGATTCCCGTCACACTTTAGTATATGCCGGACTGTGCCCTTGGCCGCGTCCCAAACATAGACCGTATTGTCCACCGATCCAGAGACTATTTGGTTGCCGTCGGCCGAAAAGACCAACTTGACGAACCCCCGAACATCGGCTCCTAACTTATGTATCGCCGTTCCTGAGGTCGGGTCCCATACCCGGACTGGACCTGGGTCAATTTGACCTACCCAATTATATACACAAGACGCTAGCTCGACTCCATTGGGGGAGAACGCCATGTCACGAACGCTACCCAAATGGCCCTCTAGCGTATGTAGCGCTGCCCCCGTGATGGGGTTCCAGAGCCGAACTGTGTGATCCCATGATCCGGAAGCTAGCAGACTGCCATCTGGCGAAAACGCGACTGAACACACAGTGCGGGTATGACCCTCAAGGGTATGTAAATAGGGAGTCCAATTTTCTTCTAGCACCGGAAGTCGCTGGTTTTGTACCCAGGCTGGTATTTCTTTAGAAAACCCATTGCGAATGGTACTTTTGGCGGGACTGAAAAGAAGCGCGGAGTTGTAAATTTGCAGAGGGTATATTTCAGTGATTGATTTAAAGGCGAGGGTGAATCTTTTTGCATCATAAACTATGGAGGATAGTAAATTTCGTTGTTCATCGTGTTGTTTGTCGCGCTTAACACTGATTAGGTTACCATTAAGGAATATGTTAGAATCAAGGTGCTTACCACAATAGCAGACTCCAGACCCATTAGCATAGCAATAGCCTCCGGGATGCTTTCCATTAGACTCATTGCTTCAAGCCAATACAGGACTTGCTTCTCCAAAAAGCGGTTGATTTTGCCGATATCGCCGAAGCCAACACCGTCATGACAGCTTTCAATCGCACTAAGATGGTCGATCCAGTAGGCACAAGCGTATCGAATCGAAGCGAGTGGGTCGGGGTCGGGGACCTCGACTTCTGCGATAGAACAGCTTGGCTGCGATAAGTTGTATATATCCTTTCGCAGCACCTCTGTCATGGAGTCAATCGACCGTAATAAGATTGCGCGGTGTCCTTCCACTTCATCTATTGGAAAGACGACAGATGCTCGATCGACTGAGGGGTAATTGCCTGGTAAAAGCAAGCGATGGGCACACGGGCAACGTGCCGGATTTGGGTGATATAACACCTTGAAATCGTATTCTCTAGGGCAGGCGCCCGCGCAGCGCATTGGAACTAGATAGTCCTTCACTGACTGATGTTTTATGGAGACGATATCCGATTGGATTCTCAGAAAAGACCTGCATAAGCGAATGTAAAATCGGATGCCCTCGTCCTCAACAATCGCCTGCAGACTTCTGTCATAGCCCTCCTGTACTGCTAATTTTCGGACTCTGTTCGCGATGTATTGCTCAACAGATTTCCGTACTTCCTCCGAATTGTCCTCCAAACTTATGATGAAAGCTTTTTCTGGCTGGAATTCTCGAAGTTCCCGGGTGATAACGCCTTCGTCTCTGCTGGTAATGAGCCATTGGACCTTCGTGCGGTGGTTGATCTCTTTTCCTAGCTCAAAGTTCATTCGACGTAACCGTTCCAGGAATAGTACGGCCGAGGTATCGTCGCATTCGTCAAGACCATCGATTACGAAATAGCTTGTTCGGAATTTCGAATCCTTAATAGTGTTCTCTAACACCTTCCAGAGAGTGGAAAATTTCCAATCCGGCTTTGTCATCCCACGTAAATCCTTCTCACAGGCATCGAAATGAGAGAGAAGCTCCGGTTGCCAGGAGTAAATTTGACGAAGGATGCTTTCGATGATGTCAACTGCGGTGTTCCTCTTATCCTCGGAATTTTTACAGAAGAAATGCGCAACATTGAATTGGTTACGTCGTTGGAGCTCATCAACAACAGAGATGGCGAGCATTGTCTTACCCTTCCCAGGTTCGCCTTTTATCCAAAGTACTCGCGGGAGGTCATGATTTACCCACTTGGCGAAGGCTTCCGCTGCTAATCTGGACTGTTTCCTGCCGGAATCCCCATCGACGGTTGTGGTGGTTCCTTTGAAAATCCAAGATCCAGTGTTTTCCAACAGCTGGTTGTCCTCCCCGATGATATCATTCTTAAAATTGGAGGGATCGACTGGATAAATGAGATTTACCTTCTCGGGATCATGATCTGTAAGAATTTATGTTAGTTTAGGTTCCTCTAGGGAGTCCTCGAATGCAGATTTGTTATGATCAGCAAAAGAAAATATATATTAAGAAAATAAAACTAGATTAATTCGCGACAAAATAATAGGTGTGTATTTGATTAGGCCGTGATGCTGTTGCCCATACCTTGACGCAGAACCGAGGAGATTTCAGATATAGCAAGCTCCAGTGCCCCCTTGATCTTGACGTAACCGTCGTCATCGTCCCCATTGAAGCGACACATGTTCATGTGATTAGCAACAATTGTTTCCTTTTGCTCGCCGACATCTAAAGCGGAAGAGAAGTCTTCGACAACCTTTCCATAATTTAGTTATGTTTAACCAATATTGTCTATTGCTACGCACCTTCCCGTTAAGCGGCCCAAATGCAGTGAGGCCAAGTCCTTCTTGAAAGATAAATAACCTCGGATTTAGGTCCTTTAAAACCAGTGCGAACTCTTCTCGAAGGATCCTTGCCTGACCGCTATCGAAGGATAAGCTGCGAAGGACCCTGTCGTTCGCATCGAATCCTGCCAAGACCGCGATTCTCCTCACAGTGAGGCCCAGTTCGACGTACGACCCTCCTCTATGGGGTGTTCCGAAGAACAAGAGCGCCCGGATGGAATTGTAAACATGCTTAAAGCGCTCTTCAGCGGAACTTCTCGCACGTCGGAGAGCCGATAGGCTAGTTAGTTACGAGGCACGATGGTATTACTTTGGAGGCTTATATCCTTCAATATCAGCCCTCCGAGACTGTGGGCGATGAGAATAAGAGGACGATGAGGATTGTCCCGTCGGCAAGTTTCCATAGCACTCAGCAGGCCTTCCCCATACTGATCGATATCAAGCTGCATTGCGGAACCCTTGAACCAATGTGTGATGTGCGAGTCGTACCCATATGTCATGATTCTCGCGTCCGGAAAGTCTCGGGGTAAGATGTCAAGGGGCCAGAACGTTTCTTGCGGTTCGGCGTCTTGGGACCGTAGTTTCCTCCTCCCGAAGCGGCGGAAGAAGGGCGGCTTTTCTGTCGGTGAAGAATACAGCCAGGTATTCCTAGGATGACCTTGGAGGCCGTGGATCAGGATGATGCTATGAAGTCGGTTAGCAAATTACCAATTTGCGGGAGGATGACTCCGTACTCGACCGTAGCCCTGTCAGGGTTAGCAAGGGTAGTAAATCCTAGGGTCCTGACGACAACGCCCTCGTTTACTGTCTGTGGATCCATGATTCGGTGAGCGATGACATTGGAAAGGGAACGATAAAGGTCTTTGAGCCGTGGTGTTCAAAGCAATTATGCGGCAGCAGTGGCAGTGATGAGGACCAGAGCAGTGAGAAGTGTTACGGATGATTTGAAGCGGGGTTGAAAAGACTTGCCGGTTAGCCAGCGCTACGCTCTCCAATAAAATCCGATCAAGCAACGTGAGCATCGGCCAAGTCTGCCTGGATTAAGCGAGCCAGTTACTTGAGGCTGTAACATGGCGGTAGGTGGTGGTGGCTTGGGTCATCGCATTTCAGAGACCTCGGCTGAGCTTCACTTGGTATCTGTAGAAAGTATCACACTCGGTCAAAGAGACACAGCATATGTAGCCAAAGGGCGCAGGGTATCCCGTCGAGTAGGTACTGTAAACAGGTCTTCCTACTTCTCTCACATCGTCAGGTAAGCTGAATAGCATGCTTATTTATATACCTACCATTCCAACAGTAACAGCGATGGCGAACGAGCAGATGGTGTAGTTGATATAAATATGGCATTTGTAGAGACTTGAATCGATAGCTTGATAAACGTGGTTGTTGGCAAGGTTGACGCTGAAGTGTTGGTTCCTGTTATTCTGTAGTTAGGTATTGATGCCTCGCAGCCGAAAATGGTTCCTCTTGAAGCGTTTCCGGGTTTACAGTTGGCTGGAATATTAGCTCCGCGTCCTTGAAGGGCATAGTTTAGAGTTTCTCGCATGACCTGGTGCATGGCGTGAACTCGAGCGAAGTGGTGTTCTGGACGGGTTCTAGCGTCGAGTGGAATAGCGATGTTGTAGAAAAGAGGAGTAATTGACATGGAATCCACCGTGAGGGGTAATATCGACACTGTCCTTTGTTAGGTACCTTCCCACATTCCTGAACCAAGGATTACCTCCTCGAACAAAGATAAATACTTAAGTACCTAAAATTGATTGCCAACCACTTGTCACCTGTGCCGTACACTAAACCAGCGGTCTGCATTACCCCGTAAAAACGCTTGACGGTCCCACTTACACTAATGCTCAACTGTACATTTTCTACCTATTTTATGGTGTAGTTAAGTACTAAAAGCTTCATTAATTTATGGACGTCAATAGGGATCGCATATACTTCCAAATACTTTTGGTATTGCAACGATAACGTTCGACGTCAGTATCATTGAATGCCAGGCTATCAAATTGTTGGGGAAGACCGATTGATACAAGCCGCAGGTGTCGATGTCAAGGATAAAGTACCTGCTACCTATGCTCCGCCTCCACCTCAAGTAATAGGTAGGCGCATAGTTTTCTTCTAAGGTTGCCACTCAGGCGCTGATTCTGATTATCAGGTTGAATTATTTTACTGGATGTCTACTAGATAGTCTACGCAGTACCTACGCGGATCACCCCATGTCAGAACGGCACTTACACAGCCACACCATCGCCACACTCGTAGGACGTTATATATAGATGAAAGGATTTCTGGTAGCGCACTCCGCTGTCCACTCTCATATCTCCCACCTACTCATACAACATCGGCATACCCGCGAAACGAGCCATATTCGTCAAGACAACTCAATCTCCTCTGGGATGTCGGTCGGCACGCTTCATACACAGATCGTCCTCAACGAGCCGGGGAAGGTCCATTGTGGCAGTCGCGATCCAGTCCTGGGACATGTTAACATAAGATATTCTCCTGGGCAGAAGAATGCCGGTGCCGAGCTTTTTGGGCCTCTCAAGGTCTTCGTCTTTCTGCACGGGCGTGCAAAGACGAAAGTCTGGAAATCCAACGGCCAAACCACCAGCATCTATCGCGGCCGAGCACCGCTATTTTCCCAGAGGGTGCTCGTGCACAATGACTCGTTCAGAGCGCAGCCAGGAGACACGGCGATATTCCCGTTCAGCCTCGTCTTCCCTGAGACCGCCAATGCTATGGTAACAGATGATTTCGATGAGGATCCCAGATTCATATGCCATCAGAATCAACCACTGCCACCGAGCTTTCAAAACTCTTATCATGGCTTTTCGCATAGATACGAAGCATTTGTCGAGTACCGTGTCGGGGTTGACGTCGTCATGCCTCAATTGCACGTGGACGTGAACAAGCCAACCAAGTACCTAGAACCCGTGGTTTACTATGAGCGCCCAAGAGTTTCCCAGCCCGCAGATCCAAGACCCTCTGATTGGCGTGGCTTCATATCAGTGAGAAATGAACTACTCTTACCAGAGTCCGATCGGCCGTCCGGGTTCAAGCAGAAGACCAAAGCTTGGTTCGGTGCAGGGCATTTTCCTACGTATGCCTTTGACTGGGTCTGCTTGGCACCTCAAGATGTTCATCTTGGGCAGCCTGTTTGCTTTGAAGTCAAAATAAACCCCCGGGAACGTGAGTGTACCGCGACTCTAGTTCCCCAAGTTCGGCTGACGAACTTCCGCATGCGAATCTCGGCCTACACACAAGTTCGAGCAGAGAGGTCATTATTCAGCTCTCCGGAATCTGAGGGAGATTACACGGTATGCGATGTGATGGGTGTCATAGACACCAACGAGCCATTTTCTAAGGCCAATGAATTCACCAAGATCGTCAACGCGCAAGCTCTAGGCAGTGGAAATACGGGCACATTTAGCTCGTCTTTTGCGACATACAACATTTCACATGCCTATAGCACCAGCATCAGTTTTGCGTTTGAGCTCACGGACAAAGTGAAGAAGATTGAAAAAGAATATATCACCACTATACACCCACCACTTAAAATCGCTCCTCGACCACCGCCTACTACAGCGGGTCCTTCTTCACAGCCCCACAATGTGGAAAACCAGGAATCCGATTTGCCACGGTACGAGCCTGCACCTCCGTATGAGAAGGCCTCAACTAGCGATGGGTAGCATCGGGATAAGCCGTGTACCACACAAGACCTCTGATGCTTAAGGGAAAGTTTCAAAAGATATTTCGAGTGAGGGTTATCTTATATCCAGAGTTGTTATGCTGCTTTTTTTTTCATCGTTCTTTTAGCTTGTTTGCTTGCTAAGATTGGGAATTTTGCGAAACATATATTTCAGCGAACACTACACTGTTTCTTTATATACCTCAGCTATTACTTTTAGAATTGGACTACCTTGAGAGAAAATCGTGAGTCTAACGGAACACTTAAAATCTTCCCGTCGGTCTGTCCCATCCGAAGACTAGGAGAATTAGCTGTATTTGTGCTACATTATGTATTTGACCAGCAATATCGCTGTCAACTTCAGCATTCCGGTGAGGGTAATGAAACCACATCCGCTAGCTAAGATATGAAGTCGGCGACTGGAGTTGGTAGACAAATTGACTTTTTCATGAAAAAGCGGTTAAAAGTCACTATCTCAGTACAGGATTCAATCGATTAACACAACAGCCAGACCCTTACCTAATTCAAAACTCAGCCAAACGAACCCTTTATCTAGAGCCCCGTGCTAGCCTGTTCCAAGGTATCCAAGAGAACGATCCGAAATATCCCCATTGGTTTAGCAACATCTGTGGCCAATTCCCCTATCAGCTGTGCGATCTCACTGGAAATGGATACCCTAATACTAACTTTGCTGGCATTGTCTACGTCAGTAATTGAGAATAACGCTATGTGTTATATTGCCATTTATGCTTAATTTTCGTGCAGAAGGTTATCAAAATGCTGGGGTGCACCTCATAATCTTTCGCCCCGTATAGAAAACAGCTGCTATTACAGGAATCCACCAAGCCGCCCCCCGACCACAATACCCAGTATTACCCGTGCTAAGGTTAGCTCGACCCTAATTTGCTAAGCATTTTACCTAACCTGAGTCTCAGCCCTAAAAAACAGGAGACACTAACAAGCAGTCTCGACAACGAATAGATCCCTGGCGTCTGTAGGGATTTTTCATGGCACGTAAAACTCGGCAATCGATTTGCTTTCCAAATTCTATCCCGAAGCTTGATGCAGTTGTCATGTAACGATGTCGTGACGAACAACAACCCTGTTGCGAACACACAGCTAAACTAGGCAGACGATAGCCAAGGAGAATGACCGAAAGGATTGGGATACAGCTGGATGTGTAATATGCATGCCACTGCATGTAGAGTAGCGACACGAACGGTGGAGGAAGATATCTGTTCGCTTAAGCTCCCCACAGCTGACTTGGATTGTGCCGCACGCGGCGATGTGTAGGCGGGGGGCAATGCTTGGTATTACCTATGGCAAAAGGGCGGCTTGGCCAGTAGTAAGCTTCTAATTATATAGCTGCCGCCAAGCCATAACATGCAGTCACCGGTAGGGTCTTTTCGCCAATCGTATGATATTTCCACCCCAAGAAAATGAGCACCATGCTTCCCTGCTAGTATTACCTACCCTATAAGGGATTGTCACAAATGAAGCGATCAATTCAGGGTGAACCCGGAATGTCACAGAGCAGAGCCGCAGCACTACCCCGGTAAGCCGCTGGCAAAAGTACAACGCCCCCAAAGTTGGGTGTCGCGGTGTCTGCAGACATTTCTATGCTTGTGGCCGGAACTGCGACAGTGAAACATGCCGTCGTGTGGGAAGAAATTTGCAGAGGTTAGTCTGCCAAAAAAAAAAAAAAGAGGGGGTAGTCGCCAGTTGAGAAAGCGCGACGAAAGCATAGATATGGTTCTCTATTATTTATCCCACTATGTACTTCTCGGATGACTGATGTACAGACCTACATAGAAAACAATCCCAAAACTACTGTACATGTAATTAATGGATCTCGATCTCTTTGTCCTATATCACTGCAATACTAGGTTCTGATAGAACACAGTATCTACCACCATCCAGCCATCGTCGAGATATAATATTACCTTCACGTCCCAATGCATTATGTTGGTTTTGTCGCCAGCATGCTCCTGTCATATTTCCAACGGCCACATGCATCATAGTGTCCCAATCCCTCCGACAATGAGTATCTTAGACGGCTGCGGTTGGTCTATCGCAGCGAGTTCAATATCACTGCCCACGTTAGTCCCAGATTGTCCAGGCGTAGACCCTTGGTTTGAGACACCACGCGATTCTTCATCCGTCAGACTACCGTGACTGAGTCCGATGACGCCATCATGCTCTTTCAAGTGTTTGTATCGATTCGCGCCGGTTTCGTTTAGATGCGGCAGCTCTACGCCCGCAGCCGAGAGCTGTGCCCCGATCGTCGCGACGATCAGAGCATCTAGGCGGCGAGTGAATGTCGGCTTGCGATAGATATAAGCTAGAAGGAGAAGGATTGCCAGCGCTTCTGCGCCGATCAGAACCGAGATCACGATCTGTGCCGGGCGGGAAATGCTCGGCTTGCGTACTGTCGCTCCTGGCGAGGTGTGGATGACGCCAGAGTCCGAGTAAGTGTTAGAACGCAAGCTGGCTCTTGTCAGGGTCGCCTCGTTTGCGAAGAATGCGGCTGATGCAAGTGTTTCGTTGACATTCGAAGTATCGCTGAAATACCTAAACCAGCCGTAGACTTGGTATTTTATGTCAAGTAGCCGGACATGGCCATCCTCATGGTACGACCCTCCGGCAACACGGCAGGAACTCCCGTAAACGGAGAAGCCGCTTGCGTAATACCACAACAGGAAGGGGATGCCTCCGGTACACATATCTCTGTATATGGTGTCCAGGGTGGAAGAATCGGAGGTTTCTGAGATGTTCTGTAACGGCGGGATCCAGCTTTCGTTCCCGAACATCGAAATCATCGCAGTCGTCAGAGGTCCTGGTGTGGCTTGACGGTAATCATACGGATAGTTGCTAAAGTAGTTCCAGCTAAGATAGGGCGATTCAAACCTAATTATTTGCCCTGTTAGTCGTCCTAGGACGGGGTTGGGTGCAGGTCTCTGGTGGCAGAGGAAGACTTACTCGGACTCGTCCTCATCATTTGCAATTGCGGAGTGTTCTTGTGGAATAGTCCAGTTCTCGAGCAAGGGACCATGCTTGAAGTTGTTATGATAATTCGGGAGTTCGAAATAACCACGAGTCGTACTTGCCGAGCAATGTGTCGTAAATGATTCTTTGAATACAGAGGAGTAACTCCCTTCAGGTAGAAAGACGTCAATAAAGAAGTCTTCGGCAATGCTCTGGCGATCACGACTTAATGACCAGGGAGAGGAACTAATGTTGCCTGGAACACACCAGCGAATGAGAATGTTTGGCTTGCCGTAAGCGGGATCATGCTCGCCGTCGCGGCTCGGCAATGACACGTTACCATAAAACGGCAAGGGCCCGGGACAAGTGTCTGGAAAGATATCTCTTGAAACGGCCTCGCATTGGACCGACGTATTGAGGCGCATGGCATGATACCGCAGTACACCAGTGTCGACGCTGGATGGGAACGCCGCGGCGAAGGAAGGTGGTTCATATCCATATATAAACGATTTGGCGGATGGATCTAGTTCTTCGTACCAACGTCGTGGTTGAACACCCAGGCTGGACTCAGTGGACAACCTAGCGGCCACTTCCTGAGTCACAAGAGCAATCGGTACTTGAGCTATCCGGTCGGGATTTGAATCGTATCCGACGACGCTGTGGCGCCGTTGACTGTAGCGCCCACCCTGCCATTCAGCCAAAGGCACGTCGAGATATGTCGCTACTCGCACCTCCTCCCCAGTTACCAGAGCCGATTGCAATATTAGCTGGGTGAAGCCTAAACCTCATGGTTAGTTAACTAATCCTTGACGCGGTGAGAACTCTCAAGGCTTGCCTAGAGCAACTAGCGCCATTGCTCCGTAAGCATAACCACTTCCCGGTGCGTAAAAGGTACGGAGTGATGGCAGCCTTGACCATGGGGCATCAGCTAGGGACAGCATCTGGGATGCATCCAGGCGCTGGTCGGGATGTCGCCGCTGGACAAAGACGACAGCTGCATGGTTAAGCACCATGGACAATATGGGAAACGTCAAAACGGCGGTTAGGGCGTAGAGAACTCCAGAAGCTCGATACAACTGCCCCGACGTCTTCACTGCATCTTCGCCCATCCAACCGCTCACATCCTGCCACGAGCTAACATAATATTTGCCCCCTATCGGCCTGGTGCTGAGAAAATTCAGAAAGACCCATGGTGCTATTAAGAGAAAGAGGAAGAAGAAGGCGAACACGAAGGTCGATTGATACCTATGCGAAGTCTTCACAGGAGACCCGAAAGGTTTCCTTTGGGATGTATAGGCCGGTGGGAGATGTTGAGTTGAAGCCATAGAAAGTCCAAGAGCCTGTGAGTGCTCATGTAGCCTTACATAATCTGTGAATACTACCTACCTGCCTTACTTAAGAGGACGATCGTTTTCTATACAGATGGGATCTACGGTATTCTTATAATGATACCCGACGAGGCGAACACGCCGTAATGAATTGTGCCTGTCAGCTATATGGAGACCCTATTCCATACTGGTAAGCACTAGCCATAAATGGACGAGAACTACTTGATCGTTAACGAGCCAAGACTACTGGGGGTGGAGGAAAGGGCATTTCTGGCAATAATACTTACATAGGAGGTAATTATCAGGATTGGGAGTAGTGTGAGTCCAGCCGTGTCTTGATCACCAGAATACGAAAGGCACCAATCCCATCACCTACCTAGTATCTCCTCGTCTGTCAAGCATTAGGCGCATATAATACCTACCAACAGCTCGTAGGTTTACAATTGTGATATCTACCTAGATAACCTCAACAGCTTTCCCCTTCCATGGTATTCATATTGTTATTATTGTTACCAGGGTTGATGTGTGGAGGGGTTACTGAGCCTGGATGTGGCATAGCCAAGAAACCCCTTGCCTAACAGCGGTGAACTTTGGTTATGATCCATTATTGTTGCGTGTGGATCCGGAATGGAGTACTAAGTACCTATACTAATCGGCAAGCAGTCTCCTTGAGGCGTATTTTTATACACTGTGCTGCGTATCTTCCCAACCATTTACACTATGTATTGAAGTTGTCATGTTATGGGATCTGACATCTTTATGAGGGCAATTTGTGCCTCATACTGTATTCGCAAATATCACCTATTGAAGAACAGAGTTCTTTCGCAACAATCCATGTTCATACTTGATGCACCTAAACCTAGGTAGGTTGAATTTGGCAAGATAGTGAGATGCTGACAGAAGCTGTTGTAAGCCCTTTATCGCAACTTAACTGTCGTCGCCCGATTGCTTCATTCGCGTTATTAGAACCCTTAGGTAGAGTTCAACTGCGGCCTCGGTTTTTCGAAGACAATGGTTTGTTATCAAAAAACGAAGCTAAACACTTTTAAAAAAGACAAGCTTTTCTTTCTGCAGCTATGGATGGAACTAAGTGTTGTCAGTCTCCTTGCCAAGAGATTTTATTATGTAGGTATTAATGTTTAGTCCCAAACGACATGGGTGCAACTTTTAAGAGGAGCCATGAGTTTCATTCCCTCCCCCAACGGTATCTAAAAACAAATCAATTAAATTGAATACATACTATGATGGCACAAAGTGAGGAATTCTTGGGGTCAGGTACAATATGAGTAGGTAGTCTTGATAATAGGTCTCATAGAAGACTCAATACCCCAACTCTCCAGTTTCCGCCATATTGTTTCTTAATTTCTACATCATGTTAAAGTGGGAGGTACAGATCTTGCTGTTTGTGGGGCTATAAGAGCAGTAGGGCTACAAGCAGTGTATAACTTGGGGAAAGCTCCATAAAACTGCTTAGCTAGCATAATGACTTCGGCTCGTGTCTGGATAACAGAACGTCGTCTTCAAAGGAAAAGGAAAAGAAGAAAAGGGAAAAGACGGAGGTGTATAACTTCGAGCAAAGGGTGAGCAAGTTCCCCAGATGCAGACATGCACCTCGGTACTAGCATTTGCCTCCCAGTGGGGAAACCTGGAACAACGGCCGAGACATGATGATGATCTAGCAGTAACTTGCGAATCAACGACGATGATCACTGCGGAGCCCAATGCTTACATATCCACGGCATTGTGTCATAAAAGTAACGCTGTGCAATCTGTACTCGGATTCTCGCAGGATCTTGAATTGGCGTTATCCCTTCCAAGTAGAGACGACGTCAGAATGTTGTCTGACTTGCAATCGCCCGATTTCTCTGCATTAGCCGTATGCTCTCTCCTCAGTCTCGTGGTCTGGTACGTGATCCAGCGGACGAGACATGAGCTTCGGATTCGCAAGATAGGCGGAGTGAGGGCTCCTAGCGTTGGGACGAACCCGCTGAGCGGTAAGCAGGGCAAGAGGATAAATTCACTTACCAACGCGATACTGATAAATATCTGGCGAAGGCACCTGGAGAATCGCCGGGATAGCGAGGGCCCGCATGAGGATGAACATGCTCGACTACTTCAACGGGCTCTTTGACCACGCGACCCCGGGATGTCCAAATTGCGTCGAGCTCCAAGTCAGTCCTCGGGAGAGGTTCATCATCACGCGGGATCCAGAACACATCAAGGCTGTCTTCGCCACGCAATTCAACGAATACGGCAAAGGCCCATCATTCCATCGCCTGTGTCAGCGATCTCACGACCATGGAGCGGGTAAGCCACTTTCCGAGTAAACCTTTATCGTGCTCAAGCCAATTTCCGGGGCGAAAGGCTGGCTCCCATTCGGCCTGGATCAGTATCTCAAAGAGCTCCGCGCGTTCCCTAACTACTCGCACATCCCGTCGATTGCTGACCTGAACGGCACAGGAGGTGTCAGCGCTTCTCACAAAGCTGCCGCCGTCGGGCCAGACGGTGGACATGATGGATCTCTTATTCCGCATGGCTCTCGACATCACGACAGATTTCCTCCTCAGCGCAAGCGCGAACAGCCTAGCCAAGTAAGCGACAGCACCTTGCCCACACCCCCGGTGCCAACAGCGGCAGTCCCCAGAGCGAGTTCGCGAATGCCTTCGACGAGGTGCAAAGACTTCAGACGCTGATGACGTACATCGGGTAAGTGTCTCACGACCACGACACCAGCGCAACCTAACTAAGGACCGCCAAGCCCATTCCACGTGCTGCGGGACCAGATCGTCGCGGTGCTGCTCGCGGGCCGCGACACGACGGCCGCGACGCTGGCGTGGGCCATCCATGTACGAGCTCTGCCGGTATCCCCCGAAGTACGCGCGTCTGCGGGGCCGAGGTGCTGGGCACCGTGGGGCGCGGCGGCGTGGCGGCGCGCCGACGTACGCGGACCTGAAGGCGATGTCGTACCTGCGCCACACGCCGAGCGAGACGCTGCGGCTGTACCCGGCGGTGCCGTACAACATGCGGACGGCGCTCCGCGACACGACGCTGCCGGGGGGGACACGGTGCTGTACATACAACGCGCTGGCGATGCAGCGGCGCACGGACCTGTACCCGGGGGGCGTGCGGGGACCCGGGGGCTGTTCGCGCCGGAGCGGTGAGAGCGGTGGGCCCCGCGGCCGTGACAGTACGTTGCCGTTCAACGGCGGGCCGCGCATCTGTGTTGGGCAGAACTTCGCCTTGTCCGAGATAGCGTATTGCCGTAAGTGAAAAAAAAAAAAAAAATATACCCCCCAAAAAATCTGCCAAATCGGCTGTGACTCCGGTGATGAGAGAGAGAGAGAGGGCTGACGCGTCGGGTTACCAGTGGTGAGGATTGTCCAGAAATACGAGCGAGTGGAGTATCGAGGCGACTGGCATGCGCCGAAACACCGGGGGGGCCGAGATCGTCGGCACGCCGAGCCAGGGGCGTTCCCATGGCGCTGTATGAAGAGCAGCAGCCCCATGCGGGTGACTAGTTGATTCCTCTAGCCGGCGGCGAGCGATCGGTCCCCGGGCTTGTGCACTAACTACTTAGGTGCGGCATCGTATGATCTAAGGCGAAAGTGGAGGCATCATTCCGACATTTGTCCATCCCGAGATAAATCCTCATCGGGACCATTAAGATAGCTTCACCTTCATTACATTTCACTACCGACTTAAGGTACTTGGTATTCGTTTTAGCGCGCTTTTCCGTCTCACACTCAGTCCGTTTCCCCGCGCCGTCAATTTCAAAGCAATATCAATATATAATTGCATGCATTGAGACGCAGAGTTGTTGTTTTTACATTAATCGTATTGTATTTACAGAATTTACACCCAGACGCCGACCCATATCCCTTTCTTCTCCATCCGTACAAGAATCAAATGCCTCGAGACCGCAACCTTTCACTTGGAACCGCGTGTGCGTCTGAGATGTAAATACTTCACGTTGCTTGCCCGCCACCTCTATAGATGAAACACAATAAAATCTATCCTGATCCTGTGGATGTAACCTATGGCTCATGCACCATGCTTTTCCCACAACCGTGATGATAACGGAGACAAAAGAAAATGTGCCGGCTTGCGGCGAATTCTCAACGACGGACTGCCGTATTAGACGAGTACAACGCTCGTCGTGGGATGTAATACATTTGGTCGGTATTGAAATAACAAAATCATACCATCCTGGTTAAAGTTGTACTCTAGTGTGTGTGGTATGCTGAGTTCGATGCGGGAGGTTAATGTCAAGCTCAAAGCTTAGCTCAACCTTCACTGTTTTTGCTCCCTTGGCGGTATTTATCGAGCTTTTCTCCCAAGTATCGGAAGCCACGGGAAAATCCCGCCGTAACAAAGCTTTTCACGCTTTGACTGGTGCTCGGCCAGGAGACGGTCTTTTTGATAACGCCACGAATGGTGTCTCGAAGTTCTTCGGGCGGCTGTTGTACTACGCGTTGTTCGAATTGGCCACCCTGTTGTCGTTTGAAAGACCCTGTATCTTCATTTTTGCTTTCCTCCATCATCTTGTTGAATTCGAGTTGCGGAATTTGAAATTTCTTCTGGTACTCGAAGTAAAGCTTGGACCGGAAGGCTTTAGGTAACCGCCGGACCATATTGCCTCGCTTCACGGGATCCATATCCTGCTCAAGCCTCAATACGGCATCTGCATTGGTGATCCAGTCGGCGGTTTTGCAAGAGGGATCATTGAAGGTGACATTAGGCAGCGATTCAACCAGAGGCGCATAAAGCCGGCGAAAATTCAACATATTGTGGCTCACAATATTTGAAACTTTCTTTGGGTTTTCTGTCGGCAACGCCATACGGGGATCGCCTAGATAACTTATGCCAGCGATGGTAGCGTATAACTCCTGCTCGGTGAAGGTAGGCGGCAACAGGAGTAGAGCGGTTCTTAATGCCGAGAGAAGATTGATTTGATTGGAAAGGCGAACACGTGGATCGTCCCGCAGGATCTTGACAGGCTTATGGAGACGGCCAGCAAGATATAAGCTATCCCACTCGCTCAGGTCCCTGCACAACGTGTCGATATTGACGACACCATATTTGATCTGGATACCCTCGACGGTGACATAGGGGTTAAAATACACGCCAGCGCCCCATTTATCCTGAACATACGACACGGCGCCAGATCCAAGCGATCCAAGGGCAGAGTAGTGATCACGGTGCTGTGTAAGATTGAGCGAGTGCCAATGCTGAGTAAATGAGACACCGAATATGAAGTCAATCATCTTTGGCGAACCATTCTGGGCCTTTTGTACTGCAAGAGGTGCTTTGGGATGGACAGCTTTGATTTCGGCCTCGGAAGCGGCCCCGCCCGTTGATTGTGGGAAAACGCCGGAGCCGTAGGCGAAGGCATAGCGAATAGGGGCACGGAATTTCCACAGCAGCTGGCGAAGAGCCTCCTTGAACTCGCGATCAATAATCATGTGTTGGTTGACCCCAAAGTTTTCGTAGGGCAGTTGTGTGAACTTCTCGATGTCGAAATTAGGTTTTTCCTCCCAATCATACTCGGGCTGATTTGTAACTGACGAGGAGCTGGATGAATGGCTCGGTGTTTGTGAATGAGGCTCGTCTGGAGATTGGGCCGTCGTCGATGCAGAATCGGATGCCGACTCCTTCAGGTGAGCAGCACCAGCGCCGTCGTTAGACGAATCCTTCGATGGTCCCGAGGCGAACGTGCGAGCTGGGACGGCGAAAACAGGAAGACGATTTGTCGTGTTTAGCCTAGGCGTTAGGGTTCGGGGAAGACAGGAGCGGCTGTGGTATGGCCTAGCTTGTCGTACATGGCTGGCGGCAGTAATATACAACGAAGGACTACGACCCCTCACAACACCGGTGCCGGTCAGGGTCATAGGAATCGGACGGAGAGCCATGTCGACCGGGTTCGCAGCTTTCGGCGGGCGACAAGAATCGTGGTTCAGACGTGGGTGACGTGGGTGTTGGGAGAAAATACAGCAAATGCTGCGATGCTGTTACCGTAATGGGAGAGCCATAGGTACGAACAGGAGACGAGCTCGCAGTGCGCTCTGAGGTGAGGGCAGGTGAGGGTGCGGTTATGGTTGCGGCTCGGAGGTTTAAACGGAGCTCACCAGGGAACAGAGAGACGGACAGAGGACAGCGACGTAGAGAGCTGGCAATTGATGCATTAGCGGGTGCAGGGATGACCAAGCCAAGCCGAGCATGCCAGCCAACCAGCTTCCGCTCTCTGGGGGGAAGGGGCTACACGTGTTGGGGAACAGTTGGCAAGAGACCACGCTAGCTGTATCAGGAAGGGGCATGACATATGCTTCCCTTGCTGGGACGGCTGTTCATTGGTTAGCGTTACCAATGGCAGTGACGCAACGAAATACAAAACGGGAATAGGTACCTTGGGTGTCTTCTGAGAAGACTGGAGTGCCACATCATGATCCATTGAAGACGCAACACAGCTTCAAAGAGGAATTGAAAGAGAAAGTAAGCTCGTGAATCTCATCAAATCGGATATGCATGTACAATGTAAGTTAGAGAGAGGAAGATCGGAATGCATGTATGTATACGGCCTATGGCAAAATCCAGGTGGAGGGGCTAAAAGCGTGACCAATGAGGAGGGCACATTTGAACGAGATACTACTCCTTTAGGCTAGATGGAACGACTAGTGTAAGTAAACAGCCCCAGTAAAGAAAGAGAGAGAGAGAGAGAGAGAGAGTATATTAACGTCTATCCTAGGGAGCTAACACTAATTTACAGCGACCTAGGCGCTGGGCCCGTGCACCTAGTCGGTGCCAGTCCCTCACGTGACCTTATTAGATTTATGTTCGGATAGACGGCGGGGTCCCGCGTTCGCTAACAAATGAAATAACCAAGGAGAAAGGTAGGTAGCGTATTTAGGCTAGGTCCACAGGGGAGTTACACCGCTTCCAGAAGCTGTAGTGCTCACCAGCCGCCTCCACGCCGAGGAGGGCTCGTTTGATTGCCGCGACCGGCGCCGAGCGCAGGCGGCTCGGCAGTTTGCTGCGTTGGAGGTCACAATCAAACATGTGACCCCAGTCTATTTCCTTGCCGCATGTGCAAGTCTCTATTCTATCGGGGGGGTGGCCAAACCTTCTGTGGTAGGTAGCAAAGTGCCCGTGGCCGGTCCTTTCGGCAATAAGTCTGCGGTGGGATTCGCGGGGGAGATCGAACTCCCCGATGTCCCTAGGGCGCCTGGGCCAGTCGAGGCCCAGTGCCCTGTATGAGTCTGGTTGATTGGTGGACCACCATTCCTGGTCATACTGGTCCGCCTTTTCTCGGGCCAGGCGTTTGGCGTAAGCGTACGAGGGCCTATCGCTTCGGGAGGAGTGCGTGGGGGGGAGCGGCTGGCACGACAGAAGGCCAGCTACCCTGTCCGCTTCTTCGTTGCCCGGGATCCCGCAGTGTCCGGGGGACCAATGGAGATAGATCCTACCTCGGATGCTGGCTGCGAGGTCGCGAAATTCTTTAAATCTGTGGTTCGAGCTGATTGGAGAGCCGTTGAGGAGGCTTCTGAGTACAGAGGTATTGTCGAGACAGAGGTGTAGGGCGTACGGGGTGCGGGTGTAGCGGGAGCAGAACCATCTCAGGGCTTGTAGCGCGCCTAGGCATTCGGCGTCAAACACCTCCTCGCGGTCCAACCAGCCCGCCTCGGTGTAGGACGGAGTGGGGGAGCCGAGGGAATATGCGGCGAGGCCCCATGATACTGAGACGTCCTTGGAGCCGTCGGAGTATATAATAATGGTGCTAGCCCCGTGGGTCTGGGCCCGGAGGGCGTTCGTGAACCATTCTTTGTGTAGTTCAGCCTCCTCCTTCTTACCCAGTGGGGTGGGCGCGTGATATGGGGGGAGGGGGGGGGTAAGGATAGTGCGGTGCAGCTCAGGGGATAGGGCCGCAGTGATCTGGAGTACGGTCGGGCGGCGTCCTTCGGGCTCCTGGGTGCGTGGGGCGAGGGGGTGGGCGCGGTCCAGTCGAGCGAGGCGCACCGAGGTCGCCAGCTGGATCCGGTCAAGGCACGGGCCTCCAGCCGGGAGTCCTGCCTCTCGGAGGGCAGCGGCGTATGGGACGGTCCTCCACGCGGGTATGACGGACCTGGCGGTCATGCCCAGAGCGCTGTGGATTTTCCGGACGTGCCCCGTCACGCCGGAGCCCACCTGTACGTGTCGGTGTCGGAGAGACTGTCTCTCTGGGCCGGGGTACCAGACCGAGCTACCGTACGTGGCGGTGGGCACGATTATGGCCCTGGCGACCGCGGACATGACCCCCACAGGGGGGCCCCTGGCGGTGTTGCTGAGGGATCGGAGGAAGGCTCCCGCGCGGGCAGCCTTGCCTGCCCAGACATCCACATGGTAGCGGAAGCGGAGTCGCTTGTCGAAGTATACCCCAAGCCAGCGGACCGGCTCCGAAGAAGGCGCGATCGCTGTGTCACCAACGACCACCGGGTCCTCGTGGAGCTCGTTGGAGCCGCTGATATGGATGAGCTCGCATTTGGACGGTTCGAAGGCTATGGCGTTCCTCCGACCCCATTGTGTGGCCCAGTATGCCCTTAGGCCGAGTTCCGCCGCATTGTCTGCGGAGTTCCTGCCATGCTCCGCCATGGCGACGTCGTCGGCATAGCCGAAGCTGTCCATCGGGAGGCCCGTGGCGCCTCTGAAGAGGGGGGCCATGAATAGCATGAAGAGTATCGGGGAGATGGGGGACCCCTGCGGGACCCCGCAGTCCAGGAGTCTGGGGGATGCGCTGAAGGACTCGAGTCTCAGGGAGGCGGTGCGGTCCGTCATGAAGGACTGAACCCATCGAGCCACCCTGATGTCCCAGCCCTGGTCCAGTATCCTCTGGGTGAGTCGGTTCCGGAGGATGGTGTTGAAGGCCCCTGCGACGTCCAGGGTAAGGAGGGTTGAGACCCTTCCCTTGGTAGATATGTGTTTTTCGACGTCGTGGGCGAGTGCAGAGACGAGGTCCAGTGCCCCCCTGTTAGGTAGGGCTCCGAAGTGTTGGTTTGACAGGATAGAGCGTTGGATAGCCGCGACAGAGATGCGGCGGGCGAGTAGCCTCTCCAGACCTTTGCCGAGGCAGGGCAGGAGGGAGATGGGTCGCCACGACTTGACCAGCGTGTAGTCCTCTCTGTTGGGTTTGGGTAGGAAGACAACCTCGGCCGAACGGAACGCAGTAGGGTGGTACCCTACAGAGAGGCAGGCGTCGTATAGGGTGGTAACCGCCCGCGCGATGTGCTGCCAGGCCCAGGTGAGGAGGAGCACGTTGACCTTGTCTATTCCGGGCGAGGTAATAGGAACGCCGCAGCAAGCCTGCCTCGCCTCGTCCCCCGTGACTCTCATGTTAATCGGGAAGAGCTTGCGGTAGCCGGGGGGGATAGTGCTGCGTGTTGGGAGGGGGTCAGGGATGTCGTCCCCTGCCGCCCTCACAGAGAGTATTTGTGAGGCTAGTAGTTCCGTCTTCTCGGTGGGCTCCACATAGACCCTCCCGTTGTGCCTGAGGGGGGGGGCCCCGAGGGTATCGGAGGACTTGCGCCAGCTGGCTATCTTGAATAGTTTCGAGGTGTTGTCCGACGAGTCTATGCGGTCTTTCCAGTAGGCCCTTTTTGCTGCCCTGGCGTCCTTTCGGAAATCTCGTATATCCTCCTTGGAGAGCGTGCCATTTTCCCGTTCCTGGGAGATTCTCCTTTGTGTGGAGGCCAGATCCGGAGTCCACCAGGGGGTCTTACTCCGGCCCCCCCCTGTAGGGACCGACGCAACGTGGTAGGCGTCGCGAAGTGCCTGGTTGATGGAGGTGCAGAGGTCCTCTATGGCTCTGACGCTGGCTATCTTGTGTGGGACCTTGATAGTGGAGATCTGTTGCCCTACGGCCTCCTCCCAGAGCTTGAGGTTGTCGAATGGGATATAGCGTCCGGGGGGGCGGGGCCTCTCTCTCTGGAAAGGGACGATGGTCCTGATGGTGAAGTGATCAGAGGAGGTGTAGAGGTCATTGTCTACCCAGGAGGCTGAACCTGGGGTGTTGCTCATGGCCAGGTCGAGGACACCGCCTAGTTCATGAGTAGGGGTGCCTACGATGAGCTGGGTGAGGCCCTTGTCGATGGCCCAATCCGCTACCCTTTGTCCGAGGGCCTCGTTGTGGCCGTTTCGGACTCCAGGTGCCCATGTCCAATGTGTTGCGTTGAAGTCTCCCGCCACGAGGGTGTCTTCAGGGATGGGGAGGCTCTCCAGGCTAGTGAGTATGGGGTCCTCAGTAGGGTAGCGGGGGGGGCGGTAGATGTTGTAGACGGTGAGTCCGTAGACGTAGGTGCATATGATGTGTGGGTGGGTGGATTCCACTGGGGCGTGTGTATGTGTGCTCCAGCGTCTGTGTACGTAGGTCATTACCCCGGGGGGATTGGCGACCCAATCCCCCCTGGGGGCGTAGCATTGGTAAGCGGGGTGTCCCTTGTGCATATGTTCGCCGTCCCTGGCGTGTAGCCAGGGTTCCTGTACTAAGATGATGTCGGCATCGACATCGTTGCCGACCGCCAGGAGAGTGTCGTGCACCCCCGGGGATCGGTTGACATTCGCTTGGATGATGTTGAACGCTTTTTGTGTGCTCCTACCTGGCGGGAGCGGAGGAGAACGCCTCCTAGATGTCCGATCCTGACTCAGATTCATCATCGTCGGGGTCTATCTCTTTTTGTCGCTCCAGCTCCTGAGCCAGACTGGTGGGGGGAGGGGGTTGTCGTCCTCTGGGGACCGGTTGTGTGGCCGGGGCCAAGGGGACATTTCTGGAGCCTTCGAGGCCGCGAGGGGCGGGTTGTGAGGCCGGGTGTCCCGTGAATGGGGGCCCTCTGTTTTCCATGTTGAAGTGTATGGCTGAGGTGCGTTTATGCGTGGAGTATTTCTCCCGCTGGGAGGATGCCCCGGGGGTGGGGGAGAGTTCTGGGGTGCTTGGTCTGGCGGTTTCCATCCCAGACGTGTTTTCGTCGTTCATGTGTAGGTCTGGGTCAACCTCTATGGTAGGGACAGCCGGCCCGGCATTGACGCTCGGGGCCGGGGGCTGGCGAGGGATGACAGGCGGTGGGATAGGGGTTTCCTTGCGGGCCCGGGTTGCATTCACCGCCTCCTTGCGGGATCTGTAGTTGCGGTCGCCCAGGGTCCTCAGATGCTGTAGTTGGTCCCTAGTGAGGCGCACAACCTTCCCTTTCTTGATGACCGGTCTGGCGAGGCAGGCAGGTGAGGAAGCGAGGTGCGGGCTGTGGCAGTTGACGCAGCGCTCCGTGCCGTCGCACGCCCCAGGCACGTGCATGCGGCCGCACACGACGCACACCCTCTTCTTGGTACAACTTCTGGAGTCGTGGAAGCCCCAGCAGTTGTCGCACTGGCTGATGTTGGCTGTTTTAGAGATGGGTCGAGACGGGCGGGAGCCGAAGAGTGTAAAGTTGCGCTTGACGGGCTTGGGTAGGGAGACGACCCAGTCGTCACTGTCGTGCTGGGAGCGGGAGACGCGATTGGGTTGTTGTCCGGTCTTTGCGACGACCTCTTCAATTATGAGATCAATGATGGTTCGGCCATCGGGAGTAGGGAGGGTGGGTATACCTGAGATGATGTAAGTAGACCATGCCTCATCCGCTTCTGGAGTGATACCCCATTTGGCGAGCTCAGAGCTGGCTTTGAGGAGGTTGGCCGCTGCGTCCTCGTCGGCGCAGCGGATAGACCAGCCGGTGGCGATGGGCATGGCCACTGGGTAGGCAGCTAGACCGCATTTCATAGAGGCGCATAGCCTAATCCGGAACTCAGCTCCATTAAGGCTCCTGAGCTCAGAGTTCTCAGAGATGCGTAGGAGAACCCTGGGGCCGTTGCCTGAACGGGTGGTCTTGGGTTTCCGCTTGGGGCGGCCCCCCACCGTCGTCCAATCGGATTCGTCGGAGAAGCCCCCCGCCCGGTCACCACCTGAGGCCGGGGTGCGCGAGCGAGTGCGCGACCTAGACCTGGAACGCGAGTGTGGGCGCGTAGTTGGGCCGTTGTTGTTGGTTCTTCCTGCAGGGGTATCCACCGCGGTGTTTTGGGGGTTCTGGCGACCCCCTCTAGCAGGCTGGGCGGCGATGTTCGCGTATGTTCGCTGTGTCGTGGGCTCAGCGTGTGTGTGTGTCTGCGCGATTGTGACCTTCTTATGGGGGGGTGCATCAGTCGGGGAGGAAGGGGAGGCAGGGCGTTTGCTGGTTGTGCCTCCCTTCGCGAGTTCAATAAGGGCCGCGGAGAGAGTCTCAGAGACTCTCTTGGCCCATTTCTCGTGTGCCGGTGCTATGAAGGCCGGGGATGCAAGGGCAGTGTCGATAGCTAGCGTAGTAGCCGAGATGACCTCTTTGCACGCAAGGAAGTCTTTGTCGCGGTCCTCAAAAAGCGCGAGGACTGAACGTGATCCCGGGAACCGAGGTGTCCCTGGGGGAGGAGCGCCGTGGGCGGCTCCTCCGGTAGCTTCGTTGCTCGACATCTCAGCGGACAGCAGTCCCGGAGGGCGTGTGTCGCAGGTTGGGCAGAGCCCGAAAGGTCCGAGTGAAGCAGAAGTGAGTACGAAATATTTCCTAACCAGGGAATAAGTGGGACCCTTCCAAGAACTTAGAAAGGTGGAAAGGAGAAGGTTGCCCCAGTAAAGAAAGGCAGGCAGATCCTTGCTGCAAACAACCAAAACAATCCCTTACTTTACTATGTGGAATATGAAGCTCGGGTCTATTGCGGGAACTTGCCAGCTGCCTAACCAAGGTGACCCGTCACGCGAATCTGTAGATACAGGCGTCTGTCTGTAAGAATAATTCAATGTCAGGCCGCCTGCGGAAAAGCGGTGGGAGCAGCACGCTGCCGCAGACCTCTTTGAGAGGGTCGCGCGTAAGTAAACAAATCCATGTCCAAGCAAGCTGGAAGAGACTGTCTCCCTAACATGGCCGCTGGGACATCTTCCAGATCGCGTCGTTCCGCGCCTCACACAACACCCAGCCAAGCTTCGATTTCCTCATCGGTGCCGACCATGCATCGTCTACCGACGCTCAGCCACCTTCACGGCATAGCCGCGAACCCAGCGAGTCAGTACGGGCCTCCTCGCGCGAGAGCTCTAAGGAAAACCTCGCGCCACCCGATGCCGAAGAATACGAGACCCAGCGCAAGCGCATAGAAGAGCTCAAGGCCGAGATTGCCACTATGCGATACCGGATCGAGACTACGGAACAGGAGAAGGAAATGCTAATGCTCCAGCATGAAAACGAGATCCGCGAGGTTCAGCGCAGGGCCGAAGACGACTTCAAACAGAAACAAGCAGCCGAGGGCGAAAAGAGCAGAGCGCAACGCCAGTACGAGTCCATGCAGGAGGAGCTGCAGACCATCAAAGAATCCTCGGCCCAGGATGCTGCCGAGCTTGAGAGAAGGTGGCGCGAGGCTCAAGATGAAGCACGACTACTGAAGGAGCAACTGGAGGACCTGTCTGTTGCCAAGGAGGAGGGAGAGCGGATGAACCAGAGGCGCGCTCATGAGGTGGAGGCACAGTTGTCGGATTTACGGCAAACGATCGAGGAGCTAGAACACGACGCCCAAACACGCGAATCATCACTAAGTGCGCTGCAAGAGAAATCTGCTGAGAACGACAGGCTGGTAGGCAACCTGGAGGCAGAAATAATACGGTTGAAAGCTCAGACAGGCGATGCTGAAACTATTGGTATCATTCGTCGGGAACTAAGTGACCAGGTTCAGCACATACGATCACTGGAGGCCAAGACATCCAAACAGCATGCTGAACTGGTCCATCTCCGCCAAGTCCACAAGGCTGTGGAGATTGTTGAGGAAGAAAAGCGTTCACTGCAACGAAGAGTTGATGCTGCTCAGGCGCTAGAGGCAGAGCTAAACGAGATCCATATCCAGAAGCAACGACTGGAGGACGAACGGTTGGCTTGGACAGCTTTTCTACAAAACGCTAGCACGGAGGATGGAGTTATGGAATTCGATTCTCCCGAGGCTGTCGCTCGCGCCCTCGTCGAAGAACGCTATAACTCGGCCTCTCTCGTAGAGAAGCTGGGCGAGGTACAGCCTCAAATTGCCGAGCGAGATGAGATGATCAAGTCATTGGAGTCGGACAAGAAGAACTTGACAACACAGCTTGAGAAATCAAGGACAACCTCCGCTCCTATCACTACCAGTAAATCTCAGGCTCGACTGGAAAGGCAACGCGCGTTAGCTGCAAAGGAAATTGAATATCTACGGGCTCAGTTGAAGACTTTCGATACCGAAGACGAGACATTTGACACCGGCAACTTCAACCAGCAGAAGGCCGACCGCATCTCTGAGCTCGAGAAACTGGTCGACACGTACAAGGAGGAAGTCCAAAACCTACATAAAGAGCTATCCGTGGCCGAGTCATCGGCCGGAACCCTAGAACCTGCTGCTGGGTTGAAGCGGAGCCACACCGACGAATCGGAAAATGAGCAACTGGGCGAACTGAACCGGAAGCGTCGCAAACTAGCAGACGACCTCTCAAAACTCCAAACAGCGCACCAGCTCTTACAAAAAGACCACGAAGTCCTGAGCTCGAGACTCGCAGCAGCCGAATCAGCCAACAAAATACGAGTCCTATCCCTACGCTCCAACCCCACCTCCGATTTCGAAGCCATCAAAACAGCCACACTGGCGGCTCTCAAGCTCGAGAACCAAGAATTACTCGCGCAGCTCTCCAGAGAAGCGCGGCGCAACCCCAAGGCAGCCCTGATCCCGGCGTCGCAGCTCGCCGCGGCGCGCCGCGACATCGAGGAGGCGCAGCGGGAGACGGCGTCGGCGCAGAAGACGACGCGGCGCCTGAAGGAGGTCTGGGCGGCCAAGTCGCAGGAGTTCAAGGAGGCCATCTTCAGCACGCTGGGGTGGACCGTGACCTTCATCCCCAACGGCAAGATGCGCGTCGAGAGCCTCTTCTGCCCCAGCGCCACCGACGAGCACGAGAACAGCATCGTCTTCGACGGCGAGCGCGGCACCATGAAGGTCAGCGGCGGCCCCCAGAGCCCCTTCGCCCGCCGCATCGCCGACCAGATCCAGTTCTGGGTCCGCGACAAGGGCTGCATCCCCGGCTTCCTCGCCGCCCTCACCCTCGAGTTCTACGAGGAGCACACGCGTGCCGCTTGCGGCTAGACACGGACATATATCTATCGATCTGTCTGTCTGTCTTGATTGCTTTCACGGCGGCGGGAATCCAATTTAGCTATCATGGCGTTACACACGGCGGGCGGACGGGCGTTATTTTGGCTTGATTTTTTTTTTTCTCTTTTCTTTTTCTTTTTTCTTTTTGCCCTATAATGGATGAATATAATACCTCTCCATGTCATCATGATGATCGATACCTACCTCGCCAATAAACTCGGGATAAATAAATAAAAAAGTCGATGTTGCAATTACTTGATACGAAGAACGCGAGATACGCCATTTATTTGCCTATTTTCGAATTTCGTGTGTCCGGAATTCACCATATTTCTATCTAGACTCGTGTGGATGTAGCTAGACATCTAGGTAGTACCTATCAGAACCCCGTCTCTTAACCTCACCTATGTAGGGATGCAAAACGAGTAATATGGAGTAGGTACTTAGTAAATGGTAAATTGTAATATAAATAAATGGCCATGGCCCGTGCCTCACCAAAGTTAGTTTTCCACTAAAACCCAAAAAAAGAATTTAGCCAATTAAGTAAGTAAGTAGGTAGGTAGTAAGTAGTAAGTAATATGACAATATGATCAAATTATCGAGACTATGTACGACGACTTTTTTCTTTTTGGGAAATTTCGGAACAAATGGCGACAGTAAGGGAAGTGATTCAGTCCCTCGCGAGGGGGGGGGGATCGGCCTGAAAAGAGAGCCGACAACGAGTGCGTCGTAATCAACAATGAACAAAAAAAAAAGTATCTTCCCAAATGCTTTGAAAACCGGATATCAAGTACACTCTGCCTCTCTTCTCATCCTACCTATACGTAAAACTTGCTACGGAGTTGGTCTCGCTTCGTATCTCCCACTCAGCAGCTTTCGCACCACAGGGACATCGACCCATTTCCCTTCCGCGGCGGACGAGGCCGCATCGGCGAAAGGATCATCGTCGGTGCTTTCGACTTCCTTATTCTTGCCTTCTTCGAGTCTGGAGAGGGATATCGTTTGGCTAGCCTCGGCATCCATCGGAGGGCTAAACTCCCACCGGGCCTCGATATTGCCTGGTTTCGGCTCAGCACCCTGCTCTCCAACGACTCGGCATACGATCTTCTGCCAGTCCGCACCAGGAGATAGTGTAACGTCGCCAAGACGCCAGTATACTAAATGCTTGTCCTTCAGATGAGTCCCGGAAGGCTTGGTCTGAACACCTGAGGATTTGCCTTCATATGAGGCAAAGATGACGAGATTATGGAGTTGCACAGGAGAGCTGTTAGCTGCGAAGTCGAATGATGGGTTCAGTTTGTATTGCAACAGTAGGCCAAGTTTATCGCCTTGGGGTTTCCACGTAGGGTGGAGCAAGATGGGAACGTGTTCGCTTGCTGGCGCATCTGCATCAGAATGTAGTTTGTATGAGAAACCAATGTGCGTATTTCGGAGGTGGGAGGTGTCCATCGTGAACTGATCAGGATGGTCGGGACTATTAGTGACAAAAATCCGATTAGGTCCGATGGAATCGAGAAGGGTGAAATTGTTGATCCGAACGGATAGGTGTGCTGTGAAGAGGTCAGTGATTGATTCTCGTCGTCAGAATAGACACTTTATTGTGGTACTTACCTGGTGGATTTGGATCATCGCCAGGATTGAAAGACAATGCAATTTCGCCATTGACCTTCACAGATTTAACCGCGCCGCTCTCAAAGGTAGCTGATACGGTTTCTATCAGAGACGAGTTCAGTCCTGGCTGATGCATTTCGGGGTGTTTGGCTTGAACAACGCTACTCAGCGAGTTAGCGGATCGAATAGACTGTGTGTCGGATGTTCCTGCGACACTAGCTTCGGAAGTCAATGTTGATAGACCTGTAGCCCTGGAGAATATGGTTGGGATAGGGGGCATCACGACAGGACTGGTGGAATGCTCGGAAACGGGGCCCGGCACATAGATAGTGTTGCGCACATCTCTACGACCTCTAACAGTGCCCATCCGCCGGGCTGGTGCTCCCATTGCCGACAAACTGTTTGCAACGTTTGATAGAGCTGCTTTCTTGGCTTCCTCGTCTTCTTCAGCGACAGGCTCCTTTTGGATATTTAGCTTGAATGCATGCTCGGTTTCCTGAGCAGCTGCCTCTCTTTCAGCCTGCGATATAGGATCATGCGAGTATGTCGGTACGTTAAACCCTTCTGCATCCTTCTCCGGCTCTCTCTGGGACGGCGGAGGCCCCGGGGGAGGCGGCACGTCTAATGCGTCCAACGCACCACCTGCTCCATTAACTTGGGACGTGGTGGTTGTCCCCGTCATCGGTCGCACCACGTCGGTCGAGTTGACTCTTCCCACGCCATTGGGGCCATCGTGGCTAACCTTCTCTCTTGAAGCTTCAGAAGTGCGGAAAGGCTCATCTGTTGTGGAATCGGGGTCTTCTACTAGCGCGCCTAGTCGGTTGGTTGAATCGCCCAAGTTACTTGAGGAAGCTCTCGGGGAAAGGCCATGACTGCTCTTCGTATTTCTCCCAAAAGGGCTTTTCGTTGGGCCTAGTTGGCCAAACCCGCCGTGAATGCTCTGGCGCCGTCGCCCAAGCATAGTGCCGATGCGACTTCGCAACTTGTTTTCAGATGGACTCTCCTTCGATCCCGAATAGTCACTCCGATCATCTTCCGTTGGCACACTGACGCTTGGTGGTACCGTACCAGGCGTGCTTGGACCACCCGCGCTGGTGGATTGCCGCGCAGTTGTTGCTCGCTTCTCGAACTTCGGTCGCCCTGTGGTCACTTTCGAAGCGAATTGCTGGATCTCGTTTGCGGTATTGTAGTCGAGAAGACTATTCAACACGGTTTCGGCATCGGTCTGCAGCTTCTGCGCTTGATCCCCTTCAAAGGTGCCGTACTGGGTCAAGCAGTCGCGCAATTGGTTCATACGGCTCTCATCGACAGCCTGGAGACTCTCGAAGACGAAGGGGGCCTGTGACAACCACTGATTGGTAGCAGACTCGAGCTTGCTCGCAGCCATGTCAACCTTCTGAGCACTAGCTTTGCCACCCTTCCTAGCCAGCCTATCCGACTTTTCTTGTGCCTCCTCTAGTTCCCTGGCCACCTTTTGAAGGTTTCCTTGCATCGTTTGTATATTCTGCATTTCTTTCTTGACGTCGAACATCCGAAGCGGCGTCTCGACTTCTTTTTCGATGTGAATGGCGAAGGTGTGATGGGATGTCGCGACGAACTCTGCCGACTGGAGAATTTTGTCCCACTGAGCCTGGAAACTCCTTGGAGATGGTCAGCCAACTTGTATGCAATCCAAGCCGTGGCCGCCACCGTCCCGATCGACTTACCCAAGCTCTGATTGCGAATTAGGGACACGGAGTTGGGTTAGCCTGCGGAGTCCTTGGGCATATTGTTCCTCGACTTTCCGGCGCTCCTGAACACAGATCAGCTTCGACGATATATATCTTCTCGGTCGTGGTCAGGGTCTCGGCTCGCACCTGCAACCAGTCGGCGATTTCATTGTTGACCTTGGTGATGCGCTTAACTCGGTCGGTGAGAACAGTAACGGCTTGGCCAGGCTGGAGGCAGTCCTGCAGAGAGGCCGAATCAGCGATGCGCTACAATACGACGGCACAATGGGGACGGCCTACCAGCATGGCGGGATACTCGGCCCTCGAAAGGCCGTCCATGGCGAGCAGAATCAGGGGCGATCACGCAGGCGTCGACGTCGCGAAGGCGGAGGAGGGGCGAAACAGAGACATATATATAAATAGAGCGCAGACGGAACAGACGAGCGCATTCGACGGAGCAAGAGACGCTATCCAGACATGGAGTACGGGGGGCGGGGGAGGGTAATTGGACGAGGGAGGTCAGGCAATGTGTGTGTGTAGATGCATCTGTCGATTATCGATACATGATTCCGGTACCGTCACGGGTCGCACACGAAACACCGGGAGCTCTGTGGAAGCTTGATGGCTGGGATCATGTAACTTGGGTAGTGCAGGATTCGGGCGTGGGATTCATGAGGTCAAGTTCGAGTGCCCAGCCAACCGCTCCACAGCCGTCGAGCTATCCTGATCAACTTTCCTATTGAAGCTTAGCACACCAGTACAGGCCGCGTCTCTGCTCTTTTCGGTCTAGAGCCATGTACCCGCTCACTAAATGGGCCGCCCCACCTAGCTTAGTGACATAACCTTGAATTTCGATAATTATATTAGGTAGCTATTAAAAAGAACAATGGAATAGGTAGTTAAAAGTTGACAGGTCAAATAAAGATTTAAAAACAAGGATATTCATGATATATATATACTAGCAATAAAGATACAAAAAAGAAAAATGTTAAAAGTCGCGACAACCTATAAACTAGTTGGTGACTCTACGACACACCTTGCGAAAAGAACAAGAGGTGCTCAACAATATACACAATTACAGAAGTTCAACATAAGCTTAATTTTGGCAGACAGATCCAGGATTATAAATAAAGCCACTCCTCTACTACATTTTGTTGCTCTTTCTGGGGAACCAAATGGGTTGCAAAGTACCATTTTAGGTCTGGAGCTAGAGGTCGCTTGTTGACCAGGCTATAAACCACCACCAGCCGACTGACTACTTTGTAGTTGCTCACTATCTAGTTGACCACGCATAACACCATTACCAGTTATTCAAGAGCAATTGGTTCACTTTTGCGAGCAACAATGATGGCTTCTCGGGCTTCTTCCTCGTACACCCTGATTTCACTCACGACAAGGCCTGCTTGGACCAACAGCTCCTGCCAGTGTCCGCGGGTCCTCGCCTGGCCGTTGAGCATAGCAAGCATAGTCAGATCAAGCTGCGTCTCAAACTTGTGCGCCCCAAAGTCTGGCAAGACAAGGTCGTCGATAACAAGAATCGATTCTTGTTGCATCGCATCTCGAATATGTCCGAGGATAGTCCTGCAGGATTCATCTGGCCAATCTAGATACGTGGAACCGGAATAGTTAGCTATAATCTGAAATCATCAAGTTTAATAAAGCCGATTTAACTTACTCCGGAATATGCTTCGTAGATAGTAAACTACGGCTCCTATGACGAAAGGTTAATAAAACTCGTACGTCCGTATGATCCATTAGTCAACGGGTAATCCTAACTCGAACGGGCAGTAGGCAAGGGGAGAAGGACATCTCAGAGGAAATCATCTGAAAGCGCTTAGAAATCCAATGTGACGAAGGAAACCCCCGGAGTGACATTTTCTTCCGGTAATAAATAAAAAAGAAGAAGGAAAAAAAAACATGCGAGACTGACAACTCACCTTTTACTGGCTGGCTTTCAAAGAAGCTCATCCCAATCTTATCGAACTCCGCTTCCTCAGTGTCCACCTTGTCCACCACCTCCGGCAGGTCCTCGAGTATTATTTTCCCCAGCAGATCGGGATATCTAGACTTGAGGAGCTGGAGCCCATTAACATTAGTACAAAATAGCTGGTAACACAACTCATAGTTTGACCCCTATTGATGACTTATTGCACGATTTCACTTACCTTACATTGCTGGCCCATGCCACCCCCAACGTCCACGAACAAAATGGCCTCTGGGTGATCTTTCTCACGAAGCACATCAATTACCATTTCAGTGGCCGTCTTGTCGTCTAACCACGTGCGGACCCCGGTCCGATGAACGTTCATGAATTCATGGAAATATCCGGCGTTCGCTGGGTGAAATTGCAACCAATTGAAAAAGGTAGTTGGCTCGGCCCTATGGCCTCGCACAAACGGCGTATCAGTGTTCGAGATGGGCACTTTGTAATTTTGGGCGCGAAGGAACTCCGGAAGAGCCAAGTATGCGGGTAGGACGCTTTCATGCCTTGAAATCGAAGCGTGTTAGAATATGGGAACTCGGCAGTGTACATGGCGATTCTTCGGATACGGGAAGTTGGACGGTTCAGGCAATGGATAAAGAATGAGGGAATGGAAGAATAGAAACGAACAAAAACTAGATGATGGATCTGTGAAACGGAATACTCACACGTGGCAGATCCCTGCACATTGTCTCTTATCCGTCAAGTTCGATCCGTAATTACTCTGTGCCCACAGCCCGGCACTAACCTCGCGGATCATCCCCACGGATGCCATATATCTCAGTATTCGGGCTAGCAGGTTAATATCTGGGTGAACGCCCGTCTGTGTGGCAATTTCCTCGGTTGTCATGGATTTGGTGCTTGCCGAGAGAATACTGAAGACATCTAGGTCGACGCCGATGCGCGCTGCGCAGAGTTCGAGTTCCTAACAAGAGCAACGTAGAGTGTCATTAGCCCCCTGAGATCCAATGCAGAGCCTCACCGAGGTGATATAGAGCGGGAGACAACTTTTCCGCCAGCTATAACGCAGACTCGAAAGAATCGTCTAGCCTGGACACTTGACGAAGGCCTCCTCCCCCCTTTCCCCCTTAAGAGAAAAAAAAAAGAAAAAAACCTCATAAGCAACAGAATGTCAATGTTGAGCAATAGTGTCTAGCTCACATTGTATAGTATCCGTTGGGCCGTTTCAGCCGGCGTCTCAAGCTCAGACACTAGCCTCTGCACAGAAAGGAGGACACGCCTCCGAAGATCGTCGTTTCTCCGAATATCCTCTGAGAGCTCGCCGTCGAACGCCGCCAGGCCTTCAAGTACCGCTAAAAAGTCGACACCAGGACGGTGATCTGGGGGTACCGATGTCATGACCGAATAGTAATAGATAAACGAAACCACATCAACGAAATCGAATCGCCGAATGAGTTGAAACGCGTGGACCTTACCACGCTGGAGAGCAGCGTGAAGTGCTGCCGATGAGAACTCAGGAGATATTGGACAAGTTGGCTGACTACTAGTAGCATGGCGAGCTGTTTATAAACCTGGCGCTCGGCGTGAGACTCGGCAGGGCTTGGTATCTTACGTGAAGGCGAGACCACTTTTGGTCCTCTTAGCATGTGATTCTGTCTCGTAATCACTCCTTTATCGTCCGCCGCGGTGGGCGCAATGGCAGTCGGTGTGATGAAACTATTTCTCAGCTGACGTGATAACAGTCACACTCCTAGACGCCCCTGTCTAGCACCTTCAAGCATGCTGTGGAGGAAAAGGATCTGTGGTGTCAATTAGGTACATAAGGAAGCCAAAGGGGATCCTTCGTTCCCATTCTCCCCCACCACCTCTGCCGGAGGATGGGAGATCCTGGAATGCAACGAAAGCGGCAGATTGAGGCCACAGTTTAACCATGGTTATTGGAACAACAGACATCTCAGAGCTCTCCCTTTTCTACACTGCTACAGCTCATCAGTACTTTTCCGACCAAGGAATCGATGAATTTATTATGCATTCTCGTTATCATACAGGTACTTTTCCACACCCACTTTCTAATCAGCTCACTTGGCCATCACGCATCACCCCGGCTTAACTTCATAGTTACGTTTCAAGAACCCGGGGCTGTCGCAGCTGAATGTTGGCGATCCACTGTGGAGTGCTGCCGTAAGCTCGTGGTTGTCCAAATACCCGTCTCTACTCCGGGATTTAGATTGGATTGATTCGTGTGTGAATCATTCCGAGCTTCGACATAAGTTCTTAATTGGCATTCGTCATCATCACTTACCCGAGAACCTGGAAATTTTGAGGGACTCATGTACTTTGCAATCGAGGTGCCCCAAGAGCCCAGTTTCCGTTTCTTGTCGGAGATTTGGACCGAGTATGGACGGCGTTGAGGTAGATCTCCGGGGTTAGATGGATCCTTGCCTCGCAGCCTCTGTCGTAAGTAGAAATAAAATCGTGGGAGGACTGGTGTACAACCGACGATGATGACGACGGAAATTTCGGAAATCCTGGAAATATGACGCGGAAATTAGACAAATCGGTACGCGACCTTAGAAATTCAGGGTATACCTACACCAGGAGGGCAGCTTGGGTGCACCACCAGGTGAAATCTGCATTTTGAAGAACGACGGCCCGTAGCCATATCCCAACGATTCCGATGATGCACGCCCTATCAGGCAAAATTAGTGGACAAAGCCTACTGCAATGCCATCGGAAGATACGGCAACGAACACTGAACCGATGCTAAAGACGGCAAATGCTGCCAACTTTCGCTTGACCGGCATTCTGAGGTGCCATATTGCCCAAGCTGGCAGCAAGAGCGCCTCAAGGTCCGAGACGAGGTTCAAAATCCCAGCAGCGAGATTGGACGAGGTGGCGCTGATGCAGCGCCCTGGGACGTTGGAATTCCAAATGCGCTCTCTCGGCCAGCACTGGAAGAGGTAGCTGAAGAAGAGGGCCGTGTAGAAGATCAAATTCGCTATAATGGACGCAACGGTAACCCAGTATACAGTTTCCTTGATCCCCGAAGTGAAGATGCGCTTGATCTGGAAGAGCACAGACAGCTTCGCCGCTAGTGTCGTTGGGCCGTAGAGGCAGTACAGGATGTTAAGGATGTACAAAACGTGGCTGAACTGCGTGATGGAGAGATCATACTGATGCCTCGCGAATCCATACTCTTCTAGGTAGAACAATATGCTTGTGTACGTGATGAGTCCAGCCCAGGCAAAGTAACTAAGCCAGTCTTCGATATAATGGCCCTGCGAAAGATAGGATTTGGTGAAGATGCGTGTTATGACGAACAAAGAAGGGATAATGAAAACAAGAGCACAGGTCGCCCTGACCGGGATCATCAATGTGACTGGATTAGTGAAGTTGGGGAGTTGGCCGGCCGGCGGCACCAATGCAGGGGTCGTGTCCGGATCCATTCAAGATCGGGCTGAAAAATCGGATCATGTGGATATTGTAAGTGTTTAGAAAGTCCGCCAGCCCGAGATTCGACCTCGAGGAAGCGGTTTATGACCCCGAGTAGATAGATATACCTGGGCGATGCTCCATTACCGGGCCATCTGAGACTGCTCCACAAGAAACTGTTGGTTGTCCCGTTTCGAGAGATAATAATGCGATGTGTCGGAGGTTTATTGTACATGTATGAATGGCTCAGCTATACTGGGGGGCCGAGACTGGGCGGGAATGAGGGTGCAAGACGCCTCATACACTAGCCTATGAGTGGTGTACCGAAAAAGTGTGGGAAATGGTACGTTTATAGCAGGTATAGTAGAGGGCTGGTGGGACAGCGAGGCTCTCGGGACCGACTTCTTTCGGAGTAGATACCCGGGGGGCAAGTTGGATCTTGTAGTCGCCCTCTGTCACAAGCCCTACACCACTAACCCTGCGGAATTTTACTGTTATGCCAGCTCAAATATTAGGTACCCATGACATACTAAGTAAGTACTTAAGGCTCACTACCTATGTATTCCCCAATGGTTGGAGTCCAATCATAGGGCCAAGCCTCAATACCGATCACATTTTGTCCCGCACATGCACACAAGACCACCTCTTGGGTGTGACTTGCGCCTGTGGAATGCATTCCTTACTGGCCCGATCGGTGTTTCGAGTCATCACCCTGTCTTACGTGCATCACCATTCTTATGCTTCAGCCCCGTGCACAGAGTCGACAGTGCCATGCACGCCAACTATTTTCTTCACACTCCACAAGCGAACCATTAACGATATTGTTATATCTATACCTCGAATTGAGCCATCCTAGACTCTCGGCACGCTGATATCCCTCCCCCCTTCTGTGTGCGCCAGTATTCTTGTGCCAAGCTATATTTAGTACACCATTATCAGGCAGGACGTGTTACTTGTATTGCTACACCACGACCATAAACCCCTGGTTGTTCTCACTAACGATGATATGTGATTGAGTCCTGACAATTGTTGCTCTCGCTCGCCATCTTAGAATCCTTCGTCGACTTACTATCCTCACATCTACATCGTGTCCAGCGAGCCATATTAACGCCTACCAGTGTATCTATCCATTCTATCCGCCAGGATGGATTACTCAGACTTGGATGCCGGTACATGGCCATACCAGCTCACAAAAGCCCTACATCGAGACATGTATCCTACTTTGGAGCCCTCAAACCCCGAGCTGGCCGCCAATGGTAGAACAGTGTTGATTACCGGCGTGTCGGGCGGTGTGGGAAAGGCAAGTTACCGACATCTGGCCACAGCCCCAGTGAATTCCGCAGACATCACATGGGACACTAATCTGCAGATTGCCCGTAGGCTATAGCAGAAGCTTGGGCGATAGCAGGGGCGGCAGGTATTGTCCTCACTGGCCGTAAAACAGACGTTCTGAACGACGTTGCGACTGAGATCAAGGTTGCCCGAAGTAGCTTGAAAGTCCTTGTTCACCCCGCGGACCTGCGCTCTGAAGATTCGGTCAAAGAACTCTGGGACAGAGCCAAGGCCACCATTGGCAAGATTGACGTCCTCATCAACGATGCTGGAACTATGAACTACGCACCAACTGGCGATATTGAACCGTCGCAATGGTGGAACGATTTTGTCAGTCATGTTTTCCTACCTAAGCCATGGAAATCATATATCACAATTGTCAATACCCAATTAGGTCTTCACACTAACATCGTGCCGTGGCACTATTCTCCATTTCCCTGCTAATTTCACTCACTATCAATAGACTGTGATGAGGCTATGATATGCTAACCACTAGTATTCGTCTTTAGGAGGTCAACGTTAAAGGTTCTTACCTCATGTGTCATTACTTTCTGGGACAGGCCGGCGGGGAGGGAACTATAATCACCGTTGGTTCCGGGGCTGCAGGAAGTACATTTCCAAATATGAGCTCGTACATTTCAAGCAAGCTTGCTCAGATCAAATTCATGGAGTTTATCCATGTTGGTAAGGGCCATCGTTTTGCTTATCGCCCCTGAAAGTCTCAATCTTGCTCATTACAGGCGTGTCCGACTAGAACACCCCGGCGTGCGCGTTTTCACCCTTCTCCCGGGCCTACTCAAGACAGAGATGACGGCGAAGGAATACCTACCGTTCGCACGGGATGACCCCATGCTGACAGGTGGAATGTCCCTTTTTCTCTGCACTCACCGGGCTGACTGGTTGCGAGGTGGGATCATGAGTGTGAACTGTAAGTACTGCCCCCTATACTTATTTCTCCTTTTAAAATGTGTTAATTGTATGTTATAGGGGATATTGAGGAAATGGAGGAGCACCAGGAGGAAATTGTGCGAGAGGGCCGGAACAAACTCTCGTTTGTCAATGCTCGGCTGGGTAAAGGTGGACACCCATGGGCATAGCCGTGGGCATAGCCGTAGGCATAGAGCGAAGTGTCCGTAATGATTGTGAAACGGGCTATTGGTTCGACGCACACACATACCTTATACTCTCGACTCCCGTCAGTCTCTGTTAGGAATCGGCCTGGCTGTTTAACTGAGTTCTTCTTCTTAGGAGATAGATTTGATCCGTGCGCTTCCGTGAAAAGGGACGGATACAGAAGGCTCTTACTATCGTGACAGTCGTACCGTGGCTGGTCCTGCCAGCCACCCGGTTCTGCTCTTTCCGACTGCTCTTCATATAAAGCGCGTCAATCGAATCGAGGGTTCAATTAGTGACGGTTGTATTGATGTGACGGTGTGTATCTTTGATATTCCTGTCAAGTATCCCACCAGAGTTTTCACCACTCACGCTGATATGGAGGCAGAAGGTAATAAGAACTTGAGGCTGCTTCGCTGGGCTATAAGTGGTTCGGCCCTTGTTATTCACTAGTTTGCGCATGTCGCCCTCGACAACAAGGCGGCGGAGCTTGCTGCGCACCTTTTGGCGGCAACCTTATTAATATATTAACCAGTTCTCCCCCAACCACCAGGTGTTCTGTAAGTGGAGGGACTCTTGGGTTTCGTGGTGCCTAAGCCTGAATCCGGCGAGGCAGGGGAGGGGGGGCGAATAGGAGAAGTTAGGGTTAGGAGGGAAATGAGATAGATGAAGGGATAACTACGGGTGGGTGTTGAAGTCTTGGGGTTGAGGGGTGGGGTATGGTTGACATGAGGTTAATGTGAATCCTGTTGTCGGTAAAGATCTCGAGTATGCGGCAGGTATCGTATTGCGAATATTATATTATAGGAAGGGAATAAAAGTGTAATTGAAAGCACAACGAGAATGGATCTATGATAGCCATGTTGGCAGGGCTATTAAAGTATCGAGATGACGAGCGAGAGGCATGGTGAATGAAAATTAAATTTCGTAGAGTTATTGGTACTTGGTTGCATTCGTTGCTGCTGCTTGTTGATTGAGTATAGACTGTATAGTAGACCTGTCGACTTACCCTTGCTTGCTCTATTCATTCCGATGTGACGGATGCTTTTCTTCTGAACGGTGCTAATTGCACGGTATCCCACTTTTCCCTTGCTGCGCCGAGCGGTCAGGCGAGGCAGAACCGCGTGAGGAGCCGCCACGATGAGTCAGCAGCGACCCTCTTTCCAAACCGCTTGATTGCTCCCATCTGGTGTGTAAACCATCGGGGTACCACGGATTGGGTACACCCTGTAGGCATCTCTTCACCTTCAACCGTGGGAAGTCTACGCTCTTCGGCCTTATTAACCTCGCGTTCTTACCAGACTGGTAAGGCGCCAGCATGACTTCTCAGTCGGACTGGAGAGCGTCGCTCACCTCAACCAATCGCTACGATACCATCCAAACTATGTCAGCCGAGACATTTCCCTCGATGATCATTATGTTCCGTTGCTCATGGTCCATTTCAGAAAAGATGCGCTTTCCCAAATAGGCGTTCCGCCCGCTAACGCACAAAAGGATGCGTTTTCCATTGAGAATGAGGCCTATAAAACATCTACATCACGAGTAAGGCTGCCCGTGGCTCTAATAAGACACCTACTATGCTTATTTATTTCACCTTCCTTTAAGAGCGTAACCTCTACTTAACCTCCTCTTGTCCCCTATATCCAAGTCACGTTAACCCCGAGATAGGACGATTATGAGGCTGCGTGTCGAATCGGGCCCCAGCCAAGGTTCTCGAATTCACTTGAGCACGTAGGGGAATTGCATACCGCAAGTCAAGCATCAGACTCCCCACTCATCACTATAGGGCCTTACCGAGACTGCGAACATATTGGCGATGGAGTGACTGCTGAGGTCTACAGATCCAAAACGGTAGCCTTGAAAGTTATCGTGCAGACTCGGAATATTGAGCCACATGATCCATTCCGAGAGGCCACAATCCTCAGGCTACTCAAGAAGCCGTGTATCCCGTTGCTGGAGACCTTTAGAGACCAAGAACAACGCTTTGTTCTTGCCTTCCCGTACATGCCAATAAGCCTCGAAAGCCTCATTGCACGTGGTCCTATTTCTAGGGGTTGTATCATCAAGCACTTTAGGGATCTTTTTACAGCTCTCAATTATTTGCACAGTCAAGGCATCATACATAGGGATATTAAGCCCTCCGCAGTCCTACTCGAGTCTTCCGATGGGCCCGCTTTCCTTTCCGACTTTGGCACGGCGTGGCACCCCGAACTATCAACTCTTACAGAACCTGAAGATCAGAAAGTCTTAGATATCGGTACAGGGTCATATCGCTCACCAGAAGCGTTGTTTGGAAATACGGCGTACGGTACAGCTGTCGACATGTGGGCAGCTGGTACTATGCTTGCCGAATGCTGTCGAACACCCCCAAGAACACTCTTTGAATCGCGGCCTGCTCACGAAGACGGAAATCAACTCGGCCTGATCCTGAGTATTTTCAAAACAATTGGAAGTCCGACTCGTGAATCATGGCCGGAAGCTGTGAATTTAAGAACACCACCCTTCGAGATGTATCAAACCTTTGAGGGGCAAAAACGGGAGGATCTGTTACCGGACGTCGAAGTTGGATTTCGCGACATCATCATGTCACTCGTAAAATATAGCAGTAATGCAAGGGCTTCTGCAAGCCAGGTACGTCGCTGGCGCCTAGTTCCTGTGGCACTATAACACTAACTTTGTGAAGGTACTACAGCACGAGTGTTTCTCGATTGCGAATGTCTAAGCCATTCCCCCCTTCGTATTAGTGCTAAGAATTCCGTAAAAACAACAAGTGGACATAAAAACATGAGCTATCTCTAGTCAAATTTTACTTCAGAGACTGATGCAGGCAAGAGTTAAACTATAGAGGGACGTTAAAGAAAAAGAAATTTAGATGCCAATGCTAATGAGGCTGAACCGGGGGTCAAACGGCGAGGTAGGGGCAGGCCGCGGAAGGGGACTTGAGCACAAACGGACTACGACTGTCGCTACAACACACTTTTTTTTTTTTTTTTTTTTTTCACCATCAGTCGATCTTACCTGACCCGGCGAATTTCTATACTGCTAAAGTTCCAAGAAAGAATGTGATGTAAGCTACACGACTTTTAAAGTTTCGATAAGGCGTTTAATTCTTACCAGGTTGGCCGGGATGCGCACACAGGAAGAGGGTTTGCGTGAGAGATGGAGAAGCCTTGGGAGCTCGGTTGAGTTAATGATGAGTGACTCTCATAATCAATGTCGACATTCCTGAATCCTAAGAAACCTTGTGCGTCAAAGCTAGTGACCAACATTGCACCATTAATATTGATATCAGGGGTTGAGAGGTAATAAAACCGAAATCGCCTGTCGCAGTCCCCATATATAGACTGCAGACGAGGTCAGGTTCCCGACTGGACTACGTTCTATCTTTTGGTAGTGTTATGGTATGGTGCTGCAGTTCTGTTCCGTGACATCACCATAGTAATTCATTAGAGAACTCGCTGCCTAGACAACGACCTACCTGAAATGCTCAGATATCTGTAGTTAATGCGCTTGTTCCTGAGCAGACTATATATGAGTATGCTGTGCCAGTTGTTGCTTTGTCAGTTTTTACTTAAATTAGTGCGTCGACTTCGCGAAGTCATCGTCTATGAAAAGTTATAACTAACGGTTGAAGGTATTAAGATTTCAAGCCTGGATTGTGCTCCGCCTCCACCCGCTTGCCCCTAATATCCCTAGCAGCCCACCTCTAGTTTCCGCTGCAGGATCCTGTCTCATCTTAACATTCTCCGCAACTCAGGCATGGCCAGATATATAGAGGCCATTGAACGCCAAATATCGGTAGCAAAAGGACGTATTTTTGAGTAGCTATCTGGGCCGCCTAAGTTAGGTGATCGTCATGCAGCGGGAACAAAATGCATATTAGGACCTGCAGGCTTAGTTAGGTCTACTTAAGCTCATAGGTTTTTGATGACGATTGAGTCCCGAAAGCCGAACCGCCCCATGCAGTGGAGCTAATTATAGATATGCGGATGTTGTTTGAAACGTCCGACTTTAAAGGTAGTCTTCAGGTCTCGAGGCCGATCATCGTCTCTAATCTGATCTACTATGCCAGCTGGCGATAGAGACTTACTGACCGCAATTAATTTGTGTGTGCATATAACCTACCATCTACTATACCTGCGTGATTAAAATTAATTACATACGGAAGCTAGTTGCAGCTAGCGGCCAGCTGCACAACAGTGCCAATGTAACTTTCGGAAATGGGGTAAACCTAAACATGTCCAACATATGTATCTTGAGGTTAGGTACCACGCCTTAGCCCATGGGGCTCCATGCGTGTAATGAGATTTAAAAAAAAAAAAAAAAAAAAACATGTCCAACGTACTAAGAACCAGGCCTCCATCTTTCAAACCACACACATTTCACGCCCCTTTTATCTTTGCAAACATTTCAAACGAGAGTGTATTAATAATAGCTCAGCACTTCTGATGGTCGAATAAGTAGGTATCCCAAAGTAATCCCTACACCCAGCACTACCCAACACAGAACCAAAAAGAGTCTGCTCCATGAAGTCTGCCCAACAATGATAGCAAAAAGAGTACCAAGAGATAAATAGAAGAAGGGAATGGAGAGAAACTCGGAAAACCCATTGTCAGATACAGTTATGCCAAACGCTAGTGCGCTTGCCACCCACACGCACAAGCATATAAACCATATCCGCTCCTTAGCAAACCATTGCCGAAATGTGTTTATTTGAGCCGGTGCGTTGAATGACATAGAGCCACCGGCTAGCTTCGTCTTTATCACAGTTTTCAATTGTTGATCCGTGGTTGTGGACGTGTTGACATTGCTGTCCGTTAGCTGCTCGTCGATACTCCCGACAAGAATTCCCAGAGCTTGATAACCTTTGGGGGCCTTGGTGTCTTTCGCAACTTGGTGGCGAGCGTGGCTTGAGAGCAACAAGGCAAGACAGCCAATGGTCCAAATTGTGATAAATATGAGCAGTAAGAATATCTGGAGGAATGAGGCCCCCCACTGATACCTCTACCAACGCAGCTATGTCAGGCTATCCTTTTCATACTACCGGCATTTAGACCCAACTCACATCTTTAACCGGTACACAGACTCCTCGCTGCTCTATGATAACCTGTAGGTACGTCTCATTGGAATATTCCCAAAGAAAGTCTGGCTTATAAGCCTGCCCATTCTTCTTGAAGCTTGAAACTGGCACCAGGTTGTCGTTATAGGCTTGGACAAAGGCTTGATTAAGTGGAGTATAGCCAGTTGCACTGCCAACTAATGTCGGCAAGGCCAAAGCAAAAAGTATGCTGTAAATTAGAAAAGTACTAGCCAGCTTTGACGCGAGACCTTTGAACTTAATGAAGTCGTGAAGCAAGCTTGCCGTAGAGGAAATGGATGGTCCATTGTCAGCAAACAAGACGCGATACGTGGCGAATGTGATGGGCCGAATAGTCATAGACATTGCCGCATACTCAGCGAACACTTTCCATGTTATGAGAGACAAAATCGCTTGTCCGCCGCGACCTACTATCTGCGAAGCAAACATTAGCTCCTCCGGCATGATACTACCAAGAAACCAAGCGGCATAGAACAAAGCGGGCTAAAGTCTTACGAAGCCCCAGATGGTATCAACAACCTTCGCCTGTGTGAATGTCAGGTTTCCGGTAGCAATATTGACTTGGAAAAAATCCGAGATCGCCCAATGATCTGTTTCGGACCCAAGCCGGAAGGATCCGTCAACAGTACAGAAGTTTCCGTATTCGAATCCGGAGAATGCACTTAATCTACCGATAACAACCTGGACTGCGGTAAGAAATAGCGCGGATAAGAACCAAAGTCTGAGATTGACAGGGCTCTCTCGAATGTCTGCTACTGCTTGGTGATAAAATTGAAAATAGCGCTTGGCGACAAGCGGAGTTGCTGTCTTGAAATGAGATGAATCCTGGTCCGAGTCATTTTCCTCCAGATGATGTTCCATGCTCAACAAGTCTAGAGATAATGTTGATGCGTTTATTTGCCCTCGGTTTGTGAACATTGTTAGGGTGTTTTTGCATGAACGGTATGAGTGTAGTGAGACGAAGAGAACAGAGAAATCTTGGGAGGGAACCATGTAAGGGTCTCAGCAACTACGGGAAGATGACCGCATATTTAAGCCTATCGATATCTCATATTATCAGCTGTTACACAGAAGCTAGGCTTAGCAGTGTCTGCCTCGCCCCACATGAGGTTGACTGAAAGTGGCGCGGGATGGTTGGGGTACGTTTCAGCAGTATTACGCCCCTAAATCTGTGTGTCACATACACTATATAGGGGCCCTGTACACAGTGGTAACAGTGTTAGTTCTCCATCCATTCTACAACTCAATACAACACTAGACCATTCAGTCTACACTGTGAGGGCGTTATCGACTAACGTCAGCGGTATTAGCCTACTACATTCACCCTTGGTCAAGTATATTCTACATTGAAGGGGCGGGTGGGAAGATACATTTTATTTACTCCGAGAAGGACAAGGAGTTTTCTCACCCGATTCCTTCAAACCGCTATCTTGTCCCTTATACTTGCACATTGGTAAGAGAGGGTCAATTGTGGGAACCATGTAACTATGCAATTCACTCCCCGTTCACAGTACTAAGCGTCCTTGACCGTTGCCATCTGAAATGATGAAACATTGCATTGCATTACCACTCCCGGTATGGGTGGCTATGCTAGCAAGGGCCAGAGACTCTTCCTACCATACCATATAACAACTGCTACAATAGCTGTGATGGTAGTCACGCCTGCTATTCCTTTGCTGATGGCTGTTTGAATTTTTGGTCCGGCTAGGGAATGGAATTCCTCTGGTGTGTTCAAAGATGGCCAAGGTATATCCGGGATCGGTATACCCAGATACGAGCACAATTCATTCCACTATAGTATCGAGGTTAGTATCCACTACGTTGTATAAATTGAAGTCGGTCCTATGTGTTCGTGGCTCATATTCACCGAGGTGCTTGCCGCCACTAATGTTAAAAAGCAGAGTACTCACTCCGAATCCGTCTTCTAATTTGAATACCTTGAGCTGCTTCGGGGGCGCAAACCGCTTCACATCGGCAATACTGGTCTACAGTTAGCTAGCATCGGACTTGGATAACTCTCGGCAGCACTCACTAGGCCTTGTAATTCTCGACTAGAGCTTGACGACCGTTGTCCGATACACCGAGGCCATTTGTCCAATAGTTTAACAGTCGGCCAGCGAAGATACCCATACTCGATGCGAAGCTATCAAAGTGTTTGAAAACCGACATTGGTAAGTGGCTGAAGCGTGCGGAAGCCATCCCGATCGAGTTCAAGAAGGACTTGGCCCATTTCTCAGGGTCTCTTTCTGTCAGAAGAAATTTTGCATCCGGGTATGCCTTCAGAACCGACCGCAGCATGAGGAAGGGCATTCCTATTATGACCTTGGGGGGGTCAATAAGGCATTTCATTGCCCATCCTATCTCTGGGTTTCTTACATCGTAATCCGCGAACCACTTGTCGAACTCTTGCCTACCATCTACGTGCCCATGTCAGCTTCTATCTATTAAGTTCGTATTCTGCACTTTGAAAGTGGTTTCAAGATAACATGTCTACTCACATGGCGTCCCTTCATGAAACAACTCAGCCCTCATGGCATCCGTCATAATCCTGATCGCAGGGGCGCCGGAAGCCACTACCTTACCAAACAAATTATTAGCCGATTTAAAAGGGTAAAATAAGATTTTAACAACCTCTGCCATATGGTATGGCTTGTACCCAAGCCCTATGAATGCTTCGTAGAGGGCATGAGTACCAGTTCTACACCTTTGGTCAGATGGCAATTATTCCAATCGCGAATCCCATTGAAGCGAACTACTAACCTGGGCGCACTCAAGACAATTAGCTTCATTTGCTTTACATGAGCTGGCGCTGGAATGGCATCAATTTCGTGTGGCATATTGGCGGCACTTTGTCTTGTTTTGAGTCTATTCAAGAATTTTAGTAGGCATGTAAAGGATGGTGTGCGAGTTGGGTATATAAATATTGCGCGCTGGCCAGCACTCTCGATCTGCGGTAACAACCAACACTCTTCCATACTCTTGAAGTATTTGCTATGCACCAATTCCATTCCAGCGACACCGGTAGAGCCCATTATCATCAACCAACCATTACAACGATTCCGTAACCGGACCAATTCTAACTCTTCCTCCATGTCCAGCATTTGAGCTTGTCACTCCGCGCGGTGGCACCTGGTCACCGACTGACCATTTATTCCTTGTCTTTAGCAACCCTAAGTAGCAATTCGTTAACCAAAACAAACGTCATGGTCGGACAATGCTCGATACCGAACCGCGAACAGCGTCATACGTGCACCCCATGTGCAGCAGTTGTTGGCAGGCTGGCGGTGTTGGAACTACAAAAGCTGTATACCCTTGATGAACACAGAATGCACTATCTAGGCCTCTGTAGTCGGGATTCAGTACCGAGCCACTTACCTAGCCCTATCTCTCTACTTGGATTGTTGTCTGTCATCGCATGACGATCGATGTGCCACGCTGACAAGACATCCCATCCAGTCCGACCCGACTCGCGGTAACACGGCGGGAACAAATCAGACAAGGTGGAGCCGCGGACAATGTTTCGCTTGGTGGATACTCTGGCGGGCCTCGGGGGACGGGCACCCCACTGCGCACGATCAGAGTGTTCCCGGGAGCGATTCCTGTGTGCGATGTGCCGGCGCACGAATTCCAGTATGCGGACGCTCGCTGCGATCTCTGCGTGCGGCTTGGCGTCGAAGCCTCCAGCCATTATAAGCAATGACACATCGATATAAATATTCGGGGGTAGTCGGGGACGCTTAAAGCTGTTTAATCTGCCGCAGCCCCGAACCGGCCGATATGAAATTTCGACGGAGCACGGACGGTATTACAACAACACTAGGTAATATCTTCGGGCTCTATCGCACGATCGTGGCATGGTGTGTTACCGCACTGTGTAATGTTTCCAGGTGTCGGTCGTGCACCGGAGTTCCCCACCTGTTAGCTTTGCTGGGAATTCACTACATGAGCATCGGGGGCTGTGGTCGGACCTGTATAAACGCTCCGGGAGAGCAATGTACGCCCTCTCGGGAATTAGAACGCTCGTGAGGGTATACGTCTCCTTCAAATCGCTTCGGAAGCCGATTAGGCCTGTATATAGGCAGGAGTAGTATACCCCTGAGACAGTACTATAGAACAATCTTACTGTACCACGCACTTGCTTTCTTCTATATACATTCTTAATTTCGAAATTGAATCATCCTGACCTTTCTGGTCTTTGCTCGACTGCCAGTGAGGTTTTCAGGGTTCGTAAGTGCCGTGATAACCTGACTGCGTGAACTAATATAGCAACGTTCCGACCGCAGTATTGCGTCGGGCTTATCAGCTTCACGAGCCAAGTCGGAAGGCCCCATTATAGGCATGATCAGGACAGCGGTGCCCCTCTCACGGAGGTGTGGAGTTGCGATCTATAGAAGGAAGGGGGCTAGTGCACATTCCAGGTGTGATCACCAGAGGTGTATTCAGATAATCTAAGGTCTAAGTTCTAGCTACAACATAGGAAATAAAATGACTCCTTGACACAGTTTACTTTCAACAACCTAACCCAGCCTAAACCGAAGCCAGCTATTCCTTCTCCCTTCGTATTTCTCACTCATCACCGAAGGCCTAATACCTATCTGGCCCCGAGACTGACTGCGTATGTAACGGGCCGGGATGGTTATCCGAGGTAGGACATATAAATAGTAATTAACCATCCAATCATCCTAACTAATACTTATTCGTGATATCCATCTCGGCACCGGAATGGACGAGCATCTCCACAATACCGTTGTGGCGATTCAGCACGGCCAAATGCAGCGCCGTGTTGCCCGCATCGTCTTGATGGTTCAGATTAACGCCGCATGGTATCAGGTAGCGGACCAGCTGCGCGTAGCCACACGTTGCCGCAATGTGGAGAACCGTCTGCCCTGTTGCCGTCACGGTGTTGACATTGCAGCCCCTGGACACTAGAAACTTGGCGATCTCAAAATTGCCGAGCAGAACGGCCAGTTGGAGTGGGGTGCGGCCGCGTAGCTCGGGGCTGCTGTCGGTGGGAACCGGGTTCGTGGGAGATAGTTTCGCTGGAAGCGGAAGCTCTGGTGGAGCGGTGCCGGCTTGTGATGGTGTTTTCTGGTTTCTATCTAGGTTCTGATTTGTCACGGCAGGAGAGTTCGTTGCTGCGGTAGTTGACGGGGTGTAGATGGAAGGAGAAGTCGCCCTTGTCGGAATATCGTCGTTTTGGCTAGCCATCCCACCACTTATACCACCGTGGTTTGGCACCACTTGCCCTTTCTCACCTGGCTTGGCAAAATCGAAAATCCCCCCTGGTGTTATTCGCAGAGCAGTTCTGCCCTCATTCTTCATAGCTGGGGAAATACTCAAGGCATCGATTAGGTAAGAAAGTTGGTGGGTATCCAGGGGTCCATGTTTTTCGTGTAGTGGCGCCATTCCTTGCTTTTCGTGAATGTCAGGTCTTGTTGTAGAGCAAGGTGAATATTTATGGTGCAAAAGAGATGGAGTAGGTGAGATGAAATCCACCGTGAGGGTAATAGATGGTCGCTTAAGTAGTTTGCGTTAAGGTTATTATTGTTGAAAATGACGTCTTACAAAACTAAACCTTGAGTCTCCACAGCAAGCTTCGTGCAAATGTCTAAATGCGCGGGCAGACAAGAGTAGAGTTCCGTAAGTTGATAATTCCGTCGTCCCTCGTGTTTTTCTTTGTTCGTTTTTGCTCAGCACTACGTCGTCTAACGAGGTGAAGATCGAGCATAGAGGATTCCGTAAGGTCACTTATAGCCCGGCGTAATAGGGGGGAAAAAAGAAATACTGTGTAGGTTAACCTAGTATGTTTATCGTAAAGGATTAGCAATTCAATAAAAAACTCCAATAGACAAGGAAGCGACGACCAAAATCAGGGACTAGCGTCAATAGGATTCGAACTTAACATATTTAACTTTGAACCAACAGCTTCCCCCACGGATCAGTCTCACCACGGTGATGCGCGAAGTGTCAGGTGCGAGGGGATCTATAGGTAGAAAGCATTAATGCATTGAAGGGAAAGAATACCTAAGCACGCGCTGCCACCTTCGGGGCAGGCGTGCATGCAAGGGAGGCAGGAGGTTTTCTGCGATATACAGACCTAGCCATACAGACCAATATATGCGGCCCCGCCCCTTCCTCACCAACCGTGCGCGAGCAATGCGGCAGTCACTCGCTCCCGAAACGGAAAGGGCGTTGGGGCACAGCCTTATATTTGTGGGTAGGTAGGCCTGTGCCTCTAATACGGTCCCTCTACAGATCCAGTCACGTTGATGCAACTAGGTCTGATCTGAGGGTCTGTATTGAGTATGGTTGTAGAAGAAAACTAACTGGGATATCTACCTAGGTAACTAGGGTGCGAGGTATTTATCCCATTACTTGTGTGGGTCGGTACCTGGTGCCTGGGGCTAGCGCACGGTGCCCTTTCATGCGGGTATCAATGGACTGACTCAATAGAAGTCGATCCACAGGCCTGCACTTGATAGCTACCTAGGTCTCGATGGTCAGTCGAGGTTGCTGTGGCATTGACTGAAAAAGCGAAGTGGTGAGAAGGATGGAGACTGATCGACAGGCATCCACCGTGGCAATATAGACACCGTCCTTCGTACCTTCCCACCCTCGGCCAAACCTCCCTCACCGCGAGCACCACTGAGGGTAAAACCAGACCCCTCAATACCACGAGAAATCTTATTTTAACCATTCGGACGAATCTTCCATATTTCATCAATATGCTCAACGGCCAGCGCAAACCCATAGCCGACCGTCTCCGGGAGATAGAAAGTCGAGTGCGGGAATTGGAGAATCAGGCCAAGATTACCGCACTGGAAAAGGAACTCAACAATTGGAGAAGAAAAGCGACCGAAAAAGACGACGAAATCCTCCGTTTACAAGAACTTCTGAAGCAAGCCACCTCTCGGAACAAAGAGCTGGAAGTACAGATCCGAGGGACGACCAAAGAACATAAAACGGGGATGGGTAAAAAAGAAAATGACCTGGCCGAACTCCAGAAAGAACTTGAGGGCTATCTCGACTATCTCAAGGAGAAGAACACCAGACTGCGAGGAAATCGAAATCTACGGTAGAATATTCCTGCATTTGGACTGAAGAAAATGGGAAGCCTTGATGTACCATCGACGCCTCCCATCTTGTGTATAGACCCCAGTCATCGATCTACGCACAACAGTCGTTCTCGTCCGGCATTAGACCCAGATCCCAGATATCTCCAATTGTCTGCCACTTTTCCCCCATACCCATCGGCTCAAAGCAGGATCCCGTTGATCCTCTCCCTATAGCCATAATCAATTTCCCCTACTCGTCGGTGCTCGGTTTGGGGGAGGTTGATCGCGTGTGGGGCGGGTCACGTGCGGATACCTTCACAGCTAGCAAATTGAGACTAGATTGACAAATAATAGCCGCCATCATCAATACAACTCACATTGCCCATACAGAATACAACAACTACTGAGCGCTTGCAGCCTTCGAATTCCCCCTGCGCAGTACACCTTTGGTTTTCCCACTACAGCTTGCACACAGATTGTCAATTAGTCCCTTTTGGGGCCATAATCCGTGAATTTAGAATGAGAAATCTAGGCGTTGAAAAATCTTTTGCGGCTTGTAGCATTCGGCTCGCCGTTTACACTGCGCAACAGATCCATAATATAAAGAATCGGCTGTCTAGATCCGGGGAATCCCTTTGCGTAGCTCAAGCACTCGGCTTGCCATCGTTCTCTCCTTACAACTCTAAGCTCGGAAATATTGAAGTGGTGCAAGTGGATTACAGGGGTCTAGTACACGCATGAGCCACTTAGTGGCTGTACCCGTACAGGGGTAAAAACACTAAGGGCGTTGATTTTCTTGATTTATTACCTTGACTACGGTTAACGAATACGGAACATTACTTGATTGAAACCACGGCAGTTGAATAGCCCAGATCTACGTGCACTCCCGGTTGCCTATTGTGTGTTGTGTAACTATTGTGGTTATTATTATGGTTTTCGGGGCCGGCAAAATGAGGGTCGGGTGCGGGTTCGCTGGCTGTTAAGCATATAATAAAATATTGAAGATTCGTTCGAGTAGTTAAAATAGAGATTTCTCGTAGTACGGATCGTGATTGCGCGTTGGCAATCGTTGAGAAGATGTGTGAGCTGGGAATGGACGTCTCAAGGGTAAACGAGACCGCGCGAAACCATCGACAGAGCGAAAACTACAAGGCTGCGCAAAACCTCGTGAAAGATTTGTGGGCTGGGCACCAATATGACGCAGCCATTCTGGAAGCAGCGTAGTATTGGTTCTTGATTTGACTCCCCGGACGCCTTAATTACTAATAGCTTTCTGTGAGCATAATGCGCTCTTCCTAGTTTGATATCTACAGCCTCGGCGAGGATTTTCGATTCTGTAACTAATATGTTGGACCTTATAAGTATGAAACAGTCATCACGGCCATCGCTAGCAGTGATAGAGAAGGCCGCATGTCTCTCCACAATGCTAATATGAGTCGTTCCTTCGCAAATATCAGCTCTTTTGACTTCGATCATGATGAAAACAAAATCTACAGCTCCAGCGCCCCTTGACACTAAAGCAGTATTTCAGCAGATGAACCACTCGACCTATTGACTTAGAACGATGTACTAACGCTCTATAACGTGGCACTTATTTCTAAGACCCTTCAGCAGTGATGTCAGACTGGGGGAGACTATATGCCCTAACTAATTGTTTTGGTGTTTTCTAGCAAGTGGCGCTTTAGTTAAGTAATAGTGATATATAGAGGTGATGGAGGAGTGGCCGTAGGCCTTAGCAATGGATTCGCTCTTCTTGGTAGGTCACAGGACGTAAGGTCAACAGGCGCCGCGTGCTGCACACATGGCCTATTCAACTAAAAGCCACGAAAGAGTTGTCTTGCGTGCGAGGCTGCCATTTAACTGAATTGACAGCAACTTTCAGGCAACGGACAGAAGAAGCTCTCAGTCTACTTCATTTGGCAGCTTAGATTCGTCAAGGAACTGGATTTCACCGTCAGTCGCTGTCACTCACCAACTAGTTTGCCTGCTTTAGACGCCCATCTTCAGGGAAGGCTGAAGAACCGGCGTGTGGAAGAGGCTAAACAGGGGATTGGACATCAGGGGCCAGTAAAAGGCCTGCTAGAGGTATCTACTTCGACGATAAATTTTAGCGAGTGCAAGCAATCCCTAGGGAAATAACAGGCATTGAAGATTGAAGACTATTTTTTCAAGGCGGTCATTGTGTTAAATAACTGCTTGATTTTGGGCATATACCAACATTTTATGGTATTTTAATAAATAAAAAGATAAATAAACAGTAACTTAAATAGTGTTTTATTGCCTTGCTAGTTTTACCTGCGGCAAGTGTCTACGTGACAATAGAGAATTAACTTTCCCATAAAAAGTATAAACAGGCTAAAGCTACAAAGAATAGGATCTAGCGACAGCAATATTGATTCTTTTTTTTTTTCTCTTTCTTTTCTTTCTTCTTTCTTCCCTTCTTTCTTTTTTTCTTTTTCTTTTTTTCGTTGTTTGTTTGTTTGATTGCTTGTGGAACGAACAGGCCCGAGCGATAGGAACCAGACCCGGCGGAAAGGATATCTGTAAGAGATTTCCTTCCTAGGGGGCTAAATTTTCTATCCTAAAATGCAGGGGCTAGTATATAAGCTTGCTGCGTTTTTATTTCATCAATTTGGTAGATTTCGCTCTACACTGCTCATTGTTGGGAAAATGGATGCCCTTGCGCGCTGCTTCTCGCCGCCGTTTCTGGCCGACATGGGCAACGTGAGCACCATTCCTTGGGATGTTTTCGACGGACCACAGAACAATGTTTACCAGAGCTTCTGCGACCAGTGGGTAGCAGGAACGGAGCTGGCAATGACAGTCGACACGAGCGGCAACAGAAAAGACCAAGACCCGGACGGACAGTTATTCCTACGCACTTCTTCTACTGCGGATCTCGACGCCTACATACACTATAATATTGACCTTGGCTTCAAGCCATCCAATGGGGACGAGGAGTGTGTGAGAGGATGTGTGGACGCTTTTTCACAAATCTCAAGCACCTGCAGACAAACGGATGGTAAGCAAACGATTCACACTCATGCCTCGAAACACGAATTACCAGTGGAAACCGAAAGGTTAACTGACTCAATGTAACATGCAGCTCAGGACCAACTCATGCACGGGAGTGGCTCCCTCGACGTCGGCTGCGGTGTCTTCGACTACACCATTACACCGACCACGCCACTCGAGATACAGGAGCGTCACTGCTACGGCACCGAAGACTTCGGGGCCCACGGCGACATCCATGACCACGATACGAAATTTGCCGCGGGTTTCGCCTGCGCCGGGACCGGCCTCACGCCCATCAAGCGCGGCGACCCGTCGACCAACATTGTGCTTCGCGCCTACAATAAACTACAGCCTGTGCAACTGCGCATCTACTGGAAGGATGGCTGTGTGCTGGATTACCCCGGCCTCGACGAGATCTATGCAGCCAATCCGTTGGACCAGGATAATCCTGGGAGCAGAATTTGCCAGGATTTGCTTGTAGATAACTGGGCGAAGTGTGATAACAAGGGCGTGGGAGGGAATATACAGGTTGGGTGTTTAGTATATGACTTCAAGGCGACACACGACTAGGGAGACATTAGTTTCCAAAGGATAATGTTTAATAATTAGCGGGTATTTGGGAGAGAGCGAGGAATTATGTGTATCTAGGCCATTGAACATGGCAAACGTGCGCGACTTGCATATCTGCGCAACTCAACTCGCATATGAACCACGTTCAAAGATTCTAAACTTGAATTTTAAAATCTAAAAATAGAGTCCTCTATACTACCTAATTGCGCCTCATAGCACATGTTCCTTTACATAATCTCGTTGGCTATGGCCATGGCGCGAGGGTTTTAATAATTCCCTCCTACCGAGGTTGCGTTGGCCGTAACGAAGCCCCTATCGGCATTCAAGACGTGGACCAACTTCCTGGCAAATACTCGGATGCGCTAAGAAGCAATAGGGTTGACCCGAATATTACGAGATTGATCCTGACATGAATTCCACTGAGAGATGGGCCTTGCTGTGCGAACTACGGTTGTCATTGCGAAAGACGCCTACAGTATGCGTGTGTTGTCTGAGAAAGCTAAGCGATGTGGCCTTGGTAAGTCCTCTTCCCTAGAATGGTATATGACTTCCTGTTGCTGTCATAATTGACTTCATTTCCAAGTTTATTGTCGCAAAATATTTATAGATAGCGTAGAGCAAGTGTTGGTTACTTACCTCGTCTATGGGGTGGAGTAGCCTGCTCTCACCCCTTACGTCTCGATATCTGACGCAGGCTTAGTTTCCAACCCTCTAATTCTGACATGTCTCGTGCCCCGCTGCCACGTGGGTGAGTCGGGCGCGGTACGATAGTGGGATGGCGCCTTGGCAGGGTGCCTAATGTGGGCTGGTGAGGTGCTCTATCTTGAGCAACGGCACATCGCGTCAACACGAAGAATGCGTCAAACTCGGCTGCATTAGCTATGTTGCTAGACCCTAACATCGTGGCCGATGTAGGTGTCGAATCGAATCGAGCTCATTTAATACCGTAGGAAACGGATCAAGTCCAACTGCTTTACATTGCCAACTGCGGTGCTTATGTCCTTGACGTCGTCCAGATCTTTCTTGACGCCTTCGATATCCTTGGCAATCATGCCCCATGCGTCAGAGCCCAAGGGGACCCGGATAGGGATCCGTTGCCCCCGACTAACAACTTGAATGATTGCCGCCGCCAGTGTGCTTGGCTCAGCCCATAGAGCGCGACCTTGTTCGCTCCCTATATGACTCAGCAGCTGGTTCGCGGGGTAGCTGGGGTCGGCATAAGCCGGGTGATCGTCGGCCATGCGTTTTAATGACGAAGTTGCGTAGTTCGTCTTGACTCCGCCAGGCTCAAGGTTGCATAGATGAACTAGAACGTTGTAAGGCTTGGGACGACAGACCTGGAGGAATTCTCGAAAAGAGAGGATTCGGGGAATAGGACGACGTACTGTTCCATGAGCTCGGTACCTCCTTTGCCACAGATTCGGTCCACCCTTCCATTGCGAACTTGCTAGCGTGGTAGAACGCCTGTCCGGGATAGCCGGTGAAGCCTCCCATGGAGCTGACGTTGAGGATGACACCACCCTGTTGGCCAGTCTTGGGGTTCTCCTCTCTCATGATCCGCAGGGCTCTCTTGCTCACATCGGCCATGCCCCAGAAGTTGGTGTCAAAGACGGCGCGAGCCTCTGCATCGCCGGCTGCCTCGGTGACCCCGGTGAGGGTATAGCCCGCGTTGTTGACGATGATGTCTATGCGGCCGAATTGGTTTAGCGTCGCTTGAAGTGCCGCGTCGATGGAGCTGGTGGAAGTCACGTCTAGCTCTAGTTTGAGGACATTCCCTTGGGTTGGTATGTCTGAGAGGGCCGATGACTTGCGTGCGGTAGCTACCACACGTCCCGAGGTCTGGGCGACGAGCTGGGCTAGAGCCTGGCCGATTCCTGACGAGCAGCCGGTGACTGAGCACCTACAGCATCAGTGACGTCCCGAGAAACAGTTTGGAGACAATCAGTATTTACTCACTGAACCAGACAGCATCAGATGGGAGATGGTACGGCTTGGTGTTTGGAGGCTCCATGATGACTTGGTACGATGTAATGAAAACCGGCTGCGGCTGTGTCAAGGTATGTTGAGTCTTGGTGCATGAGAGAAGTGGAAGAAGCTTAGGCGTGTCAGTCTCGACATAAAAGCTCCCTAGGATTGGACATTTTTCAAGGGGGAGTAGAGAGAACGATCGGATATAGGTTGGGCGGGTTATTAGACGGGTGGGCGTATTTACGATCCATTAGGTACTCCTTCCAAATTGTTTTTATTTTATTTTATTTTTTATTTTTTATTTTTTTAATCATCTAGCTACCTAGGTACTGCTGCGGGAATTATAGAAGGTTCACTAAGCTTGTAGTGGCTACTAGGCTTTCGTAAAACTTTACAAATCTGAAATCTAGAAGGCTAGTGAGATCCGGAAGGCTAGTAAAATCCGGAAAAATAATAAACTACTATAATAGCGCTATAATTAACCACTATATATATTAGAAGTAGGCCTATTAAAACAGCTAAATTATACTTGGTTATACTTTTAATTACTTACTTATTACTTATTTATACTTATTTGCTTACTTAATAGCCTACCCTAATAGCTCTTACAACAGCTCTTACAACAGCCCTTACAATAGCCCTTAGTTCAATCGGTTGTTACGTACAAGTTATAGTTGTACATACTAAGTATTACTTATCAGCAACTATAAAAAAGTTGTATAAGCGTAAGTAACTTGCCTGGGCTATAGTTAGCCAACCGACCAACTAACTAAACAGGCTAACCTTTGTTATATATACGCCGTAGGGTATACGAAGTAGCCCGATTAAATGAATAGGTCCATTTAATTGGCCAGGTACGTAGTAAGGCTGGTAGGGGTAGTGGTGTGGCCGCTAGTTAAGGTAGGTGGGTGTGTATGTATGTGTAAAGGTGGTGGGTTGACTAGGATGGGCTGGATTTTTCTAAGTTAGAATTTGGCTGGCTAAGTCTGTATGGCCAGGTCAGTCAGTATGGCTAGGTCAGTTAGTATGGCTAGGTCTATATAGCAGTCTGTTGTATAGGTAGGTCTGTATAGGTTGGTTGGTTTGCTAGCCATAGCATACAAAGCCTTAAGATTTCAGTAGTAAAGCCCTAAACTAATTCAAAGGTATATTTATATATAATTTTAGTATATAAATACTTCTATGTTCGGAAGGCTAGTGGGATCCAGAAGGATAGTCAATTTCGGAAGGCTAATCGCTATTCTGGAAGGATAGTTAGCCTTCTGCGCCCCCTCAATCTCCCAGTACAGTAGATAGTAGGAAGTACAGAACAACGATATGATATCGGGAGCGCCTTCATTAAAGCTTGGCCTCCCGTCAGTACCTGCAGCAATCCGGGATTAGGATGTGGGGAAACGTATTTACGACCAGGAGCCACTGACATGCAGATGTGGGTCAGACTCTAAACCTTATCAGGGAGTGCCCCACAAACGGGAGCAGGGTCCACCTGCACAGGCTTGACTAGGGTACCTAGGTGATCTACTATCAGGTAGTAAGTAGTAAGTAGGATCGATGGTCCACGATAGGTCCCTAATAGAAGTCCTTTCTTTACATCATTGCGCGTGTAGCTACCAATAGGTGCCTCACTCACCTTACCTTTCGTTACCTGCAGGTTATTGACATGCCTGGTGGTCAGCCTTGGTTCTGAGGCTCTCGGATGAATCAAGAATGGCGTAGCCTCTTTTACTACACGCATTTCATTCTAGGTATAGCAGCCCCCGGGCCATGCAGCAAGTTCTTGGAGAGCACGCTGTACTGACTGTGCGCGCTGCCCGTTGGGATCCCTCCGGCGACGATGTCGGGAAACGCAACCGAGGTCAAGTTCTCCTAGCCAACCATTTGCTCGGCGAAACTGCTACTGAGTGGGGAATAGAGCTTCCTGAACGTCTGGCCCTTTTCGAGTGGACCGGGGTAGATGATGTTAACCCGTACCGTCGGCTGGTATGAAGGTTAGCCTTGCCTTATGCATGATACACGCTACTGGGCAGCGTCACTCACCTCCAATGTCGTTGGATTCGGAGCAATTGCTGTCGCAATAGCCAACCGAGGGTCCAAGTTGGGTATGAGCAGGCTGCTGTCACATTCAATACAGCCTCTAATTTATCTGCGCTGAAAGTGAGATCCGAGATATACTGCATGCACCAATTCGTCGCGGGATACGTCTCGAACAGAGCCTCAACGATAACATCGAAGTTCTGACCGGCACCTCGGATGCCCCAAAAGAGGTTGTCGTTGACCGTGCGGGATGCCTGAATGAATGTGACGTCCCACGTGATCATTCGCACGCTCAACAGCGCATCACTCGTTAGGTCGTGAAGCCCCTCGAGCCGACCCAATCCACCACCGAGCATGGCGCCTACGGCCCCCACGCCAGGACAGAACCCGACGGCTGGTCCATCTGCTAGCAGTGCCTTGCATTTCAGTTGGCCTGGCTGCTGCTAGTGGCAAGGGTTGCCCCCCCCCCCCCCCCCCACAAGAAAAAGGAGCAAAGGTGCATATGGTTTCGATCAGAATCATGGCTACGAGTATTGACTGCAGATGCGGGTGAAGTGGATGCAACCATTTTGGAGCAACTCTTCTTTCGCATTTTGTATCACCACTGATTGTGAACAGACTAAATAGGAGAATATGCTCATCTATAGGGGTTGAATCCTTGGTCGTGTTCATCTTGGGCGGTGCTATTTACAGTAAATCTACATCTCATCTCATTCCTCCTTTGATACGAAGCATCCATGACCGACGCTTTCATTCTCGACATGATCACTCAGACTTGGACTATATTTGTCATGAATCGGTCCAATTATACCCCAAGGGGACACAGGTCTGCGAGAAAGGGCGGAGGCAGACTGCTCGAAGTCTCAGTTGGGGCCCACATCCCCCACGGACGTTCTGGCAAGGCATAATCCTTGACTTTCTATCGGTATGAAGATGTACTCGAAGAGGAAGTTAGTCTCGATCTTACGGACGGCGGCTTCTGGGTGTCATCAGCCACAGAAGGGTCAGCGGCGCATCCATATCTCACACGAGGCTGGGATAACAAAGAGCGGTGTAAGTACATGCGGCAATTTATGGTAAAAGCGGATGGAGATCTGGATTGACTGGGGTGTAATATGTGCCGGGTTGGATGCACAACCCTGCTGTGTCTTGTGAGGCTGAAATTGCTGATGGGACTAGTGACCCGGTGAAGTCTCACATACAGCAGTACATTCCCCCGGTAGATAGTATTCGTCAGCATTGCTGCCACGATATCGGCCGCGCATACTTTCGATAAATTAGCGTGAGTTGTTTATTGGCACCCGTGAAGCTCTGGCTAGCTCCTTTCTAATAGCAAATCTAGGAGTATCAATCTGACAAAGGCATGTATAATTAGGAGGTGTAACATACTCCTAACTAATGGCATCACGCGAGAGCGTATCATTAAGCCAAAACACGAAGGTAGGGGGACATGATTGTGGCAATCATTATTATGCTCATTGACTCTACATAGCTCGAAGGGCTTGCATTGAGTCCGAGCTGACGCCATTGAGGTTATCTTTCTATGCTAATTATATAGACAAACGGCTACCTAAGCATCAAATCTCACGCGAGCGTTCGTTCCGAATAGCCCGAATAGAAAAAGCCGTCGTCAAGCCGCGGTTGCCGATCCGAGCACCCGTCTTACCCACGCAGCAAAAGTGGCCCGCGGGCCACCCCCCATCTCTCTCCTGTAGGGACAGGAGTAAGTCGAAGTCTTTTCTGTACGGGCTCTCATCTACGCCGACTATTTGGCAAGCAAATACCCGAAGCGCTAGAGCTAGGGCGTTCGTCGGCACGTTGAGACGCTCTTCCAACCGCCGTTTGATGCCGAGCTCCAACTCGTCCGCTAGGGGACTGGAAGTGGAGCGGCACTCGACGTACAGGCGGGCCATGAAGTACAGAAAGCTCTCGGGCGTCGAGTAGTACCTGTTGCCGTGCAGGCAGGCGTTGTTCTGTAGGCAGCTAACAATCCACTCCTCCGTCTTCCGGATCCGGGGGTCGGACCCCTGCCCAAAGCGGTAGAAGACTCGCAGGATGTTGCAGCACACCTCGGGCGTGGTCCGGGGTCGATCGCTGCTGAAATAGGTCTGCATGATGCCGTCCGAGTCCTGGTTCGTGGCCATTGCGTCCAGGACGAGCTTGGGGTCGGCGATCTTGTGCAGATATTCCGTGGGCAGAGACAAGTAGGCCATTGATGTGGTGTCTGCATCGGGTGGGAAGTTTCGGAATGTGAGGCCGGGCTCTTCGTAGAAGTAGTTCCACAGACCGTTCTTGAGATTCGATATCAAACAAGTTTTGTCGCTGCCGTTGGTATGACCGTTGACATGACCATTCGTAAGCACTCCATTCTTGCCCTCGGAGTGGCCTTCGTCATTGTCGGATGCCCCTTGGAGATGTCCGGATGGCCACTTGAGGTAGATGAGGCTCTCATCACCAAGAAGCTCCCAGATCATAAGTTGTACGAAGTTGTCCTTAAGCACGAGATCATCGTAGCCCTCGACAGAACCATGGAGATTTCGCGCATTCTTCCTCAGATAGGTCTCCGCTCGCGCGAGCGGGTCCTGGAGGAGGTTTAGCAAGCTGCCGCCGCTCTTGGTCGCCTGGTCGTGCACGAATATCCCGTGCATGCCCACCGACCGAGCGGCGCAGATGTTCTCAACGGTGTCGTCGATCATGACTATCTCGCTTGGACGGAAGCCGGTGTGCTCAACCACGTGCCGGAAAAAGCAGATGTCGGGCTTCCGCATGCCCTCTAATCCTGAAATGAAGATGTGGTCAAACATGACCCATGGCAAGCCTAGCTTCTGTACCATCTTGTAGTGTTCCTTCATTCAAAGTCAGCCAGTCAGTAGATTAGGGGTGGGATGTGCAAGATAACTCACTCGGGAGATGTTGGACATGATGTAGAGCTTCAGCTCTGGGTTTGTTGCTTTCACTTCGAGAAGTGTCTGGATTAGAGGGAAGTTGACAGCCAGTGACTCCTGGGCCTCATCGATGGCACCCTCAATCACGGATGGCTCCTTGCCAAGGTGAGCACCAAATTCCTGCAACTATCTTAGTATATCCAGCCTAAATGTCTGCGAAGCAACAGCCGTCATACCTTGCACGCATCTTTGAAGGTAAGTAGACCCCTATCTAGGCTATGCCAGGCCGTGGAGTTCATGATGGTGAGGAACTGACTCGATGATAGGGCCGTGACGGTGTGGCGGTCCCAGCTAAGGAGAACCCCGCCGAGATCAAACACAAGAGCTTTGATAGTAGAGGACATTGTGCTAGTTGCTTGGTGCTGGATTGCACGAACGAAAGACAAGTCTGAAATTTGAGGTTACTTCAAGGCATGTACTGTGGCTGCTTTTTCTCACTGTGTACCTATGCTATGTGAATATCTTGGCGGCTGTTTGTAAGCAACAGTTATATTGAAATCATTTGAGCCTCAGGTGCAATCGGCTCAGAAATCTGGATCCTTTCTTCCCTTCTCTGATCATCATCAGAATGTAGTAACCGGCGACTTGCTACCCCAACCTATATATGTATCAGAAACCTGGAATATGCCGGCATTGCAGGTTCTCGTCGGTGACAGAGACCTCTCCCATCATCACAGGTAATCATGGCGCATAGAGAGGTAGTACAGGCATGATGGTCAGCTCGTGTACGTTCCACGGATTACTGTAATGGATAATTTGTCTCATATGACATCACACAGAGCATATTTTGTTTGAAACCATAAACGGAACAAACGTGCTGACTGCAAAGGACTTCTTTGTTGGCGCGAGGCCAGTGGTACGCCATTCCTAGACATGACGGCAATGCGTGTGCCGACCACTGGCTTGCGGGTGGTGCTGGCTTTATCATACACAACTATAGATTCATCTCGGCGCGTCGATTGTTTCCCCACCCCTTTCACCTGAAGAATCTCATCAAAACTTTCTTTCTGGCCTTGAGAGAATGTGTTTTGGTCGGTCCAAGTTATTCAAACATCACTCAGTCTACATCATGACGACAAGGCTTGACTACACGATAAACATGGCTCGTTCAAGTGTCGGATACCCGCTTTTGATTGCGGGCTTCCTAGCCTCTATGGTCTTCTACTGGCTTTGCATCGTCATATACCGTGTCGCCCTCTCCCCCTTGGCCAAATTTCCTGGCCCGAAGCTAGCAGCGGCCACGGGATGGTATGAGGGATACTTCGATATCCGCAAGGCAAACTTTCCCGCGGTCCTGGAACAGCTGCACGATAAATATGGTAAGTCTCAGTGTCTTCCGCTTGGAAGGACGAGGAACTGATGTATCGTCAAGGACCTATCGTTCGTATTAACCCCTGGGAGCTCTCGATTCGAGATGCCGAGTTCTACAATGAACTCTACGTATCAGCAGGAAGGCGCAGAACGAACGTGATAACCAAAAGCCGTGCTGGTATTGGGGTATCCGGTAGGTGTTGGCCCTCGTCTACCGTGGCCTTTTTAACTGAGTCTCTGACAGACGCTATCGCCATAACTGGCCCTCACGAGCTGCATCAGCTGAGGAGAAAGGCAGCGGAGAACTTCTTCTCGAGACAGAGCGTCATCAGGCTGGAGTCTAGAATCTACGAGGAAGCCAGAAGTCTGGACAACAAGCTGAAGCTTCTGGCTGGAACTGACACGCTGGTCCACCTAGATCACGCTTTTGCGTGTGTCGCGGGGGATCTCGTCGCTCTTTTTGCTTGCGGAGAGAATCCTGGTCTGCTCGAGGCACCAAATTTCAATCCCGACTGGTAGGTCTCTGGATACCACCGACTGTTCATCGCAAAGGCACTGATGCGACTTTAGGCATGAGAGTTTAACGGGGCTCACGACTATGGTACCTTACTTGCGGAATTTGCCATGGGTCAATAGGTAAGTCCTAGCTCCTTTATTCGTATGCTGTAAACTTACGAAGGACTACAGTGTCCTCAGCATGATACCGGTGACACTCCTTACCAAATTCAGTTCTCATGCCGCCAGTTTCAAAACGTTTCACCAGGTTGGTTGTCTCAGACATAGAATATGGTTCTAACTGATTTGCTTACAACCTCAACAGATGAGCCAGCGGCGAGTGGAAGAGGTCAAATCCGACATCGCCAGCAAACGTGAAATCGGAGAATCTGAGAAGACGTCAGTTTTTCATCACATCCTCCAGAGCAACCTGCCCGAGTCCGAGAAGGACTCTGGCCGGCTCCAGAGAGAAGCTTTCGCTCTTCTGGCGGCCGGAACCATCACCACTTCCGCCACGATGTCTATCATCACGTTCTATATTCTTGCCAACCCAGATACTGAAAAGCGGCTTCGAGGCGAGCTCGAGGTCTTCTGGGATGGTTTCACTGACAAGCCCGTCCGGTGGGCAGAGCTTGAGAAAATCCCGTATCTAAACGGGTGCATCAAAGAGGGTTTGCGGTTTGTCTTTCATATCCTACTATGTTGGACCGCTAGCTGACGAAGATCGATATGCAGCCTCAGTGGTTTCTTCAGGAGGAGTGCAAGGATCTGTCCAGACCAAGAACTGCAGTACAAGCAGTGGACCATTCCCAAAAATGTATGTGTCTCCTCCTGGTTGGTGTGCATTCTACATTATAACTCGTATTGAACAGACGCCTGTGGGAATGTCTGTTTGCCATCTCCACATGGACCCGGCTGTATATCCTGAACCATCCAAGTTTGTGCCAGAGCGCTGGATTGGTGACGTCGACCCCCGCGTCAACCGGAACTTTGTGCCCTTTGTCAAAGGGTCACGAAACTGTCTCGGCATGAAGTGAGTCTCTATAATACTCTCATGCAGTCTTGAGCCTATGGAGATTCTAACAAAACACGTTCTATATAGTCTGGCGTGGGCCGAGATGTTCATTACGCTAGGTCTTCTCTTCAGGCCTGGTGGTCACCAGATGGTCTTGGAATGTGATGAATCGGACATCGTTCCCGTTCGCGACAGTGATGTGGGCATCCCAAAGCATGATAGCATAGGGCTTTGCGTACGTTTCAATTGATGTTTACCTGGATGTTTGGTGGACTGGGCTGGGTTTCTGTCTATTGCACGAATCTCCGGCAGAGCCTGGAGAATAGGTAGCGTGGTCAGGCATCGCTAGACGTAGAACATGAAAAGCAATATTGATAACTCAGTACGGAGGGCACTGAAAGAAGTTGCCCATGTATCTTTTTAGCAGCAGTAATATAACATGGGCGGGACGATGAGGGAAAGGGGGTATGCGGGGTTTTCTTGGTACGAGGCAAACAAATAATATAAGCTTGGTGAGGATTCCTAGCCTCTAGGGCCAATAGCGGCTTCGTCCTCTGAGGTATTGACCGCGGTCTCTTGGGTGAGGTTCTTATATTATCCTGTGACAATAGCGGTGTACATAAATTGATCAAATCTTTTGTAAACATGTCGTATGGTCAGATATTTGTAGGGCTCTAAAAATGAATTTTGTAATAGACTAGAGATTCCACACAAATTCTGTTCTTCTGTTGGCATTTGTATACATCTTGAAAGGGCCTGTGACACCCGGGCTTGTCTCAAGGATCTTCCAAGCGCCCTATCTAACGACTAAAAGCCGATGCCGAAAAGCACACAGATACGTTTAAGCCCAGAGAGGAGCTAATTACCACACAGTTTCCAAGCCATCAACGCCAACAGGCCGCTCGCCCAACGTCGCGATTCTGAATCCGTGTCGGAGCCCCTCCGCCTCCTGGCGCACATCATAATCGGAGATGGCAGTATGTGCCGTGACTCTGTTATCCCACAATGTGACCGTTTGGTCATCCCATTTCACGCGCACCTGGATGTCCTGGCTTTGGGATATATGCTAGGAGCGAACAGTCAGATAAGCCGCCCCCGTGCACAGCTCTTTGGACAAAGTTGAAACACACATACATGGAATAGGAGTTGGAGTATAGCATCGGACTCCTCTTTCTTCAAGCCGACGATACGCTTCGTAAACCCTGGATTGATAAACAGGGCCGGTTCCCCAGTGACCTGGTACTCGTTAATATAATAAGCCGCTGACTGCATCATTGCCTTTTTGTGGGATAGCTTGCACGTACCGGGTGTACTCGCACGATCGGATGCTCTGACTTGACGGGCTCTCGCCTCACAAACTTCCCATTGCGACGCGCGTTCTCTGCCTGAGGGAAGCCGCTATGTTCGGCACGCAGCCCTTGAAGCAATTTTTTGATGGGCTCGGACAGCCTCTCATAAGCCGCGACCTGCGAGACCCAAGCGGTATCACCACCAGTCTCCGGGACAGCGAGTAGAGTTAGAAGCGTGATTCCAGGCGGCTGATGCTCGTAGGAGACGTCAGAGTGGTAGCCAGTCGTTGACAAGTGCTCTGATTTGAACTGTAGCCGATATAGATTATCAGGACCTAGGTATATATTGTGAAACTCGATTGCGCCTTCGACGTGAGCGCCAACGGGCTGCAGATGTCAATTACTTCTTCATCATTGTTTTCGGGTGAGCAGAGGCTTACGTGGACATGCAGTCGACCGAAGTATCGACCAAATTCTTTCTGCCTCTCGACACCGATGTCTTTGAAGTTCTGGCCCCTGAACACCACGACGCCGCGCTCGGCTACAAGTAGTGCTAACTCGTCCTTCTGGACGTCACTAAGCTCCGAGAGCTGCAGCCCACTGATCTCCGTCCCAATCCGAGGTGTGAGCTTCGTGACTTTGACATTGGGGTCATTTAATCCTAGAAGATGTGGTTTCGCCTTGTTGGCGGCCAAACCTCGATCAACGAAGTCGAAGGGCTCAGTCGGCGGGAGCGTAGTTTCTTCGTCATACACGGGAAGATACCGAGTGTATGCGTACTAGAGTAAACATTTTCGAAGGTTATTCAAATCCTATCCTCGGCGGCAAATATGTTGACTGACTGTGGTATGCTGCGCGACATCGAATGCACGATTTAGCTTTAGCTTGGCGATCTCACCGACCTCGGTGGCGCTCGTGGCTATTTCTGCAATTGATGGCGCCATTATCCGGCGATTTATGATTTAAACTGAGAAAAGAGGTTTTTTTTTGTTGACCTTCAAGATGCTCTATAAATACCCTCTGTTCTTCCCTGGGCTTCGGCAACGTGCGAAGGATATTGTTGCTGGACCCCGCAGATTGCTCATCGCAACCCCCAATGATGCCATGATAGCCACGCAAATGACCTTTTGGATTTGATCAACTAACTGAGTTCCGTAGCAACATCTAGACAGTTGATGCCCATCGATGGCCAATTATTGGCCAATATTCTGGACAGGTAAAATATCCTGGGTAGCTCGCCTTCGGCGGCGCATCTCATTCGCAGGGTGACGGCCGATAAACAAGTCTGTCGTCTGATTTCAAGGGGGTTGACGTCATACTGTATCTTCATCGCTAGGTCAGATACACTAGAAGGTCTTCTTGCGGCAAGTCGCATATCTATCTCGCATTCATCGTCTAGGAAGTTCTCAACGCCGGGAAAGAATATTTGCGCCGGGTCCGAAAAAAGCTATGATGCAAGAAGGGTTCGGCGTTGTAAGAAACGGCCGATCCCCTGCATAGGTAAATTTACTGTGCATAGGTTTCTATTGTAGAAAATCGAGATTGAGAATGGAAGAGGCGTCGCAAGACTGATATCCGACTCAGGGATGTCGTAGACGTCACTACTCCATCCTATCGCATAGTTATATAAGCTCCCCTCGCCAATATCTAGATTAACTAAATCTTGACCCCAAGAGAAGTGGCACCATCCACGATCAATGCACTCCCGGTGATGTAGCTCGACTGCATGTTTAGAATCTATGGATTGGTCCATGTGAGATTAGGACCTGAAAGAAGCGAGTGAGCCCAGGTTTACGATAGCCCCCCGCGTGAATCTGCGTAGGTTGCCAGGTGAGCAGGAGACAGGAATAGGTTCGTGAGCTTTCATAGCCGCAGAAACATAGCGCGTCATAAGAAAGGCACCTGTTGCGTTAATACGCATGAAGCGATCAAACTCATTACAGTCTGCCTCTGATATTTCTTTGGCACTTTGGATTCCAATCTGAAGTTTGTACTCGTTAATTATAGCCGCGATTATAAAGAAAATAAGCAGGGTTTTACTCACTTCAGCACAATTGACGCAATAGTCAATGCGCCCATAAAAGCGATGATCCAGTTGGTATAGAGCCTAGCGTTTCGATCACTATCGCGATAACCTATTCAGCATCAATGAACACGGCGCATCATGACAAGCTCAAGACCAAATTAGCTTTCGGCTACAGCGGGAAGGACATCCCGACCATCGAGTCGGACGTCGACGAGCAGCTGGGGATATTGGTATCTCTGATCAAACGCAAGTACATCTCTACTCCAGACAAATATAGACCGCTAGATATGGGATCGGTTGCCATATTCTTCGCGGTTGACAGTATCTCGCGTTTGGCAAGACTTTTGGGAATCTTGAAGAGGGGGTCGACCTGCACGAGTTTGAATAGTTTGCCAAAGTATCGTCCATAGAAAGCTCTACCTTCTCAGAGATACCATAGCTGGGAGACATCTTCTTCTATCCGCCAATACTCCGATTGGTGGGGCCCAAAGTGACCGACAAAAAGGGGCTGGGCATGTTCATGCGGTTGGTCGTCCTTACATACTACTGTGTTACTCCTTTATCTTTCCAGGGCTCGGCTACTGACTGAAATTTATTTCGTAGCTTTGCATATGAGCTCCTTGGCAAACGTTTTTGGCCCAGAAGCCAAGGACCAGAAGGATATGTTGGCAAGTACCTCTCTTATTGTCAACGATGATGAGGGCGTCCGCACTAATCTCAGCAATTGCCAGGGCTTTTTCATTCGCCATGGGATCTCTAAGGCGCATCGTAAAGCAGAGATCATCTTCCAGATCCTTGCTAGCTCCGACACTACAGCACACGCTGTGCGTACCACGATACTCAACATCATGATCCGTTCGAGGGTTTATAGGCGTCTCCAGGCTGAGGTCGACGCGGCAATCGTTGATGGCAGAATCAAATGCAATCCCGTGTCGACAGAGGAAGTAAAGGAGCTGCCATACCTGCAGGGAAGTCTACACTCTTCCTACCATCGCGTTCCTCCCACTCCGGCCAGCACTGACCTTATGATATTAACAGGTCGTTCTCCGCGAAGGGCTACAATTTAGCCCGCCAACTACTGCTCTGGTTGCCAAACAGGTTCCTCTCGAGGGCGACACCTTTGGGGGTCGGTTCTTGCCTGGTGGGACTCGGGTATCGGTAATAAACATTCTATCCATTCAGAAATCCAAAGATTTCTTCGGTGAAGATGCCGATGTGTTCAGGCCTGAGCGATGGCTGGACATCAGCGATGAGAAATATCGCGAGATGTCTCAAGTCGTGGACCAAGTGTTTGGTTGGGGTCGTTGGCAATGCTTGGGAAAACAGATCGCCTTGTTGGAGCTGAACAAGGTTATTGTAGAGGTGAGGAAAAGGCTATTTTGATCTTTACTGAGATTTTCATAAGCTAATTGTGATTGTAGCTATTGCGCCACTTCAACTTTGAGGTGGTGAATCCCGAGCGTCCGTGGGAGCGTTTGGACGTCACTCTTTGGGTTGTCTCAGATTGCTGGGTTAGGGTGACAGAAAGAGTTGTTTGGTAGGTATCATTTCAATAAGTAGTCCGACGTTAAACGGGGGTAAAAAAGGCAGCCTCCAGAAAGGATCTCACGGTGTCTCACGGTTGATTCTACTATAATAGAAACCCCCATAAGATGTATTTAGTTGAGAAACCCTGCTTTATATCGAACTAGAGAAAGTCCTGTGGTGTGTGACCTTTGACAATTGAGATCAGGCGAATCATACAATAAGGTATGCTAGTCAAATAGTGAATTGGACCGGGAGGTTAGCTACCACTCCAGACTCTAGCCAAGGAGGTATTCCGGCTGATACGCATCCAAGGACTAGACCTTTTCACTCGGTTATTTGGGTGATCTCTTGATGATAGAAGAACGCAATAAAATTCAAAAAAAGATTCAACAAGAACTAAATAATTATATAAAGAAGAAAAATGTGGCTAGGTAGTCCTGTAGCCCCCTTTTTAAGTAAAATAGGTAGAAGAATTATACCGATTGCCCACAAGTATAAACCAGCATTCCAAGTTAATCAACCCGCTTGTTGTAGCCATATTATTGTTTATTTTTACAACTTATCTGGAGCGGCTTAGGCTTATCGAGTTAATTTCTTTTTATTTTATTCTATAAAAAGGGGGACGGGAGGAAAAAAGCGTTAACAAATATGCTCTCCCCTTTCGACGCACCTAGCCGAGACTTATACTTTCGAGCAATGGGCTTAGGTCTTGATGATAATTTATTAGATTACATATGGATGGCCACCGGTCACTATCTAAAGCAGTCTGCCAGTCGACTAATGGTCGAAGCCTTCAATGGCATGTATATCATTCAACAACCGCGGCAAAAGAGAGAGATCGGATGCTCTAGAGCTACCTCTATATATTCGATGACCGCCCGAGGATGCTGTGGGAACCAAACACATCGAGCTCTTTGGAACATATTAGTCCTGCAGTTTAACTTTGGATGCAGTTCAGTTCGTATATTCCAAAATGCTCTGAAAGTGCGTTTTATATCATGCTGGCTTGATTCAATGCTACCACAATCGAAAGACACCGCTTCCCCGCTACCCGTCTGTGTGAGGAGTTTGAGAGACCCCGGCTGCTAATTTACCCCCCCCCCCCCCCACATTACCCCTTAATCACTATAGGCATAGCTCTCCAATGCACGTCGCATTGGCAATAGTAGACCCTGAACATGCCTGCCCACTAGCAGGATTGATTTTACAATCGACCGTCCCTTGTCCTATTACAGTAACGGCCGAACCATCCGGCAAGAAGACGCTCTGCGTGAGGCTGACTGGATGGCGACAGCTATCAGCCACGACAACTCATCTTAATCACCTATTGAATGAATACTAACCGCTGCCGTCGCTGCTATACGCAGCACCGAAGTTGGTGTCGTTGTGGTAGGTTATCGTGGACCCGTTCACCGGGCTGTAGAGCCATGTGCTGTGAACGGTGACCCCCGGCGTGCCCGAGTAGTCAGCGTCAAGGTTCCAGTAACGGTAGCCGGACGCCGGCCAGCCTTGATTCACGGATACATTCCAGTAGCCGTAATCATAGCCTAGAGTCAATGGGAAAGCGCCCAGGGCGATTGTGTATGCGGAGAGACGCATATCTTCCGAGATAGTGCGGGGTCGGTGGAGGAGGGTTATATTTACGAGTTGAGGTTTCTCTGAAGGGTCTTGGAGTGAGCGCGGGGATGCTGGCCAGAGAAAATGAAAAGGTAGAATATTTATACGCGACTTACCAAGCGCGAATACTTAACGTTACAACCGAAAGCATATTCCAGAGAATCGCGCCAGTCATCTTGAATGTAACAAGCCAGAGAGCGTACCTAAGGTATGGGGATATTGCCAAACTATAGACTGCTACGCTTGGGTTCTGGCCCGGATGTTATACCAGATGGAGAGTTAAAACAACAACTGATAACACGATATGCTTCTTTGGGACGGAAACTCCAACGCTGAAATCGATAATAATATACGCATTGCATACAACTCATTCCGACCTGCAGGTTCCCCAATTGAGATCTACTAGTAAATCTCAATATTTAAGATAGGAACACGGGCTAATATGTAGCACCCCAGAATGTGGATGCGAATAGTAAGTTCCGAGGGACCATTCATAAAACGGTTCACTTCGCTTTCCGTCCCTTATGATGTCCGCCACTTTCGCAACGGTTAGTTCATCCGCCGTCTCCTTTCGGGAGTGTCTTGACACTAAATAACAAGGGTTATTTTATTCTAGCACACGTAAGTATCGTAAAAAAGACGAAGCTTTTTGGGGAGGCGGTGTCGACGCGACGTTCTGGAACCGCAAGCGCTGACCAAGGGTGCCTTTCTCGTGCCGAACCGCCGCATCTGTATGCCAAAGCCTGGAGCCTAGGGATACAACCAATCCATACACCAATGTATATATATATGACCCCTTCCACCTGCACTACCCGTGTAGAACTTAGTGTAGACCTCCAGACAATCAAATAGACTACTTACCACGTATACCATTGACACTGTTGTCATGCATGCACCGACGGCTGACTTGTTTTCGACACGTCAGAGGATCATTCCGATGACGGCGCCCAGTTGATTACTTGATACTTAATTCATTATATGTATTATAGATAATCTAGCTCACATGCGATTCTTTTTCTTTTCCTTTATTTCACAGAGCTTCATCATCGTAGCTCATTCCCTCTCCCTGTTGAGTTGGGTGGTTATATTGCGACGCTCCTCGACCTTCGGGACATTCTCTCACTCCGACTCACTAGTCGCACTCTCGAGAGCCAGCTTTCCCTCCAGCATCTCGGCAAATTCTTCGCCCATGAGCATGCGGAGCTAGCTCGAGAACCCCTGGAAAATACGGCCTGTATGACAAGCCAAGCTCACCTGGGTCCTACCCCTCATGGTTATGGTGGGCGCCTGTCACTTACTCCAACAATCACTACAGCAGCTGACAGGAATTGGATACCCATAAAGAGAATTCAGAAAATGCGATGGAAATTCACATGGTGTTCGATTAAACCGCCGACAACCTGGGTTAGGTGACTAGCTTGATTCTAACACATATGTATTTGAAGAGAACGTGTAAATTTATTGTGCCCGTAAGCTGTCATTATCCAAGCTCCAATTTGTCTCCTTCAAGTCTAGCGTCTCGACACGATGTATCTCATCTGCTGAAAGTTGCTGTCGCAAGCAGGTAGACCGGCCCGTGGTTGTGAACAGAACCCTCAGCTTCGTACCTCTCAGTGTCTGGACCAGCTCTTCTAAGCATCCCGTCGTACTCTGGTCGTCAAGCCAGTGGAGTCCATCGATAATGCAGAGCAGTGTGTCCGGCATCAGTGGGAGGAGATCATGGAAAAGACCAACCAACTCCGACCAACTCAGGATACATCCATCTAAAACGCGGAAACGACGCTCGGACAGATCTACTCCCGCCTGGAACCTGGGGAGTAGCAGCTCTATCATCTGCCTCGTTAGAGCGCATACCAAGCCGGCGCTTGCTTGAGCCTCACGCGAGTCGTTGCTGGCTTTAAGTGGCTCGCCACGGCGTATCTCACAGCGACTACAGGAACCCAGATGAGCTTGACATAAAAAGTTTGAACAGGAAAGGAGTTTAGGATGAAGAAATGTGAACTTACTACGAGATCGTCGGAATTTGAGTTTGCTCTGCTAGCTGGATGACACGATTGGCAAGTACAGTAATAGGGTTGTTAATGTCATCTGCGACAACTCGCGGTCCTTCAAGCCAGAGGAAGTGTGAGGTGGGATTCTTCATCCACTCTGAAAGCTGTCTCACGACGCGGGAGCTTATTCTGGTTGGCCCGAGGCGGTCGTCTTCAAGCCGGATTCGATCTCGATGAAAAAAAGTCTTCTAAGTGCTTCGAACTCAGTAGAATATCTTCCAATGTCCAGTTGGTAAGCGGTGGAGACTCCAGGATGGAACAGCCACCAGGAATACTGAGTAGCTGGCTGGGAAACCCAAGCGAGTGCCCTTCTGTCATCATCATCATCCTTTCGTTGGCCGCAGAGCGTGAATCTCCAACTGACCCTGATTCCGTAGTCTTATGGCAGGACAGTAGTCAGGATCTTAGACTAACGAGGGAGATTTTTCACAAGACGGTTCCGACGAAAGCACCATTTGAAACGCCGACGCCACATTTGCACAACGCTCAGTTCAATTGCTGGCTGTGAACCTGACAAGGCGCGACTCTACGTGAAGCTAGATTCACACATGTCGAGCAATCACCAACAAGATAATTACTTAGTATTCGTTGAGTGGAACGACTCTGCACTCTCAATTTTTCCTTCAGATCGCTCCGAGGACTTATCAAGCATGTGACTGTTTATGAAGCGAGCAATATCATCCACGCCCTGAGGTTCATTGACCCAATGCCCGCCATCTTCATATTCCCTCCACTCGACTTGAAGCCGCCGTGACTGAAGGGTATCCCTGAGGTCTCTGCCGTTTTTGATTGGCACGACCTCGTCGTCTATGGAGTGACCGAGGAAAACAGGTGTGCTGCGGCTCGATTTACCATCCGATGTGTCTTCGAAGCTCTGGAAATCCTCCGTGCGTAATGCGGCCGCCATCCAGCTGCACAGTCCTATCAAACCGGCGAACCTCTTTGGCGCAGCAGCAAAAAAGACCGCTATGGCGGTCGCGAAGCCTTGACTGATCCCAGCAAGGAAGATTCTTTCTTGTGGCACTAACATCTCTTCTTCTTTAATGACCCCGAGGATTTGTTCGACGCTCTGATGTAGTCCAGGATGTTGTAGCTCCGGGCGTTCTACCGGGTTCTCCACGGACCACATGTCGAACCACTGCGACATGTCTGTGCCAAAGCGTTCGGACTGCAGTGTCGGGGCGCTGGGAAACACCCATCTGATGCCCGGGAAAAGGTCTAGCAGCGTTCGCGGCTGGTTAGCTGGCTCGGAGGCCTCGCTCTCAAAGAGCTCGTCGGCAAACTCCCTGCAGTTGCTGTCACGGCCATGCAGAAAGATTACCGTTTGCGTGTGTGCAGCTTTGGGCCCAACTGTGTAATATGTGGTATCGCTGGCCATTTTGGATGTTGTCGATCCTGAGTTGAATATTCGCAAAGCTTTCTTCTGTTCGTTCGTTGAAAGTGAATTTTTTTTAAAAACCCCTCGAAAGATTCATCCCAACTTGATGTCAAAAGAGCAGAGGGGCTCGAGAAGACGGAAGGCAGAAGAATGATGGGCGAATACCTTACCTACAGTATGTATATAGTGTGCATACAGTACCAAGGGTTCCTCTATAGACCCACTATGTACCTGCCGTTGGTGGACTGTTAGCTAATGTTTGCTTACCTGAAGATAGTGCGCGACCGTCAAGAGCAAGTCCCTTATACTTATTCCACCCTGCTTGATCACATACATCAACTCTTCGCACCTTGAGTATTCGTCACGTCAACATCCTATGTCTTACGCCAGTCTTGCGCCACCGGCGATGAATTCTCATCTTCAGACTGAACAAGCCCACAAAATAGCGAATGCAGTGGTGTTCAGCCAGCTAGAGTCCCTTATTAAAAATAACCCAGCAATCGACTTATCCCCCATTCTGAACCAGCAGGTAGCTTCTTATCCCCAACTGGTCAGTAGTCTCGCGAAGACTACCCTACCAAGTCCCCCGGACCAGCGGCTGGGGAATGTTGATGTGGCCGCCGAGGCAGGATCAAAACAGGACAAGCTGCCTCGCATATCGAACGAAACCCCGATTAAAGTCATACACCCGATCAGCCATGAAATCTTGGGCTTGTTGGACCCCGGGCTCCCATCTGACTCGCCAATTGCCTTATCCGACCATTTGCCTCAGGTGGTTGTAGAGGCACTCAACAATCTTATCCAAGAAGGCCAAATTCTCCATCAGCTCCATGGCACATATGTTATTAGCGTTGGGCTGCACTACGCCGTCAAAACGGACACCTCGGGCGACCTAGATCAAATCACAAATTTGCAATACATACACGACAAGTTCCCAGACATACCAGCACTTCGATGTCTTGGTACCATAGCCGACGGCCAAAGAATCTACTTCTTTATGTCGCGCTCCCCAGGTAGCACTCTCCCCAGGTAGCACTCTCGAAAGTGTTTGGCCGGATTTGTCTGTGTCAGCTAAGGTGTCTCTTCGAAATCAGCTCAATTCTCTCTTTCATCACATACGCTCACTCTGTTTTGAGAGTCAGACAGGAAGAGCGCTCATTGGAGGATTCGTCTCCGGTGTCAGCAAGGATATACGAAAAACTGAGCGCATTGCGTCTAATCCTGTGCGAAGCGAGAAGGAGTTCAACCAGTTTCTCTGCAGCAAGCCGGGAAGAACCACGACAATGTTGATAAAAACGGTGTGCTCCTCTATGAGTCACAATCATCGTATTGTGTCGACTCACGGCGACTTACACCCACGAAATATCATGGTGGACTGGGAAAAGGATGAAAATGGCAGGATGCTAGAGGACACTGTTCGGGTTTCCTCCATCCTAGACTGGGAAGCCGCCGGGTGGTACCCCGAGCATTGGGAATTCGTGAAAGCCATGCATGCCATCGACTCACGAGGTCCCTTGCGCGACTGGATTGACTATCTTCCAACAGAGGCTATTGGAAACTATATGATCGAATACTCGGTCGATTGTCTTATTGATCGATGGCATGGGTAATATGTTCTTGTGGCTGGTAAGTTTCACTATGAATGAGTTAACTGTAAAGCAAGACGCTTAACATAAGTCAGGATTCCTTCGGGCGCTTGAGTTTTACGATGGAATCCTGTTCCTCACAACAAATCGAGTCGGCTCGTTTGACGACGCGTTTACTTCACGCGTTCACGTACAGCTGTACTACCCCGACTTTGATGACGATCAGCGGCTGCAGATCTGGCAGACATTTATCGACAACCTTGCAAAAGAGCGCGGCGACTATATGCGGCTCAACATCAATGCCAAGGAATACATAGGTGGCAATGAGGTGCGAGCCCTTAAGTGGAATGGGCGAGAGATCAGAAACGGTAAGCCCGTCTCATTTCCTAGGCCCAAAAGGAGATGAAATATCTATTCGGGTTAAGGTATCCAACTCAGGTTGTCGCGCTAACAATCGAACAGCATTTCAGACAGCAGTTTCGCTGGCCGAGTACGACACCGAGAAGGGAGAAGACGGCAAGATCGTAATCACGGACGAGCATTTGAGAGCTGTTGTCGAGCTATCACGGGATTTCAAGAATTACCTAGGTGAACTGCATAGAGGAGACGAGGCCAAACGCGCTGAGAGAAACTACGAGCGACTGGACTCGTATGCCCGTTCCTGAAAATTGGGGGATCTAACACTGTTTGCGCATAGGTTTCTCACCGAAATTGATATGTATTAAATAATTAGGCTGCAGATGGAGATAAAAGAAGTGCTAAGTGCCTAAACTAATTGGTTGAATATGGACTCGCTTAAGCGGTCCAGCTAAGCTTCAGAGTAATATGCTTAGCATAACATATTTCTGCAAGCTTAATTATAAAGTGAAAGCTGCAACAGCAACAGCAACTTTAATCAACAATCTTGTTTCTGTTTCATGAGGTAAAAGTCACGCGAAACCCCTAATCCTGTAGGTTGCAGTTGGTATAGGTTTATTCGGATCCTGAAACCTCTAGGCCTGGAGACTTCCGTACCAACTGGTTAACATTGGTATGCAATACCAACAGAGCCTTGATGCCCCCATATGTACCGCCATACACCCACACATTACATTATGCTTTCTGCTGATTTACGAACTACTGCCCGTTCTTGTCTCCTTTTGCAGGATACATGGCTTAGGACAAAGTCGCGGGAACAAAGAACTGATCCAGGTAGCATATGCCCGCACTTTATGTGGCTAGGTCAAATGATACCACAACACTTCAAAGACTCTGTCACTAATGCTAATGCCGTCAGGTCAAAGATCAAGCCATAGGTTTTATTTGTCATCATCAGGATAAGGGTATAATTCACTTATTACAACTACTTCAATTGTTACAGATCAATTCACGGTCTTTGTTCACTTCCAGGTACTGTGGTAAGTTTCAGAATACAAGTATCATATTTATGTAGATCAAATATTACGGGAAGGCTCTGCCTTAGTGCACAGGGTGATGCCAACAGAGCAGCAGGATTGAATTCTCATATAGCTAGGTCTCCAAGCTTGCAGTCCTAATAGGGTTCTTGTCTCTCTCTTCTACAAGACTTGTAGAAGGTAAGAATCCAGAAAGTCAATCGTCATCAGATAGGTACCGGCTCTATTCGGCAAGATAAACTCCAACGCAATGTCTATGCAACAAACCCCAGTTCCACAGTGTGGCCTGAAGAGGAAGCTCAAGAGTGTTGGAGACAATGAGCAGGTCAATTTAGCGCCGCAGTTAAGACAACATCAAAACCCACATCATGCCCAAACACCAAGCCAGACGAGCCAGGCTTCCCTCGATCATTCTATGCCAGACGTTGACCCGTCTTTATCTTCTGCCGAAGATCCCCTACGACCTCCAAGAAATACGAGAGGAAGTTGTTGGGCTTCGTCCCTCGGAAGATGGATGCCAGGGGGAAACAGCGTGAATTCCGTCCGACCACCCGACCCCCTCGATTTCTCCGACAGTATACCGATCGGAATTCCTGAAATCCCAGCCTTTCTTTTCCATCCACGCCCACATCCCATTCTCCCGCAGCATATCCTTGCGTTGCCATTCAACAACATCCTGCGCCGGTACAACAGACTCACCAGGCTAGTGGATGATTACCAGCGTTGGCATACCCGCTCAGTGTTCGGCTTCTGGACAGAGGAAGATTTAGCCCTCGCGGCCTCCGGGGAGGCACCCGAATTCACGGAGGCATTCGATTTAGATCGGCCTTCTATCCCACCGTATGTCCTAAATACACGGTTCGATATCCTTCTTCTCGGCACCCCCTTGCTGTCGCACTTGATCGATCGATATCATAACGACCTCGGGTATGACTACTTCGCATTTTACCACACCGACCCTCGAGATAACTTAAGCCGCTCGGATTTTAATCAGGAAGGCGATCCAGACGATTACTCTCCTGATAGCCACGGATACTCGAATGCTACCTTTTCCTTGCACGGTATGTGCGAGATGAAGGGAGAATCAATTACTGCATGTGATACTCGTGATTGTAGTTAATGCACTTAGAAAATATTATAGTCTTAATATCATAACTCAACATCAAAGTTCCAAAAGAAAAGCCTGCGACTCATTGTGTTAGATATAAAGAGTTAACGAACAATCAAATAATACGTAATTACGAGCCAATCTTTTGGTCATTTGGTCCAGTGGTTATTTCTGACATATTGCTAAGGAGGTTGTGTCGAAGAGGCCATCTCCACTGCGGGTGGTCCTCGCCTCGATTGGGGTACCAAGGATGGGGGAGTTATTCTCACCAAGTGATTGCCGTGCACTCTTTAGACAACCTGGAAGATGCAGTTCGTTTGGAACAGTAAACCTAAAAGCAACATGCCCGGGAGATTAAGCGGCGTGGATTTCAGTACTTTCCACTGTATCAGTCCTTTAGGAATTTCCCCATTTTTTAAGTAGCTCAAATCGTTCAGAATAGTATTGCGATCTTTTCTCTCTTTGTGGGTTTTCTGGCTGCTTTGTTTTATTCATTCGGTTGCCCAGATAGTCACCCCGCACAGCTGGTAATTAGCCTAGCATGCGGGGCCCGGAATGCACAGAGCACAGCACAAGGGCTGGTACACAGCCACAACAGCCCCACACTTGTTTAACTAGCCCGGAAACAAGCCCCTCCTTAAAGATTGTAGTGGTGCACGTCGCCAAGCCGTTAGACGCCGTCGATGGGTAATGCGAAGGCCTCAGTTCGAATCTGAGAGTCCTGATTCGATAAAGAAAATTTTGACGCTTTCGTCATTCTCTTGACCACAGCATCATTCATTCGCTAAGTCCTGAGCCGTTCCCGCGACATACAATGCCATGTTACGCAGTGAGTGGCCCCCTCCGTATAATGGTAAAACCACCCTTTCTGATGAACTGACACCCTCAGATCGCAGCTGCCCCCTGGCTCGCTCGCTCGGCCGCGCATCTGGCTGGCCGTCTAGTCGATGCCTTTACGTTCAACATGTCATCCCCTTGCAACCCCATCAGCACGCCCCTCATCGTTCATTGGCCACTACAACCGCTGGTCGAGCAAGATTTTCGTCGAACAAAGTAAACAGAGGCCCCAGCTTTAGCGACCGCCCTCACGAAATCAAGACACCGCAAACTCTCACCGAGAAGATCGTCCAACGCCACGCCGTTGGTCTGCCGAAAGGCAAGCTCGTTCGTAGCGGCGACTATGTTCAGATACGACCTCATAGGTGTCTCAGTCACGACAACACCTGGCCGATCGCCCAGAAATTTATGTCAGGGCCCCCGGAACCCGTTGATTTTGCACACTTTTCACGCGTTGGAATGCATGATTGACCAAAACAGGTCGATGAATGCCACGCGAATCGAAGACCCGACGCAGCCGGTCTTCGCGATTGACCATCAAGTTCAGTTGAAAAGCGAAGCCAATCTCCGTAAATACGAGTTGATCGAGGCATTCGCCAAGAAACACGGTGTAGCGTTTTTCCCCGCAGGCTATTCGATCGGCCACCAAGTCATGGTAAGAACCCACATGGACTCGGCCTTCGACTGGCTAACCTCCTCAGATTGAAGAACTCTTCGTCTGGCCAGGTACCCTATGTGTGGGCTCGGACAGTCACAGTTGCATGTACGGAGCATTGGGGTCCCTCGGGGTCGCGGTGGTAAGAACCGATGGAGCTTCCATTTGGGCAACTGGCAAGAGCTGGTTCCAAGTTCCTCCGGTGGCACAGGTCACGCTTACAGGGACATTGCCGCCCGGGGTGACCGGAAAGGACGTCATCCTAGCTCTGTGTTCCGTCTTCCCTACGGACGTGCTGAACCATGGTGTGGAGTTTGTTGGCTCGGAGGAGACCATGTCTAGCCTCTCCATCGACCATCGACTTACTATCAGCAACATGGCCACGGAGTGGTCTGCAACTTCTGCAATGGTATGCTAATATATAAGGATTTTCTATTTTGTCTCCGTCTAATCCGTTATATGTGTGGTAGTTTCCAGTTGATGGGACTCTGGAGCGCTGGCTACGAAAAAAGGCTTCAGAGGCAGCAATAAACGACGACCGCACGACTCGCGAGAGGATCACACACGACAAGATCGATCAACTCTACAGCGACCCTACGTACATCCACGCTGACCCTGGAGCTCATTACGCCAAGAAAATCTACCTTTAAGTCCTTTCTGTGTCCTGCTAGCTAGTTCTTGACTGACCATGTTATAGAAATCTCTCTTCCCTTTCGCCTCAGATAACAGGACCTAACTCTGTGAAGATATCAACCACACTCAGCGAGGTTGCTCCCAAAAACATCAAAATTGACAAGGCTTACATTGTAAGCTGTACCAACTCACGGAGTTCTGACTTAAAGGCTGCAGCCAAAGTCTTCCAGGATGCTGCCAAGGCCAGTGGCAGTGGGGAGATCCCCAAAATCGCGACCCATGTCCAGCTCTATATCGCAGCAGCTTCAACCAATGAGCAGAAGATCGCCGAGAAGGAAGGGAGCTGGCAAACATTACTTGATGCTGGGGCGATTGCTCTCCCAGCTGCCTGCGGTCCTTGCATTGGGCTGGGGCAAGGCTTGTTGGAGGATGGTGATGTCGGAATCTCGGCCTCAAACCGCAACTTCAAGGGCAGGATGGGCTCAAGACGTCAGTTCTCTCACTGTGCATGAAGATGGTTGCTAGGAGATTGACCGATTGCGTTACTAGTTGCTCAAGCGTACCTTGCCAGTCCTGAGGTGGTAGCTGCTAGCGCTCTTAGCGGCAAGATTTCAGGTCCCGGCGTATACAAGGACCCTGAGAACCTCAACGGCATCGAGTTTGGTTATGGTGTAGGCTTACCGGCATCCCCTCTGGGTGGGCTTGAGAGCATTGTGGAACAGCTAGATTCTCTCATCGACCGGGTTGAGTCTTCTGTCCTCCAGGGCGACGGCGACGGCGCCGGAAAGGAAGCGATTCAGATGCTTCCGGGCTTCCCCAAGAGTATCAGCGGTGAGATTTTATTCTGCGACGCCGACAACCTTGATGTGAGACCCCCACCGTCGGAATTATTTCCATGTGGCCTTTCATTCTGACATGGATGTTCTCCAGACCGACAATATCTATGCAGCGAAATGGACATATCAGGATGATGTCACGAAAGAGGGCATGGCGGAGGTCTGCATGTCGAACTACGACCCCGACTTTGGCTCGGTCGCGAAGCCTAATGATATCCTTGTCTCGGGATATAACTTTGGCTGTGTAAGTTTTTGCCTAGGCCAACTTTATCGCACAAGGGCTCTAATCTATTCTAGGGATCCTCACGAGAGCAAGCTGCGACAGCAATTCTAGCCAGGCAGATCCCGCTTGTCGTGGCTGGGAGCTTGTCTAGTATCTTTGCTCGCAATAGCATCAACAATGCGCTCTTGGGATTGGAGGTACCGCGACTTGTAGAGCGTCTTCGTACTGCTTTTCCCTCATCGGAGAAGGTGCCAACACGGCGAACAGGCTGGATCCTAACGTGGGACATCTCTCGAAGCACCGTCAAAGTGCAAGAGGGTAAGGATGGAGAATGTTGGGAGGAGAAGGTTGGCCAATTCCCAGAGAATCTACAAGAGATCATCGCAAAGGGGGGCTTGACAGAATGGGTCAAGCACGAAATTGCGAAGGTCGCTGTGTAGGATTGATGATCCAATCCTCGTCAAACATATACTTGGACAAGGAAAAAAAAGGGTGAGAACAAGTATAACTAAGCAAACGAGGGCATTCCAACGTTACCATTACTAATCTGTCGGCCAAGGCCCATTGATGATCTATATGCACTTGCTGCTGCCTGCCTTGGTATTCTCAATCCCTAGCAAAGGCATTGTCAAGTATGTGTTGCATGACGGATATCTAATCCTTGCTAGAGCGATTTCGCACAAGCGCGAACTTTGCACTACAAAGACGCTCTGAGCAATTCCAAATCTTGTGTAGAATGCGGCAACGAGGCCTCGCTGCGTAGGAGCCGGCCAGTCCTTTGGAAATTGTTCCTCTTCGTCGGTCCAAGTCACTCCATTGTTCCCATGTCTTCTCCAGAATACCTCCACTGGCCTTCATTTTCTTCATTTTCTTCATTATCGTTGAGCATACTCGCTCTGGGTGAGATCCAGCTCTTGAAGCCAGGTCCAGCGGTCATTCAGGCGCACGAGCGCCCTCTCCGCCAGCCACGTAGAACCTTCGTCAGGGTCACTAGGTCTTCGAATTGCTCAATGCGTTGAGGATGATGTTCCGTAGCTCTGCCGGGCAGTAGAGGGAAATGAACAAATGTACCTATCATTCTACTCCGGCTACAGTCTATATATAATTACATTACATTTCCAATGATCCACCATAAGATGGATGCACCACCTGAGCCAGATGATATTCGGTCCTGCTTCAATTCTAGGTGCAGTCTCTGCCGTTTTGAACTAGTAGCAGGAGAGAATGTAATAGCAGGTAGATTATTAAAAACCCTAATTCATTTAGCAAAAATGCTAACTATCCCAGTTGTTAATAATGGGAAAATCTCAAAAAAATTTTGCTTCGGCCTGCGCAATATTTAGAACAAGTCCTTATCGATCACATTCATCCATTATCAGGGAGAATGCACACATCCTAACGGACAGGCGTCCGTATGTTATACTAAATATATCGAGTTTACAGCCAATAAATCTTCCACAGCTTCCACAGCAATATTCCATGCGCTGGCATATACATTCGAGCCATCAATAGCTATTAAACAACAGCGCCACCAGTAGATTCAATCATACATTCAATCCAGCTTTATCTCAGATCTTAAGCTAGGCTCTCGCAGGCTACCCCCGGAGCTAGCCCTCATAATCGCTCAATACTATACTTACAAATATACAATAGCAGCAGTATAGCTGCCAACCGCCAGGCCTAATACTTATTCTATTAATATACTTAATAGGATCTAGGCTCGCTACGTCAAGATTGACAGCATGCAATACTTGGCCTCGTTTGCAAATAAGCCTAGCTCCAAAGCACAGCTCGTACTAAGTACCAAGGCGGCCGCTAATATCAACAGAATATATGTAGCTAAAAACCATCTAAACATTCAACAAATACATTTTAAAAACACAACTCCCCCAAATATAGACCGCGGCGTTCCAGGATTGTAGTAGAAAACATTCTTGTTACAAAGCAGTGCGCGACTCCAGGCCTATAGTAATATTGGTTTTACAGCTCCATACCTAGCCAGCACACTAACATAAAGCAGGGTCTTAAAGTTCGGCAATTCGAATACATTCCAGGCAATAAAACATCTTATCTGACCAAAACTACAGCGTGGCTCATACCAGAACCCCAACCAAACCTCCGCTTCCACTCCTTTACCCCCAGATCTCCAACTCAATTACAAATAACTCCGCTCGTATGCAATATGGCCAACATTAGTGCGAGCGTGTCTGCTGACTAAAACCCGGGTCCGGCGCCACACGGGTGGGTCCTGGCCGTTAGCTGCCCGGCGCTCCGTTTTAGCCTTAGCGCTCTAGTTTTACTTTAAAGAACCGTTTTAAAAAAAAATAAAGCAGTTAACCAGCAAGATTTAACTTTAAGTAATATTGCTTTATTTAATATATACCCTTTTTAGCTACTTTTTACTTTTTATTTTTTAGTATTAGTTCTACTATAGCTTAAAGCGCCTAGTTAAAAAAAAAGGTAGCTAATAAAAAAAAACGCTTTATATTTTTATTATATAAAAAATTATATATTTATTATATAAAAAATTATATATTTATTATTATAAATATACTTAGTTTATAAATATTTTATTTTATTTTATATTTTTTAATAAATCTTTTTTAAATTTTTAAATATAACTTTTTTTATTTTTTTTTTTTTTAAATATTATTAATATAAGTTTATTTATAATATTTATAATATATATTAAAAATAACTATTTTAAATTATTACTTAAAATATTAAAAAAGTTATTTGTTTATTATTATTTTAATATATATATAAACTAAATTAATAATAATATTTTATTTATTATTTTTAATATTTTAAAAAAATAAAATTATATATAAAATAGTTAAATTAAATAAAAAATTTTTATTATTATTATTGTTTTAAAAAATATTAATTGCTAAAATAAGTTAATAAGCTAAATTTTAAGTTTTATAATAAATTTAGCTTAAAAAGCAAAAATGTTTAAATTATTTTTATATAATATTTTAAAAAAACTAAAATTTAAGTTTTATTTTAAAAGTTTTTTTATTAATATATAAATAATTTTATATAAATATATATAATTTTAAGCTTTAAAAAATATAAAAATAAACAAATATTAGATTAAATATATAATATTATTAAAATTTAGCAATAATTAGTTATTTTAACAAAATATTATATTTTTAAGCTAAATAAAAAAAATAAAAACTTTAAAATAATTATATTAAAACTAAAATAAATTAGTAAAAATAAAAATAAAAAAAAAATCTAATATTTTATATTATAAAAGTTAGTTTATATTTATTTATATATATATATATATATTTTTTAATAAAATAAATTTTTAACTTTTTAATTTTTTTTATAATAAATATATAATAAACTAGCTTTTTTGTTTAGTTTTTAAGTAGATTTAAAATATAAAAAAATAGAAATAATTAATATAAATATATATAATTTTATAATTACTTTATAAACAAGAGCTAAAACTATTTATATTAAATTATAAGCAAAAGTTTTGTTTTATAGTAAATTTTTTTTAGTTATTATTAAAAGCTTTTAATATAATATATTAAAAAATATTAAATATTTATAATTATAAGTTATAGCTTTGTATAATCTAAATAATTAATTATAAATAAAAATTATTATTATTATTAAAATTAAAAAAATAAAATTAAAAAAACTGCTTAAATAATTTAAAAATAAAATAATAGCTAATATAATAGTTTTTATTTTTTTTATAAATATTTATTATATTTAGTTATATATTAATTAAGTTAGCTAATATTTTTATTAAGATTTTTTTTTTAATAATACTAGTATTAAATTATATGTTTTGCTTTATTAATTTTACTATTATATAAATAATTAATAATTAAGCTTTTATAATAAAATATAATATAATTAAAAAAGTTTTTAATATATTAAACTTAAAAATAGTTAATTTTATTTTTTTTAAATAAAAGCTTAATATAAAAAATAAAAAGATTTTTAAAATTAGCAATAGTTAATTTATTAATCTTTTTTAATAAACTTTTTTTGTTATAAATATATAATAAAACCTTAAGTTCTATAGTTTTTATATAAAATATAATACTTAATTTAATAGTATATTTATAATTATTTAAATTTAAGTTTAATAATTAGCACTAATTAATTTTAAACTTTTAAATATACTTTTTAATATTTTTTAAAATTATATATTTTTTTATATAATAAATATATTTAAGTTAAATTATTAATTTTATTATATATGTACTAATTTTATAAATTTAATATTTAGTTCTAAAAAAAAAAAATAATTAATTATTTTTTATAATGCTTTATAATATATTTATAACTAAAAACTTAGGCGTTTTTATTAGTATTTTATTAAAAAAAAAATATTTTTAAGTTTTAATAAAATATAACTACTTTATATAACTTTTTATATAAAAAAAAAAAAAAAAAAAGCTAATTTTGTTTAAAAATTAATAATTTAACTAAAATATTTATATAACTAAAGTTAAAAAAAAATAAAACTAAATATTTTAATAAAACTAACTATTTTTATGCTTATAACTTAAGTATTAAAACGCTTTATTAAAGCTTTAATTTTATTATAACTTATTAAATAAGTTTTATTAAAACTGTTTTAATATTTTTAAATATATATACTAAATAAAATAAAATTTTTTATAAAATTAATTTATAATTATATATTATTGCTTTTCTTTAGTTATTTATTTAATATGTTTATAGTATTAACCTAGGAAATTAATACTAACTCTTTTATAATAGCTAAACTAATTTTTTTTAATAAAATATTGCTATTATATAAAAGCTTACTAACTAAATATTATAATATAAAATATTTTATAAATATAAGTTTTGGTTAGCTTTTTTTATATTTAGAATATAAACGTTTTAAATTAAATAAAGTTATTATTAATAAAAAACAAGCATAGAGTACTTATATAAAAAGGGTCTATAGCAAAGCTAATATTTTTAACTAGATACTAAAAACCTTATTTTTAAAATATTAATACTTTTTATATTTAGCAAAATCAAACATAATTATTAAGCTTTTTAGCTATATAAATAATTATATTTATTTTAGTAATATTTAATAGCTTATAAACTATTTTAATTATAATTAATTAATATTTATATAAATAATTTTAAAAAATATATAAAAATAGCTATAATACTTAAAAGCTATTTATAAAACTAGAATATTTTTTTATATTTTATATAGTAATATTTGTTCTATATTAAATAGTTTAACGTAATATATAGATTAATATTATTAAACTAATTTTAATATTTTTTTTGTTTGTCTAGCTTATAAATAATAAAAAGTTTTTTAGTTCTATAAAATTAATAGTTTTGCCTTTTAATATATATATTTTATAATAACTTATAATAAATAAAATTATATAAAAACTAATTAATATATAACTTTTAATAAAATAAGCTATAAGCTAAACTAAAATAATAACCTAGTACTAAAACAAAAAGATTATTATTTTTTATTTTTTTATAGCTATTAATTTAGTTTTAATAAAAATAGCTATATAAAAATATTGCTACGCTTTAACCTAAAATTAACTAGTAATATTTATTATATTAATAAAAACAAATAGCAAAAATACTTTTTAATTATATTAAGCATACTTAAAAGCCTATTTTTTTATTTTAAATCAACTATAATTACTAATAGATCGTTAGACTTCTTTTTAGCTAAAACTTTCTATAAATTAAATAATAATATTTTTAAATAAAACCTTTAATTTAGCTATAATAAATCTAAAATAATAGAGTTACTAATAGACTTACTTCTTATTTTTTATACTAAGTTATTAGTAATAGTAGTAGTACTAGTCCTAATAAAATTAGTTAACCTGGCTTTTTATAATAACTAAAATCTAACATATCTATTAAAAAATATTTATATATTTATAACTAATCCAAGCTTTAATTTTTAATAATCTAATTTTATAAATATTAATAAATATTATAAAGTTAATTATATATTTAAATATTAAAATAAAAACCTTTTTTTTTAAAAATAGCTAAAAAACAAAAACTATTAATAGGTTTAATAAAAAAACATTAATACTAACTTAGTTTAAAGCTTTAAAAAAAACTATACAAAAATTAGTTTTAAAATAGACAAAGTATTAGTTATTTAGAAGCAGCATAAAAAAGTTAAGTATTATATTTGCTAGCTAGGCTATCTAGTGGAAAAAGACATATAGGCTTTAAAAAAACAGATAAGTCCAGAGCTAGTAAAAAAACATAAACCAACAAAGGCTGCCGTAAGGAGGCGAAAGAGATATTAAACAGGTATTGCGGACCAACTATATAACGGACTAGTTGGGCAGGCCAAGCGCAGCCCACGAGCTGAGTAGCGGGAAGGGATCCAAGGGCCCCTACGCATAAAAGGATATTTATGTAAGCAGCTAGAGATCACGTGATGTCTTCGAAGACGAGTGAGCAGTACGTACCTATATTGTTGCAGTTTTTTAAACGAGACAAACAAGGCGAAGAAAGGAAAGGCTATATAGATCCAGATGTTTCTTATGTAAATAGTTCTACTCTTTTGTTTACCATTGAATTTAAGCATATAGTTAGTTCTTGGAATCAATTGTATCGAGTGGGTCATGCTGGCACTTAAATGATGCTTATGGCAGCTGCAGCTAGCAGGCATTAGCGAAAGCAATCCCACACTGCTGCCGTACTGCAAAGCCTTAATACCACGGCAACCTTGCAACTCTCATTACAAAGTCTCCTCACAGTAGGAAAATGGCATCCCTGGGCTCGCTACTACTAGAGCTGAAGGTCCAAGTTACAAGTCTCCTACGCCCAAGCGATCTAGCAAGCCTTCGTTTTGCCAACCGTGACTGGGCAGCTGCTGGGTCCCGGCCCCTCTTCGAGGTGTTGCGCTTTTCGGGACGCCCGCAAGATGAGCCGCCTTTTTAGAACTTCGGGCCACACGCTGAATACCTTCCATATCCTGCCAACCTTAGCCGATCTCGTGCTTGCCGGATGAAGACGGTCCAATTAGCAATCTCAGGCCCAGGCGAAAAGAAATCTGTTTGCGACAGCTCTGACAATCATAGATAGAATCAATGTTTTATTTCAAGTAACAGTGCTTGGGATGATAGCTTGCGTAAAGGGGGGCCGACACATTACGGGTGTATTATACTAGTGCATCTGTCCCGCTTCTTAGTGGGCATAAGCACTGTCCTTTAGCGCAGTTGCCTCTAGCAACCAACCTAAAGCAAATAACCTAACAATTTTCTTAAGATAATAAAGTATACCTCTTAGGGATTCTTATACGACTTGCTCTTTTTTTAAAATCGAGATTTAATAGTCTAAGTTTTTTATGCTTATTTATATAGAACAGTTATCTTAATAGCTAATTATAAGCAAAAAAAAATAAAAATTACTTAAAGCTTATAATGCTAATGGTTTCTGCTGGCAGAAAAGGTATGTACCTCTACTTTTGGTGGCATTCTTATGACGTAAGTAAAGGGTACATATTTTTTATGCCGGCAGAAAAAGAGTAGGGGGCATTATATTTACCCCGCTTTGCTTTGAGTTACGCTAGTAATAACATTAATCTAAGGCAGACCCTATATATATCGAGCCTTTATTAAATACTTTAAACTTACTCTAGGTATATTAAAAACTATTTTTTCTAAAACTTTTATTTTTTAATTTCTATTTATTAAACTATAATAGTTAGCAGTTTTAATAGTATTTTTTTTATTACTATTATATATTAAACTTAAGCTAACTGTTATTATAAAAATAATTATTATTTATTTTACTTAATATAGTAATAAATATATATTTAAGTAAAGTATATTTTATTTGCGGCTGTTTTTTTTTCTAGTTATTATAACAAAATATTTTTATAAATTATATATATGCATACAAACTATAGCTATTATGGCGCATCAGGCTGCTCATTTTTTGTAGGGCGGTTGCTAGGTAACTTGTGAGGCGGGTTGTTACTTTGAGGCATACTTTCATTACAACAAACAATAGCTCTCTCGATTACGGCCTCGAAACATCGATAACTCTCTCTGTGCTAACGGCTCCTTTTGACATGCCCTCTCCTCCCCGTACCAACTAGGATATTTCACTACTATCTATTGTTTTATCTAGTTAGTCACTGCTTCTTGCTTTTGCCATTCCTAGATGCACTATATTGTGCATATTCTTTTCTGCTATAGTTTTTGCTGCTTATAGTTTTATATCTCTAGATAATATCGCACAAAGCTAGCCTTTCTTTATAGCTATCTATTTGATCCGCTATTAATTATAAACTAAACAAACATGCTTTGCTATAAATATTTTAAAAATAAATAATAACCTTTTTAATTAAAATATTAATAAAGTAATATAAAAACTTTATTTTTTAAATCAAACTTAGATTAAGATTTTATTACTAGAGTTTTTATTTATTAAATAATTTAAAGCTTGTTTATATAAGCAAAGCATTAATAAATATATTATTTTTATTTATACTAACAAGTTAAAGCTATATAAAAGTTTTACTATTAAAACTTTAAAGCATAAGAATATTTTTATATACGTTTATAGCAAGCTTTATTAATAAAGCTAGATATATAAGGATTATTTTAATAATTACCTTGTTTTAAAATCTTAATTAGCCCCTAATATTTAGAATATAGGCCTACTAACTTATAGCTTTTTCTTATCTATGCTAGTATTTATACCTATAGCCATAGCTATAATTATAACTACTACCCTTTTAAATATTGCAGGTTATTTTATAGCCTATTAAAACTTATAATAAGTTATACTAACTTTTTTTTTAAGTAGAGTTAATATTAAGCAAGCAGTTAATTTAGGTATAATATTTTAATTTAGTTTTATTTATATTAAAACTATTAAAATAAAATTTAAATTATATAATAAAAATAAAATTAATATTTATTATATAAAAATGCTTTACTAGTAATATTTATAAATATATAAATTTTTTAAGTATTATTTTTTAAAGATATAATAAAACTTAAAATATATTATTAAAAATAGAACTAATATAATTATTAGGGCATATAATCCTAAAAATAATATTATTGTATTTTTTTATAATAATTTAAATAATAATATAAACCTAAAAATATAAAAAAAAGTTTAAAATAAGCAAAAAATAACAAAAATCCGGCATAAAAACTATATAATACTTACTAATAAAGCTACTAAACATATTATAAATAGAGCTATCTAGAGTTATATTAATAATTAAAAATAAAAAAAACTATTTATATTATTTTAAAAAGCAAATATGTTCTAAAAATAAGCTTAAAAATATAGTTAATAAAATATAATTAATAAAATATATAATAAAATCTAGTTATTAAAAAAGTATTATATAAAACTATATAAAAAAATCTTTAGCTAATAGTAATGCAGTATTTCTAAGCTTTAAATTATTTTATAAACGCTAAAACTTATTATTATAAACTAATAAGCTATATAATAAAAGCTTAATATTTTTAAATTTACTAAAAATCCTGATAAATTCTTTAAGTTGCTTAAAAATAAAAATAATAAGCTTTGACTTATTTAACCTATTAAAAATATAAAAAAAAATAATAAAATATTAACTAGCAAGTCAGAAAATAGCCAAGCCGGCTTAGGTATTAATAAACAAAAAAGTTGGCCAAATATTCATTGCATGCACTACAAAATACCTATTGTTATTCTAAATAATGAACTAGAAATAAATAGTAAGGGACTTGCTATATTTAGGCCTATTGGCCTCTAAATAAAAAGTTCTAGATTAACTAGAAATCTAGCTGCTTATTAAGGGCTAATAACTAGCTTTAGCATTAAAAAAGCAAATAGCAGCGCTTTTATCTTAAGCCTAAACCTTAAGCTAAATACTAATACTTATTAGGATAATGGTTTAAACTCTATAAAATAGAAAGGTCCAAAGGATCAAAACTAACCCTGCGCAAAACGCCCAAAGCTAATCGAGGTAATTGAGCTATCTAATAATAATAATAATAAAATATTAACCTAAGAGCTAGGGCCCATACCTAATATCTCTAGCAATAATAGTAATTATAAGCTTTATATTAAATTTAGTAGTCAATATATAAATTGTTACATTACTAAGGACAACTAGGCAAAGGTATATAAGATATTCTAGTGCTTAATATCTACTATAAGTCTAAAGCTTCCTAGGTTCGGTATAAAGATTGCCGCGTACTAGCTATACATAATATAATAAATACTAACTTAATAACTTATATATAGTATTTAAAGTAGCTGCTTAAAAAATGTAATAAGCTTTAGTAAAACTATAAAAGTTTTATTTATATTTATTATATTTGTTATAATTAAAACTAACTATAAAGAAATTATTAAATTTTAAAAAAATAGAGTTATAATAAAAAGTTAATAATATCTGCTTTAAAAATAAACAGAATATTATAACTACTGCTTTAGCTAGTTAGATTTGCTATATTTAATAAAATATATATATATTAGATCTAAAGATATATATAAAATTATAATATATATATTTTTACTATTAATTATTTATATTGTGCTACTTATAGTAATATATTTCTAAGCGGCTAAATTCTATAAAATCTTTAATATAATATATATAATAGCAATATATTTTAAACTTTCTATATAATATAATAATTATATTAAAAACTAATAGCTATATTATAGATAAGATTATATATAATTAATTATTAGTATAGCTATTTAATAACTTAATACTAATAAAAAAGTATAGCTTTTTATTAAAAATTGCTTAATATTAAATAATTAGCTTATACTAGTTAGCTAGCATAGTACTACTAAGCTTTATATTATATATAATAATATAAATAACTAAGCTTTTAATAAAAATAAAAATATTATTATAAATTTAATAAGGGCAGTTTTTATATTTTTTAATAAAGCTTACTAGTATAATAGTACGCTAAATAGTTCTACTAACCTTTTTTGATTTTTATATAGCTTTTAAAAAATAAGTATAAAAAAGCTAGTAGTTTTTATTGTTTTAGCATTTATTCTTTTAAGCGGCCCGATCTAAATAGCTAATATTATAAACTATATTTTATATAGCAAGTATTTATAAAAATAAAAAAAGTATATTAGAAATATTAATAATATATAATTTTTAAAAGTTATATAAACAAAAAAACTAAAATAAAGCTTTAAAACTGCTAAAAAATATTAAATAAGCTAAAAAAAAAATTAGTACTTTGTTTATTAATAGTTTATTATTTTATTAATATTTTTAAAAGGTAGCTAATTAAAAAAAAAAGTTATAAAATTACTATTAAATATATTAACTGCTTTATAAAAAATGGTCTTATATAGGATGTTTTCTAATATATAGCGGCCGAAGTGTAAAGCTATATATAATATTTATTATTTAAAAAAAAGTAGAAATAAAAGCAAAACAAACAAATAGGTCCTAAACTAACCTAATAAAGCATTAAAGCTAATCTATTTAGTAGTAGCAAAAATAATAATATTGCTGCTAGAATGAACTATAATTTAAAGAAAACATAAATATGTTTTATTTATACTAGAGTGTACTTTTTTTTTGCTTATTTTTTAAACATAAATATTATTATAAATAGCAATTTATACTATAAAGTAGTTAATTAGGTTGGAGTAATAGCGTACTAAGCATATTTTATTAAGGGTTAAAATAAGATAGTTAGAGCTTTTAAGCAGTTTTTGCTTTAGCTCTACTGCAAGGAATTTACTTAGTAATTACCTAGATTTAATTAGTTTCGTTAGTTCGTAAATAATATATTATTTTATAGATTGCAAGCATTAATTATAAATAACCTAGGTTTATAAAACAGAACAAATATTTATTATATAATAGTATTTATATAATTGTTTTTGTTAGTATTTATTACTTATATACTTCTTGTTTATAAGTATAAAAAAATATTAAAATAGTTTTATTTAACGCTATAATAAAGAATAATACAAGTATTACTAATAATAAGTATAGGCAGAATTAAAATTTAAATAATCTAAATTTGCTATATAATTATTTGTTTTTAAACAAGATTATTATTTTAATATACTAAATTTGCGGAGTGGCACTAAATTTTTAAAAAAACAAACTATTATATTATAATAAAGCTAGCTATATTAGCTAAAGCTAAAAAGCAAGCAGTAACAAAAATAAATTAATAAAAATAAAAATTATAACTTATAATAGTAATACTTTATAATAAGCATAACTTTGCTAAGTTGCTATGCTTATTTTAGAAAGCAAATTATAATAAAATATTAGCATAGAAAAAAAACAAGATCTTTTAAAATAAATTTATATAATAAGCTATTATATTGCTTAAAAGTTATATAGCTTTATTTTTTGTAAAAAATTGCTATATTGTTATATCTATTAGTAAAAGACCTATTGCTATCTATTTAAAAAACTATAGTACCGATAATAAAATAAATCCCACTTTTTGTACCTTTGCGCCTAGGGATCTAGAGCATGTAGTTTCTAGTAGTCTCCTAGCTGATGCGCTATTAATCTATTGCTATAATAAAATAAGGACCGCATAAGTTGCTCTAATAGCATGCTTTCTATACTTTTAAAACATATTAATTTAATATCTATATAATAGCGTATCAAAAGCATCTTGTTTATTATAGCTTATATATAATATTAGCTAGTTTTAACTATTAAAATTATTTTATTATCTTTATTACTTTTAATACCTAGCGCCCTAGTTTGCCTAAGAATCTAGATTTTAAACTTCTTTGCTTAACACTTAAAATGACACTTGTGCCCCTCGGTAAGTAATAAAGGTATAAAGTTTAAGACACTCTTAATCTCAACTTGTAGAGCTAGCCTTTAAAAGTATTTATAAACGCGTCCATTTTTGACCTTAAGATATCTTTTGCTTTCTATCTTTATACCTTTAAGCTTGTCTAAAAGAATTAATATATTCTATAGGATTTCTACTAGCTATAGTATCGGCCAAAGCCCTGCGTTACAAAAGGACTAAATACTTATACCAAGCATTAAAAGAAAGCAAACATTAGAGTAATTCTTTTTATTTTTTATTTTTTATATAACGTTTTATCATTTGTAATTAGACCTTTAAAGACATTATAAAATAATATAAAAAGTGCCTTAACTATATTTAGACGGGTTTGTTTTATAATATTTATAATTAAGTAGTTTAGTTAGTTAAGCTTCTAAACATACAATCTAAAAAAAAAAAACCTCAAGGATCAAACTTACTATATATTTCTAGTAATTCAAAAATACCGGTATATTATAAACTATTTAAATTATATATAAAAGTATAAAAAATCAAAAGTATTATCTTTGCAATCTTTTTAAAGTTAGCTTTATTACTAAGTACTTATAAAATCTAGAGCTGCTTATAGTAATATTAGTTTTATAAAGATTTATTTATTAATTCGGTTAAGTATAGTATAGATTACAACTAGCTTTTTGCTTAAGGTTATAAAACATAGGCTATATTATATTTATTTGTTATAGCAGATATTTTATAAAAGTTTTAGATATATAATAAATCTTTATAGTTAAAAACTATATTAAACTAATTATAAATAATACTAAGCAGTAGCCCTATTGTTATAAAATTATTTTTAAAAAGCTTTATAAATTATTCTAGATTATTATTCTAAAAATATAGCTTTTTATTTTCTATAAACTTTCTATATAATATTTTATCCTAAAAAAGCAATACTTTTACTAAAATTTTTAAATAAATTATAAAAAGTTTTATAAAATATATATTAATATTAATATATAAATTACTTTTTGGATTAAAATAGGACTTAAGGAGTAGTAGTTAAAAAAAGTACATAGTTTATATTAGTTTAAGCTTAATTTAAAGCTTTATATAATAAAATTAAAAATTAATAATTTTAAACTATAGTTTAACTATTATAGCATTTTTAAACTTGCTAGTCTAAAGCTTTTTAGATATACTTATACTATTTAAACATTTATAAAAAGTTAAGCTTAAAAAATTCTTTATAAATTAATTAAAGTTTAGCCTATTAGGTTAGTATAATATAGAATATATAGAATATAAAAATATTGCAGGGTTAATCTAACTAATTTTTTTATTTTTTATACTACTAATAAAAAGGCATAATATAGCAAACTAATGTAGCTACACGTATATATCTAGCCTAAAGCTCGGCCGAAGCGCTATTTATCTAATATATTACAACTGCTATCTTTAAACTAAAAGATTATAGAGCTATATTATTAAATTATTAAAAACGCAGCAAAGAGAGAGGAGTTGGTTCTATTATAGCACGTAGCAATCTCTAAGGGGTAACAGGGTTGCAGGCTAGCACTGGCACTAGCACTAGCATCCCTCCCTATGTTCTCACTAAACACAATCCATTAGAGAAGCACTACAAGTACACAGTATTTTATCTTTGCTAGCCACTTTATCACAGGCTACCTTACTTATCTGCTACCTACTAATACGATTATAATTCGGTTCCAAGTTCTCTCTTTGCCTTTATTTTCTTTATAATTAACTTTTTGTATATCTAACGCTACTTTAAAGGCATACACTAACTCTTTGACTACTAAATCAATAGTAGCATTCCATCTAGCAATAGCTCTATAGCGGGCTGGTCTACTAAATATGATCTGTTAGGGGAGCGTAACAGCTAGGCCGCAAAAAGCAGCACATTAGCTTAGTACAAACATATAGGATAGCTTTAGAAAGATTATAGCTATACAAACAAATAAAGCGATTATTTAAATTACTTGTATAGCAATTTATTAAATATAAGTTTTAAAACAAAAAAATTCTAAAATAAATAAAATATATTTATTTATATAGCTACTATTAAAAAATATAGCTTAACTATATATAAGTATTTAAAATAAGCGTTTTTATAATAAAATATATCTAATTTTATTACTATTTATTTATTAATTTTATACTTTTTTAGTGCTTTTTTTACCTAATTTATTATTTTTTTTTATATTGTTTTTTTTCAAGTTTAACTATTTTAATTATAACTAACTTAATTTATTTTAAGCTATTTTTATAATATAGTATATATATTAATATAATTTTTAAGCATAAATAAACTATAGCATATATATTATAAACTTTTCTATTTATTTACTTAGCTATTTTTTTTTATGTTTTAATAGTAAATAGTTTATAGCAATAATGCGTTAATTTTGTTTTGCGGAATAATGCGGCTTTTTTTTTTTTTGTAGTTCAGATACTATATAATTGAGGTAAACGGCTTTAAGCTATATTGCTGTCTAAGCTGCAAACAGTATGCTATATTACCTGAATTTGTGCCTTTGTATTAGGACTGTGTCAAAATCTTTTAAAACTAGTGTTCTTTTGAATGGACCGAAGCCCTGCGCTGGCTTTAGGTCGCAGCAGCTTGGAGGACTCCATGGCGAGGAGCATCGCCCATGTCCTGAGAGTTCCAACTGTTTAGGCAAGCGCGTCTATCAAGATCGACCCGTCTAAGGTTGGAAGGTTGGTATGTTGGCGGTTGTTAGGACAAAACAACCCAGTTAGATTTAGTAAAGATAATACAGTTAAAAATATATTCCCATAGCTAGGTGGTTGCCCATTCCGGATGCTGCTAAATATTATTCTATAGGCGTTAAAGCTTTACGTCTGCAATAATAAACATTATAAAATGTTGTTATAGCTGCAAGCGAAATAATAAAGCTTGGGTCTTATAGAATGTTAGACTTATATAAGCAGCTATATAGGCTCTTTTATATTTTCCACACTTATTCTATTAATAATTTCCTTAGTAGAAATAATAGTTCTTTTTTTGAGTATAATATTAAATATTAACTAAAAAGCGCTAGCTAAGCAGGTGTCACAAAATAAGATATTGCAAGAAAAAAACATTAGCAAATATTAGTATAGATGACTTTTTTTAGTTTGTAGGCCAGGATTATTCTTAAAAACTATAACGCAACAGATTTTTTGTTTATATTTTACTACTTAAATATAATTATTTTAAAATTTATATTAATGTTAGCTTTAGATTATTATATATAACTAGCTTTGCGTTGCTTATATAGCTTATAGATTTAGCTAGCAAAATATTATAAGTTTTTTATTATATAATAATAATTAGAACTACTGCTTTATTTTAATAATAATTATTATTAAATGTTTTTTTTATTAATAAATACTTTTTAACTAATTTTATAATAGTTAAATATAAATTGTTTTAAGATTATAATCTAGTTTTTATAGCTATAACTTATAATATTTATAGTAGCAATATACTATAATATAATACTATTAATACTTATAAATAAAAATAAACATTATATTATAATATTTTTTATATTCTTATAGCTTTTTTTAGTTAGATTAGCACTTATAATTATATTTATAGTTTTTATATAAGTTTTATATTATTACTTAAATCTATTACTATTAATTATATTTCTACTAGTTTTTAATTTTTTGCTACTATTTTTTATAAACTTTTAAGTTTTAATTAAGTAATATTAGTTCTTATTTTTAGTTTATATAATTATAAGCATTAATCTAAGTAATATGCTTAAAAATTAATATTTTATTTAATACTTATAATAATAAATCTTTTAATAAGTACTATAAATATAATAGAACTAGAACCTATACTAATAATTATTTTTAGTAATTAGTTATATTAAAACTGCAATAAAAATAAACTTATATTATATAATAGCAATTTATATATAGCTTAACTATACTTTAATAGTTTTAATATTATTGCTAGTTTTGTTTTTAAGCTAGTTAAATAACTTGTTAAAATTACTTATTATTTAAGCAATTTTCTTTATATAAAGCTTTTTTATATATAATATATGTTTGCTTACTATATTTATTATAAATAGCCGTTACATAAAAATAGTTAAACAATAAAATAAATATAGTATAGCTAGTATTATAATAATATATATAATTAGGCGTAGCAAGTTTAATAGTTTTTTAGCAAAATTATTAAACTATATTAAAATTAAAAAAAAGCTAGCTCTTGTTTAGGGGTATAGGTTGCTTGTAATAGCAAGGAGGGAATAGTAACTTATTAATAATTATATTTCAAAATAAGCGTGATAAGCATTATTGGTAGTATTTTTTTGTTCTAGACTTTGTATTTTAATTTGTAGTTCTTCCTATTATTGGATAGTTCCTATAAATATAATATAGCTATAAACTTTTTATTTTTTAAGGTGTTAATCTAGTGCTAAAATACTAAGGTTTGCTTTTTGCGCTTTTTATATTATAGTTTATTGCGGTACCTAGGCTATAGTTGCAGCTATAGCCGCTTAAGATCTAAAAAAAAATATTTTAAACGTTTAATAAAGCAGAAGAACTTATACTGCCAAACTTAAAGTTTTTTTTAAATATTGCAAAAAAAATAAATAAAAGGTTTTTTATAGCGTATAGCGATTTTTTATAGCAACTTATTATAATTATTGCTTTTATTACTTATATCTAAATTTTTAATATTTTTTATTTTTATTTTATTTTTAAGATAAAGTAATAAATAGTATTTATAAAATAAATATAACATAACAAATGTTTTAGAAAGTTTAAAATCTATTATATAAAAAAGCTCTTGTACTGCTTTTATAGTTTATTTATTTTAGGTCTACTTAATAGCTGCCTAACTTTTATACTAGAATTCTTATTAGCAATTAATATTACATTTATTTATTTTTTTAGGAATAGAAGCAAGAAAAGCGAAGTCGGGCAAGATCTCCTACCTACCTACCTACTTACTTACTTACTTAACTTACTGACCTTTAGGGCACCTAAGCGCGGCACGGGCCGCAATCAGACCAACAACACAGGGGCAGCTTCAGCGCTCTACTTACCCAACTAATCCTACCTACCCCCGCCCCCGCCCCCGCCCCTCTTAGCAGGGATCGATGGGATAAGGATCTGTAGCCACGCCGCTTCAGGATTTTCTTGTGGTTCTGTTCTGCATCTTCATCTTTATTACGTCAAACTGCCACTGCGCCACTTATACTACTACTACTTAGTCGAACGCGTTGCTACAGCGCTCATTCCTACTATGAGTGTTTAGACGGACCATTCAGAGGCACAAATTGGTACTATCGATACATGCTTTGTTTATAGTCGTAATGACCAGTAAGCTCCCGCTCACCGTTCTACTTTCTACGGTAGGTACAAATAGAGGAGCTTTGCTCGCTAATCGTAAGAGCTGTTGGTACGTAACAGCGACACCTATAGTATCTCTTTCATGCTTCTTAAAATGGCCGGATTGCTGGACGTTGTAGTGCATAGCTGTCATTTTCCTGCTATATCCCATGCTTCAAGTGCTTAAATCAGATGGAATATTTGTGCAATGTTCTTTAGCCTGCCTTATAGGTCCCTGCTTGTTGTCTAGGCGCGCGCATGCGCGCTTACTTGGGGACGTCTCCCGAAGAAATTCGCCTAAATTCTAAACTAGGCGCGCCCCAGCTAAAACGGCTAACCTAGCTTTATAGTTTTGTATACTTGTAATAAAAGTTAGCATAGTCCTATCTAAAACAAACGTAAAGCTATAGTTTATAAGTTTAATATTTTTAAGTTTAGTATTAACGCTTTATATAATAAGCTATATAACTAGTTTAGCTTTTATTAATAATATTAAATTTATATAGTTTATATAGAATTTAATTATTATAAGCTAAATTAGTGTTTTAATTAGCTTAGTATTTTTTTGGGCTATAGTTTAGTTAGTTGCTATATTATTATAAAGAAGTAAAAATAAAAGCAATATATTTGTTTTAAAGTTATAATACTTGTTAAAAATCTTTGTTTAATACTTTTATGTTTTCTAGTCTAAGTTTTGCAATTTTTTTAGCTGTTTATTAATTAAGCTTTTTTTATATTTTTTAAAAGCTATATTAGTTATATTTTTTAAAGCTATAGTTTACGCCTAAAAAAAAGCGTTAATATAAAATATTAAATATTCTAAGCTTATTTAACTTTAAATAATAAAATAAAAGTTATATGTTATAGCAAAGTTTTAAAAGCTGCTAGAAATAATATATTTAAGCTGTTTTTTTATTTTTAATTAATAAAATACTAGCTTATAGATTATTTGTTTAAATAGTTATGTTTTAACTTATATATTACAATTAGTTTTATTATTAATATAAAAGTAGTATATAATACAATTGTTAATGTTTGCTAAGTTTTTAAAAGTTTTCTAGTATATAAAATTTGATTTTAAAAAAAGATTAAAAAAATATAAAATAGGCAATTTTTTTATAGGCAAAATACAGAAATTAAGAATTAATTAAATTATATTAGTTAATTCTAAAGCGTTACTTTTATATAAGTTATTATAAATATAAGTTTTAGTATATAGTTGTGCTATAATCTAACTATAAAATATTTAAATATTCTAAGTAGTAATACTAAGCAGTTTAGTTATGAGCTGCTTAGGAATAAAGTTATTTTAAAATGCTAGCTAAGCTATATAATCTCTAATTTAAATAAAAAGTAGCTAAAACTTAAAGTTTTTATATTTTTAAGTTAAATTTTTTTTAATAATTATAAATTGTTTGTTTTTTATAATTAAATTATATATTATAAAAAAAACCTGCTTAAAAAAAAGTACTAACTTATTAGTATATTTAAATATTGCTATAAACAAGCTATAAAAGTTTAATATAATGCTATAGCGCAACTTTACTACTTATATATTGTATAAATATTTATTAAATATATTAACTATTAAATCTATAAATAATTAAGATTTAACTAAATTATTAGCTAAGGCAGATATAATGCGGCTTTTTATACTAACTCTAATATTAATATTTAGGACTTAGAAAATATTATTCTTTTTTTACTAAACTTACACAAACTAATTATTTTTTATAACATAAAGTAAAACTATAAGTTTTTTAGCTTTTTTTTTTTAATTTCTAGATCAATAGGAATAAATAGGTTTTTTACTAATAAATAGAAAGCAGATAGACACCAATATAATAGCATATTAAGTTTATTTATAAGTATAGCTAGGAATTTTTCTAGTATTTTTTTTATATTTATATTCTATACTATATTATTTTTTTTTTTGTTCTAGCTTTCTAGAAAGTCTTAAAATATAATAATTATCTTTATATTATTAGGGCATAGAAATCTAATACTAGCTTAAATTTTAGTCGGATCGAACTTATATAAGCGGTTTTTGCTATTAAATAGCTATTTTTTAAGAAAAAGCGTTTATATTGCAAAGCTTATTATACTAGTAAAACTGCTAGCTAGTATTTTTTATTTAAACTTAAACTTTATATTAATTATCTATTTTTTTTTATTAAATATCTATTTTTGTAAATATATTTATTAAAGCAATAAAATATATTAAAATAGGACCTTTGCTACTTTTTTATATATAATAAAACTCTATATTTAGTATTAGTTTTATAGTATATTAAATTTGATTTTTTCTAAAAATTATAACTTGCTTTTTATATTAAGGAAATTTTATAATTAAAAATGCTAGGCGTATCTAAATATACTTTATTTATCCAAGCGCTAAAAAAGCTTGCTTATCTCTTTAATTTAAAATAGGATAAAATGCTGCCGGGTCTTTTATGTCCTATTAAATAGCTAATATACTAACTTAGCTAGTTTTTATAAAGATTCTTTTTATTTAAAAAAAGAAAAGAAATTTTTAGTGCTTTAAAATCTATAATAAGCTTTGCAAAGTATTGTACGGCTAGCTGGTTCTTTTTAAAAAAAAGCTTGATTTTTTAACAATTCTGCAGTAAATTTTTGTTTAGGACCCCTGAGAACAAATCGGCTACCTAGGTTTGTAGTACGTTTAATAGCTTTTTTCTGAGCATACAAAGCTTTATAAGGTTAGAGGAGTAATATTTAGCATAGAAATTTATAAACTTTTATTGCGTATTTATACCAAGAGCTTCTAGTTAGGTTTTGAAAATATTGAAGTTATTTATAAGGAAGCAGTAGTAAAAATGGCTCAAGTTTGATAGCAATTTTCTAAGTTGGTACAAATGCTATATATTGCTTTTTAGATTTTTTTTATATTCCGAGTTAATAGCACATAGTTTGCGATCCAACGCTAAAGGAAAAAAGAGAGGCTTAATAAAGAATTAGGCAAATCGGTCCAGGGCGCTATAGAGTATAGATATATTATTTTCTAAGGGTTGTTTGTTGTTGTTTAGGTTAATAGAAATTTTGAAGTAATAGTTAGTTAAGGTTGCGCTAGTGTAAGTATTAGAATATCTAGCATAAGTCGAGAGGTAGGCCGTAAAAGCGTTTTTTTTTGGATATTTCTTAATGCCTATAAATAAAAGCTATGCAAAGGCTGGTTAGTTACTACTATTACTATATAATAGGTAGGAGTACAAAAGATTTATTGATTTATATGTTTTATAGTATAGGCTATGCTAGGTATTTTGTTATTGTTGCTAAAAGCTCCTATATTAATATCTAAAGCGGCGCTAGCTTTGTCTGTTTCGGGGTCTTGGACAAGAAGCGCCTCTAGCTTGTTAGGCAAAATAATTATATAATATTATCGATCGTTTAGTAAAGGAGTTTGCAGTTGGTCGGTCATACGTTCGACTGGTGTACTAGGACTCATGATCGGCACTTGGAAATGGGCGGGACGAGGTTACAAGCCCCCCGCGTACTACCACAAATACTTAAAATGCGACAATAGCAGGTGATGGTGAGTGCAGAGGGAAAGGGAACAAGAAACTAGAAAACGGACCCGGAAACTGTTCAAGCTTGGAATTCAGCGATTCCTAGGAGTACGACCTGTAGATTCTTAGAGGCCGTGTTGTTGGTACTTATACCTTAAGGGCTTCTATCCATACGGCGAAGAGTCTATAGTAGAATGCCTCATGCATTTGCATATTTTCCCAATCGGACCATATCCCCGTGTATTCTGTTCTAGAGGTACGCTCGTTGATAGCCAGAACACGTAGTACATACCGCAGGGCTCGCCATAGAAAGATGCAGGGGAATAACTCCAGCAAACCATTTTGTAGGCCCAGCCCGGTCAACAGAGAGCAACAATATATCGATCGCCCCAGAACACGATATCATCTGGCCTTTACAGGGGGTGGCACGACAGCTGAGAGCCACCCGCCTCTACGACTTGGATGTTGTCCATCATGAGCAGTCCGAGTAGCCAGGACGGCACCATAATGGATGATTGGATAAACCTTGGAAATGAGCGAAGAAGGTCGAGAGACGGAAGTGCACAGTGCATTGCTTGGAGGCATTATGTTCTCGAGTAGTACTAAGGTCTTACTCTGCTAGTGGATAGATTGTATGAGGACTCTGTAGCATGTTCCGTTTTAGGAAAGTTTCTTACTCAAAACTATGGCAGTAAAAAGAAAAAAAACAAATAGGAAAATCAGATCGATACTACCCGGCAGGCTCTCCCCGGTGACCAGGGTGAGTGTATGCTGCATCAAGTTCTATCCAGATGTATGTCAACACTTGTTAACTGGACAGCGGAAAGAATGTGGCCTAAGCCTCATGCTCGAGGCAAGCAGGCTGGTTGAGCAAGCATATCCAGACCCACCTAGTGAACGAAAGAGGAAAGTTTTTTGCTCACAAGAACTTGCATTAGCGCCGCAAGCCAGGCCAATCGGGACCCCTCTCTGGTAGACGTGTAGGCGCACCCGACCCCGCACTACACCTCAGCCTCTCCTAACAGCAACCCAAATACCAAATGTCGCCATGGAGGGTACGGAGGGCACGCAGGGCTCGCACGCCGCCTATGGGGCCATGCCGTATGGAATGTCCTGCCTTAAAAAACAATCGAAATCTGCGCCTGAAGAGATACCTTCCGACAGTCGTCCGCACGTCACATTCCTACCACAGCCCCAGATCGCCGTTGTTGAGAGCTCCTGGGTTTGTGAGAGAGGAGGCTCTGTCAAAATGGCAAAACAAGTGTACGAGGTATTTGATCGCGATGAGGTCACCGACGACATGCTACTTCACGCCGCAGAGCTCTTCAGCCAGAACTACGGAGTTTGGGGGGAACGGTCATCTCGCCAAGGTATGTAGAGTACTCACCGGGCTCTTTTGTCTGTCTGTCTCTAATAGTTCGGCAGGGAAGCGTGTTACCCTCAGCGCCCGTCGATTACGATCCCAATACCTTCCAGTCAACTCGGTCAATTCCAAGACCTCGTATGTCCGTGTGACTGTTGACGGAACACTTGCCGGAAATGCTTTCGCCTGCCGCTGGCCTTGGGAAGGTAAGACAATCTGTTGGGTTACTCAACTCGTTGTGGGGAGGGAATACCGCGACCGTGGCCTCGCCAAAGGCCTGCTGGGAACTCTGAAAGAAGACATGGACGATATATACGGCATCATGAGCTCGCACCCGGCTGCGTGTCTGGCGGCGGGAACAACTTTCGGTGGTAGGTGCCATCTCCCCTGTCAGAGCCCTGAAGCTCACGCCGACAGCCTCAATTGAAAAGATATCGCTTGATTTCATCGCCAAAAATGCCGCGTCCATCATGAAAGCTTCGCCAATATCCTATGTTCGAGACGCAAAACTCTGTGGCTCCCTATTTGATACCACAGACTCCACCGGGCTAGTGTCAGGGGTGAACACCAACTTCTTTGTAGACCACCAGGAGCCGTTGGAAGCGCTATGTGCGGTTCGGGAAATATGGGACTGGTCACTTGGGGAACTGCCAGATGGTCACGAATATCTCCTTATCATGACGGCTAAACGTCGCCGGTCAAGGTCTCGCTAACCACGGAGACCCGTCGACTAAAAAAAAAAAAAAAAAAAAAAAACGACAGTAAAGTATCTCTGGCTTCTGAAGAGCCGGAATGAGGGCTTCGCTCTATTGGCGGCCAGCGTAGTCAAGTCCGCTTTCTCTGTTCTCATAGTCTGTGTATTTATGGTATTTGATACGTTTCATCTTCGGCTAGCAATGAATTGAGACTGCTGTTGAGAGAATCTGTGCCTTTCGCACGTGTTAATGCAATGTGCTTTTTTTAGGCCTGCCTAATGTGGCTAGCCCCAGACTAGAATCGGAGATCGTGTTCTGTGACGTGAGCCACGTGAGTTTGTTTGCGGAGCGCACCGTTGGGTTTTCTCGTGAGTGGTGCGACGACAATTTATTGTGTTTAGGCTTACCACTAACCGATTCGATCATTTGTACATTCCTACTATGTCGGAAGCAATACTTCGCTTCAAAAAGCATTGTAGTGAGTGTAAAAAAACGTACAGACGTAAACATTTATGCTTTGCCAGAGTACGCTAGATTTCAAGCATCCAGAGCTATCTTAGCAGTACTTCCGCTGAGCATTAAGCTTTGGTCTTATGGGCAAAGGCTCAATTTAGGGAACTTGACGTAGATACTAAGATATTGTTTGTTCTCCTGCATCCCTCCTATGCGTGATTCCAAATCTAATACCTTGCAAGTTTGGTGAACTACTTTAACGAATATTATGCTTCGATAGTCAACCTAACGGAACTATGCAAGCACCTGATGGCAGCATCCAAAGTTGCACGCCAAGGCAGTTAGCTACAAATTCTCCAGTTGGCCGAAGAGCTGCTTGGCCCCAAGCTTCTGAACATCAAGAGCGAGCTTGTTCATCGTAAAAGCGTTGCATTGCGCTTGCAGGGTAATGTCCACGGATCCCGAAACGTCATCAGGGCCTTTTTGTCAAGCTCCGGCTCGCAGGACTTGCCAGATGAGAATCTTGCAGCTCTTCATTTTTCACAAGCCACGAACCTTTCGTATTGTTTCAACTTCAGAGAGGCGCATTCCGAAATCAAGAAATGGGTCCCTGATATGAGCCTCCCGGGAAGACAGGGGGATCTACTTTGGGACCAAGTTTTTGGTGTTGGACGTGTGTTCCGGGGACAAGGCTTCTTTGATGATGCTAGGAAATGCTTTGAGACTTGTCTTAATACCACAGAACTCAGCCAACCCAAGCGCTTTCTCATCGTCTCCGCCCTCGCCGATCTATATTGTGAGCTAGAATATCAAAACGGGGAAACTCGTTTCCTTTCTCAAGCGGGTGCCATGTTGGAACCAGAGATTCAAAAATTAAGAACGTCCCGTGGTACCTTCAAGAGGAGTTTTCGGCGACTGCTTCTTTCCCTTGTCGAAGTAAGACTAAGACAAGGCCTGATCAATGATGCTCAAGAGTTGATCTGGGAGTTATTGACCATTTACATGGAACTGAAAGAGCCGGATATCGTCGATCGACTGGGACATGTCCGCTCACTCATTGCTCTCGCCCGTGTGTCTCCAAACCCAGGGACTGCGTTGCAAGTGTGGACGGATGTGCTGGCTTGGAATAAATTCTACAATCCCGAAGAACAAGAAGTTTTTACCTGCGGTGTGGTGCACCTGTTTTTATGTATTACTTGGTATAATATTGGGAACATGGAAGAAAGCATACAAAGTCTCTATCGGGCTTTAGACGTCGTCAGAGAGAAGCCCCCCCAATTTCTCATTCCGGGAATCGGCACGTATCTTTTCCACGATGTGGGCCGTCAAGTAAAGGTCTTGTTACATAGCGGAGGTCTCAAATTGACCAAGGGTTCCTTTGATGGCGTAAACTTCCTCGGGCAGTGCCAAATGCCAAAATCTAGCTAATGGCGTCTTACCCACGATCCTCGTGCACACACTGGTGTCACAAATTACGGGGTTTACTACGCTTATAACGCCTTTCTTAAGACCAATCACTTCTACTTATATAGATCTATTTAGGGTAGCACCTAAAGCCGGCCGTAGATTAGGCAGAACCGTCCTATAACCAAGTTTAATAAAAGAAAAAATAAGTTTAAAAAATAGCTAGAATAACATTATTTTTATTAGGTATAAAAACATATAAATATTAAGTTCTATTTATATTACTTAAAGTAATTTAATTAAAAATTACAAAGTTAAATATAACTTTGCTCTATACTAGCTTATTTATATATAGGTCTATTCCTTAGTAGGCTTAGGTACCTACTTAGTTAGTAAGTGTAGCGCAGTTACCTATAGCAACCAACCTGACTATATTTTGCTATAACTCCCTATTTTAATTATAGCATTATTAAGCTCTAATTCTTTTTTTGCTTATACTTTTTATTTTTTATAATAGTTATTACTATATAAAATAAATAAAAAAATTAATTAGACTAAAAAAATTATAGGCGTAGCTATAAAATATAAAGAACTGTACTAGAAAAGCAAAGAAAGCTAGACTAAAAAAGAAGCAGTGTGCTAAAAAAACAAAAAAAAGCTAATAAAAAAAGAGGCAACGCGCTAAGAAAGAACAATAATATACTAATAAGTTAGAAAAATATAAACAGCTAATATTATTAAATAAATATATTATAGCTTGCTATAAGCTTGTTTTTTTTAAGCTTAAAATAAAAACAAATAAAGCATTAATTTTATAAGGCTTAATTATTAACCTCTAGAACAAGTATTACTTAACAAGCTTTAAGCTATAGTTTGATTTTTTATAGGAACAAAGTACTATTTTTAGGAAGCTTTATATGATTTGTTTTTTTAAATGCTATATATTTAAAAATCGAAGTTTTTTAGCTAGCTTAAAAAAAAAACTATTGCTATATCTAATTAAAAACAAAAAAACGCTCGAATATTTTATATATATTAGTATAAAAAACTTAGTTATAGCTATTACGATCAGTTAAGTAAAGCTTCTATAGCTAGTTTATTAATACTATAAACGAAAACTTTAAGCTAAAAAAAAAAGAAAAAAAGAAAAAAAGATAGAGTTTATAAAGTAGGTAGATATAGACTTTATATATATAGCTGTAAAGTTAGGTTAGTTTATATATAGATTTTTTATTTTATTGCTATATAGGTCTAGAGTTCTTGCGGGCTTTGCTAAAACTATATAAACTATACTAACTATTATACTATTTTTTTTTAAAACTAAAAGTTTAAATATAGTTTTAATTTAAAGTTATTAATAATGTTAAGTTTATATAATTTTTTTATATTATATTGTTTTATTATTATTTTTATAATTGTTTTTAAATTTGTTAATTATTGTTATATATATTTATTTTTGTAATTTTATAGAAAGTTTAAAAGCTTTTTTATAGGTTTTATAGAATTACTTAAGTTTGATTAGCGCGTTTTTAAAATTCTAGGCTATATATTAAATATTATTAAAATTATAGCTTTTTTAAATAACTTAATATTATAACTTTTTATTTTTTTTATATACTTTTAATTATTTGATTTGTTTAATTTTAAATTTTGTTTTATTATTAATATTTTTAGCTAAAAATAATAATTAAATTTGTTAAAATAAAAGGTTATTGCTTGTTTTTTGTAATTAGTTAGCATAAAATAAGTTTTTTATTTTATAAAAGTTAGGCAAATTAAAAATATAATTAAATTTTTGTTTTTTTAAGATTTTAAAAAATCTAATTAATTAAAAGTTTAATTTAATAGTTAATATTTATATTATAAAACTTTTTTTTTTTAAAAAGATTTTATTTTTTATTTTTAAATCTATTAGGTATTTTTTTTTATTAGTTTATAACTTGTATTGTTTTAATATAAAAGTTATTATATTATATATTATTTTTTAAATATTTTAAGTTTAACGGACTAGTTTGAGCACTTATTATTTAGTATTAAAATTTATAATAGTTTTACTAATATTTATTATTAAAAAGTTTTATATTTTAATTTTTATTATTATTTTTAATAATAATATATTAATTAATAAATATTATAAAGAATTATATATAAAGTTTAAAATAAAAAAATAAATATTTTAATTGTTTTAGTATTTATTAATATAAAAATAAAATTATTAGTTTAGTTTTTAATTAGTTAATTTTATTATTTTTTAAATCTAAAAGTAATAAATATTATTATTATAAATTTAAAAATAAATAGTTTTGTATTATTTAATATTTATATATCTAGTATGCTAAAAAATCTATATAAGCTTTTATAATATTTGTTTTTTTGTTAAATAAAATTATAATTAAACAAGTAAACTTAATTATAAATATTTATATATAGTTATAACTTTATTAGTTAAGTAATATATTTTTGCTATTTATTATTATATATTGCTATATTATAGCTAATATAAATAATAAATAAAAAAAACCAAAAGTTTTATTTTATAATATTTTGTTTTTTTTATAGTTATAATAATTATATATATATTATTTATAATTATATTTTAAATAAAACTAATAATATTTTTGTTTTAATATTTTAATTGTTTTATATTAATTTTAATATATAATAATTAAAAATATATAAATTTTTAAATTAAAGCTATATAAAAAAAAATAGTTTTATTTAAAATAATTTTAAATATATATAGTTTTTTATTTTTATTTTTTAGTTTTTATAGCTAGTTTTTTTGTTTAATTAAGTTTATTAGGTTAGCTTTTTAAGAAGTATTAAATAAAAAGTTTATAGTTAATATAAGATTTAGTATTTTGTTAAATAGAACTAATATTATTATTTATTTTTTAGTTTTTTTAGTTTTAATTATAAAAAGCTTAGCTATTTTTTTTAATAAAATATTAGCTATTATATTTTTTTATTTTAGTTAATATTAAAAAATAATATTAAAGTTTAATAAAAAGTTAGTTTAATATACTTATTATATTAATAAAATTTATTTATTTAAAAAATATAATAAAGCTTAATAATTAATTATTATTAAAAATTTAGTTTTAAAAAGTTTTAAGTAGTAATATTTTAAAGTTTATATTATTACTAAAAATTTATAGTTTTAAATTAAATAAGCTTATTTAGTTAGTATTATTATTTTAAAAAAATATTTTATAAGTTTTTAGGTTATATTTTTTTGTTATTATTAAATAATCTTTTTTATTATATTATATAAAATATTTGTTTTTATTTATATTAGTTAGCTAGGCTTAAAAAAAAGTTAAAATAAATATTTGATAAGCTAGTAGTTTTATATATTTAAAAGTTTATTTTTGTTTTAGTTTTATTATAAATAGTTTATTTTTTTTTAATAATTAATTTAAAAAGTAGTAATTTTATTAGTATAATAAATAAATATATAAATATAATTATAAAGCTTAAAAAATAATTAAATTAATTTAATATTTTTAAAATTATTAAAATCTTAATTTAGAATTGCTTAAATTTTTATAAAGTTAATTTTGATTTTTATTTTAGTTTTTATAATTATTTTTAAGTAATTAATAATAAATATATTAAAATATAATTTTTTAATATTTTTTTAATATTTAGTTTAATATAAGTACTAAATTATTTTTTTATAATAGGTTTAATATTATTTTTTAGTTTTGAAATAAATTAAAATATTGTTTATATAAGTATTTGCGAACTTGTTTGAAAATTTTTAGATTTATATATTAATAAAAGCTTGCTACTAAGCAGGTCTTATTTTTAAACCAAAAAATAAAACCTTTTATTAAAATATTTTTTTGTAAGTTTAAAAAAAAGTAAAGTAATATAATTTTATAATTAATAATAATTAATAAAAAATTTTAATAATATTTAGTTTAGTAAATCGGATAGTATTATAATAATTAATTATAAATTTATATTTAATTAATTTAAGTTTAAGTATAAATAAAATAAAAATAGTATTTAAATTTATATTTTATTTAATAAAATTTATAACTAGCAATTTATTTATAAACTTTTTTTTAAATAAAATAAACTATATAAAGATATAATATTAATAGGAACTAAAAGTATATTTTTTATTATTAGGTTTTAGTACTATATTAAACTTTAGTTATAATAGTAGTAAAGTTTTAGATTTTTTTTTTAAAAAGAATTTTTTTAGGTATAATAGTTAAAAAAGCAAAAGATTTTATATTAATTTTATATATTAAAGGTTTTTTTTTTTTTAAATAAAATTAGTTTATTATTAAAAGTTTTTTATAATATTACTTAATTAATTTAAATCTATTTTTTTTGCAAAGTATTAATTATTTTTAAGTTTTTTTTAAATAGTTTAGTATAGTTATTTTTAGTTATTATAAACTTTATTGCAATAAGCTTTTTTAGAGTTTTTTTAGCTAGTTATTTCTATTTATTCTAATAGAAGTAATTCTAAAAGTTTTATATAATTTTTTTAATAGTAGTTTGGTTTTTTTTTTTTTTAGAAATTATTATATAGATCTTTTTTGTTTTAGGTTTAAAAGATCTAAGTTTTTTTTTTGTTTTTTTAGTTTTGGTTATTTTTAAAAAGTTGTTTTAATATTTAATAGTATTTTTTTAACGTTTAATTATATTAATTTATATTCTTTTATATTTTTAGGTTTATATTTTATTGTTTATAATTAAAAAGTTTAATTATAATTATTAGTAAAAATTAAGCTAATAAAAATAAATTATTTAGCTAGATTAATTATTATTTTTAAGTTTCTATTAAAATATTTTTAAATTATTAATTATTAATTTTTATAATATATATTAAATATTTATAAATTTTATTAATTATTTTATTTTAGTAGTTATAAAGTTTTTAAAGTTTAGCTAGCTAAACTATTTTTATATTTAATTATTATTTAATTTATTATATAAACTTATACCTAATTATTAAAAAAGTATAAGTTTTAGTATTATATAAAACTAAAGTTTTTATTTTAATATTATTAATTCATAATTAAATAAATATTTTAAAAATAATTAATTTATTTTAGTTATATATTTTAATTAAAATAAATAAAAGAACTAATACAAAAATTTTTGTTAGTTTTATTTATTTTTTAAATTAAATAAACTATTAGAGCTGTTTTTATTATAGCTTTTTTTTACTAATTAAATATTTAACGCTTTAGGTTTTTAATTAAAGTAATTAATTAATATATGTTTTTTTTTATTATAAATAAAGCAAGTTTTATTATTTTAATAAGTTTTTTTTTTTTTATAGTTAATATTTATTTTAATTATTTTAAAACTTTTAAAGTTAACTAAAAATTAATAAACTAGTTTATTAAAAGTTTAATTATTTAAGTTAGATTTTTATTTAATTAAATTAATAAGTTTAGTTTATTAATAGTTTTTATAAATTTGCTTAGTATTATATATTAATTTAATAATTTTATTAATAAATAATTTATAAAAAATATTTAAATTTATAAAAATTTTATATAAATTTTTTTTTAAGTTTATATAAAAATAGTTTTATAATTTATATTTTTATTATAACTTAATAAATTAATATTTTTATTAGTTTTATATATATAAGCTTAAAATATTTTATAAATAATAATTATTTAATTAAAGTTATAATAAACTATTAATAAAACTTAAATTATTTTAATAATATTATTAAATAATTTTTTAATTAAATAAAAAAATATTTTTATTAATTTTTTAATATATTTTTTTAATTAATTTATAATATATTAAAATTAATTATTTTTAGTTTAAAATATAATAATATTTTTATTAAATCTTTTTATTAGTTTATAGATTTAATTATTAAATAAAGCTTTATTTTTTATAAATTTATTAAAATTAGTTTTTTATATTTTAGTTTTTTTAATATAAATAAAGTTTAAAGTATTAAAAAGTAAACTAATAAAACAAAAAACAAATAAAGCAATAAAACTAAAAAGTTTAAAATTAATTTTTTTAAATATATTTTTTATAGTTAAATTATAATTATTTTTTAAAAATATTAAAATAAATATATTAAAAAATTAATGTTTTATTTTTTTTATTTATTAAAAAAGTTTTATTAAAATTAATATAAAATTATAAGTTTATATAATTATAATATTTAGTGCTATATTTTTAAAAATATTACTTATTTTAAATTGTTTTAGTTTTAGTTTAAATTTTATTTTTTTAAGTTTTAATTTTTTGTTTTTTTTAGATTTTTTTTTTAAGTATTAGTTTGCTTAAAACATTTATAAAAAAGTCTAATATTTAAATTTTTTTTTTTTTATAAAAAAAAAGATTTTAAAATTATTTAATAATAAAAAGCTAGTTATATTTAAAAATTAAAATTATTTTAATTGTTTAAAAGCTAGAAATAAAATAAAAATATTTAAAATTAAGTTTTTTATAAATTATTAGTTTTTAAATAGTATAAAAATTAAAAGTTTTATTAAAATTATATTAAAATTAAATTTATATTATAAAATATATAATTTTTTATATTAAATATATAATTAAAAAAAAAAGTTTATTTATATTTTATTAATTATAATAAAATAAAAAATATATATTTATTAAATATTTATTAATAAATAATTAATAAACTTAAAGTAGTGTTATAATTAATTAAGTAAAGTTTTTATAAGTAGTTTATTAATATTATAAATAAAGATTTTAAACTAAAAAAAAAAAAAAAAAAAAAAATTAAAATTTATAAAGTAAGTAAATATAGATTTTGTGTATATAGCTGCAGAGTTAGGTTAGTCTATACACAAACTTTTTATTTTATTACTATATAGGTCTAGAATTTTTGCAGGTCTTGTTAAAACTATATAAACTATATTAATTATTATAATAGCTATTATAAATAAGCTAAAAAAAATAAATAAGTTTAGAAGCGCTTTTAATATTAGTAATAATATTATTTTTAAAAACTACCCTAGTATTATTAATAATAATACTAAAAAAGTTATTGCTTAAAAAACTATATTATTACTGCTTTAAATGCCGGGCTGCAGGCTAAACTTTAATTAACTATAGCTAAATTAGATATATATTTATTATTTTAATAATAAGCTTTCGAAACAAACTATAATTTATATTTTAGAATATAAAGCACTATATAAACTAACTATGCTTTATTTTTATTTAAGATTGCAATTAATAAATATTTATAAAAATATTATTAATTAAAAAACTATCTTTATTTTAGCTGATCCTAAGGCATAATTCTAGTACTATACTAAAAAACTAATAGTAGCTACCTTTACATAGACATATTACTATATAATTTTAAGCAAACTTAAGTTTGGTTTATTAACTACTAGTAAAGCTATTATATTTTTTAAAATTAATTAAAAAAAACTAAATATATTATATTACTATTTAATAGAACTTAAATTTAAAATAGCTACTTATTTATATAACTTTTAGTTTTGCGTAGCTATAAGCTAGTATTTTATGTTTAGTTTAGTAGTACTTAGGTTTCTAGGTTAACAATAAAAGTATAAATAAAATAAGCGTAAGCAGGTTAAAAAAACTTTTAGAACATAAGCTAAAAATTTTAAAACTATGCTACGCTTTATCTTTATAAACAAAAGACAAGTACTAGATATTTTTTTAATTTATGTACTTACTACTTATTTGGCCTTTAATTGGTTGCTAGTTATAATACGCAAAAAAATGCAGCGGCTAATAATAGAAAAAAAGCTTATAAAGAATACGCCTAGGCAAAACTTGTTATAGTTGTTTAATAATAAATCTGCCTATAACTTATTTAATACGCCTAGTCCGGCCGAGCGCTAAAGGTATAATAACCTAAATTAAGCAGTACAATATAGCTAGCGTATTCTAGCCTAGTAACCGCGTGGAAGTTATAAACAAGGGCGGTAGTATTATATATAAAGGTGTTTCTTAGGGCTAGTAAATAAAAGCTTTTTGAATTTATAATGTTTTAATATTGCAGCTTACTATAAAAAAAATAGTAAAAAAGTTAATTATGCCTGCTTTTTTTATTTTATGCAATATACTAAGTAGTTTTAGCTGTTTTTATAGTAGCTAAAAAATTCGCTAAATTATAGGGTTATTAAGTTAGAAATATAAAAAACCTATGGAGCACTGTTCTAAGTAATAATATTAACTTATAAATATATGTTTATGTATAAAGGTATAATATAAGCGTTTATTAAAAATCTTGAGTATAAAATAATTATATATAAATGCTTTAAGTTTATTTAAAGAACTAGTATACCTGTTTTTTTTAGAACTATTAATTTTTAATTTATTAATAAGATATACTATTATAACTACTGTATTAATATTATATATATAATGTTTTTATTATAAAAAAAATAGTTTATATAAAGTATAGATTAGAAAAAAAAAAAATAATAGCAGCTAGAGGCTAGCTTATTTTAGGTCTTATATACGGTTTATTAATAAAGGGTAGTATATAAAGATATCTATAGGCCGAATATACTACGGAACCTTAAAACTAGGGATATTATACTTATTAATTTTAAATAAGCTTTGTTGCTAGATTATTTTTAGCGCTTATTAAGTTAGCTAGTTTTTAATAAAAAGGCAAAAAACAAAAAAATAATAAATAGAAAAAGTAAGACAAGTAGTGTTAATAAAACTAAGCTAAACCGGCGTTTTATTAATAATAAAGCGATAGTAAAAATAGCTTTCTATAAATAAACAACCATGCTTAGCCTTTATAATTATAGTTATACAATAAAAAACTTAAAAAGCTATTAGCTTATTATATATTATATATAGATACTATTAAACAGATATTTTTTTAATAATATTTAAGGTATAATATTTTATATAATTTAATAATATAGCTAAATAATGCTAGGCTATTTATAGTGTTTAAATTATTAAGATAGGTTATTTATTTGCTCTAATTTTAGTGGCGTATAGCTAGGGCTAATAGGTAACTAATTGTTGGCCTTGTCTTGTAACTACTAAGCTGGATGCACTGAGAGCGACGTTCTTGGGCTGTCTTGCAGCGCCATTTCTAGTGAGGTCCATGGTCCATTGGCATATATGACAGGATAGGGTTCCTTGCTCTTATGTTTCTACTCTATAGAATAATATGGTCCCTTCTATTGCCTCCTCACCTCTATTCTCCATTCTTTGGATTTTTTAGTTCATGATATGACTCCTTGCTTTCCGCGGCCCGGTTCCTATGCCTTGAAATAACTTGGTTAGCTGAAACCACAAGACAAAGAATCTATTGCGTGAGGATTAGGCTTAGATAAGGCTACTACAAAGATTGCGAATTCTATAGCCTCAGCTCCGACCTATAGAGAAATGCGACAGGTCATATATTCAATTTGCTCTTTATAAAAAAAAAAAAACTAAACTAAACTAATTACTACTACCTTTTAAATATAGATTATATATTTTTTCTAAAAAACATAAAAAAAATTAGTAGTTCTAATTAAGTTGTTCTAAAAAAAAATGTAATGTTTAGGCTTTATTAAATAATTAATAGAATATTATTTTATTATCTAATAAAGTAGATTTATTATAAAATCGGGCATATTTTTTAGCAACGCTTCCTAGCTCCTAAGTACAAATATATCTATACTTATATAAGTTATAAAACTTGCTATAATATTTTATAGCTAATAAAGACTAGATATAACTATATAAATATAACTAATTAATTTTTTAAACTAAAAAACAAACATAAAAACTAAAATTAGCTAATCTGCTAAACTAAGTACTAATTCAAACAATACTTTATTTATTAGCGAGTCTACAATATATTTGTTTACGATAGCCTATATTTAAATATAACAAATTAAATGCTTTACTAATCTAGTTTTTTAACATTAAATAATATTTAGACTTATATCTATAAAACAATAGTATTAGAACAAAAATGTTAAAATATAGTGTTTTGTTGCTTCTAATAGCCCGTAGTCGCACCTAGGGTAATTAAACTAGCATGCCACCTTGCCACTTTTATAAAGGCAAGTATCAAATATTTCTTTTTAATTTCTTGCAGTAGAGTTATAAAATATTAAAGAATATAGCAGCACGAATATATTGCTAGAATATTCTTTAAAGGGCCTAGGTAACATAGCGTCTAGTTTAGTAAGCATTTTGCTAAAGTAATTACCTATATACATAAATTAGATAAAATATAGGAAAATAGAACTATTAACGTCTTTCTAGTCAATACTGCTTAGTAAAGATTTTTTTATACTATTGCAAACAAGGGCATCAAGCAATAATAATATTTAAAATAACAAGTTAAGATAAAAGTAAAACTTTTCTTTTTTTTTACTAACAACAAATCAAACAAGCTTTAACCCAAATCTAGAGATATTGTGTTAACGTATATAGCTTTAGTAGTAACTTGAAAATTGTACTGCTTAAATATCTCGAGCTGCTTTAAAGGGGCGCTAACTTAGGTAATAGTAGTAAATAGCATGGTAGCTCTAGTTATATCTTTAGTTCTATCAGGTCTTAGATATCCTTATTAATTATAACAAAATTATAAAACAAAAAGCCTAAACATTCGCTATATTTCTTCTGCATTACTACTAAACAATAGTTAGAAGCTAGAAATAACCAATAGTAAATTTATAGCACTAAAAAAGTTCAAACTTATAACTTTATTTACTGTTTTAAAATTAAAAGCTATAAGTATATATTAGTTATAATTATAGATTAGCTGCTATATAAAAAGCTTAGCTTGCATGCTAAACTACAACATCTATTTAAAGCTTTCTTTTTTTTTAACATTTTTTTATATTTTAAAAACTAGCTATTTATTTCTTAAAAAGCTATAGCTAGAGGGCTATTATATTAAAAAACTAAATATAAACTTAATATTTATTAAGCTATGCTAGAATAATAAATATAATTAAAATATAATAATACTATACTTATTATATAATAAATTATTACTTAGTTATTAAAAAAGTTCTTAAAAATGTTATAAAAAAAGAGGTAGCAATAAATAAAACGTTAAGCAGCTCGCTTATATTTTTACTAAGCACATTACTAAACATAATTTGTTAGGGGAGCACTATAAATATATTAATGCCCTAGTAGGACCTAGAATATTAACCCCGCTTTATCTTAATTAACTCTTTATTATCAATCCTATTTATATAAACTTGACACCTACCTAGCATCTCGAACTAAGGCACGAACGCTAACGCTAAAATATGCATTTAATCTAGCTAATGGAGCAACAAGCTTGTGTCTGGCGGGATATATCTCATTAACAACTGCGGCCTCATATTACCTGCCTATTAACCTAAATGGGCCATGCTAGATCAAACACAACTAGAAACTTAATGCATATTATTTATTAATTAAATTCCGTCTATCATCTCTTATTGTCTATCTACCTATCCTATCACTCATTGTTTATTACCTCTCTATCTTCGATTTATTACACAGTAGTTGTAATAATTCAGCCATGACATTTGCCAATGCCTCTTCTATTTGATTTTCCTCATATTGTTCCGAAATTGCTTTTTCGACAAGCTGTTGAAAGTTTGGCGCGGCTTTCCAAACATCTAAGAGCAGTAATTTTTTTGCAGCTTCTGCTAATCTCTCTAATATCTCCGGCGTCACAGAAAAATCGCGGCTAGGTTTCCATAAGAATAAACGCCATTAATAGATAGTTATAATACTTACATAAGTTTATTAGCATAATCGCAGTAAGCAATTAGAAAAGAGGAGGAATCTCCTAGTAAGGTCTGGAATCGTTTGCTAGTTCTTACGTTCTTCCGAATTTCAGCTTCGGTTGCTCGCCTCTTAATAGCTCGCTTAAATACCGCATATATAGACCCTGCGACTTTGGAGCCAGGCTTTGCTTCTAGTCGCCTAAACTTCCGGTCCAATTTGACAGGTTCTTCGAGGCGGACAAAAAGCTCGGCCAGTCTTACGTAGGCGATACGTCTCTTCTAACTACTTATAGTCTTGCTGGAAATAATGTTGTTAAGAAATCGGATAGTATTTGTTATAGATGGATCCTTGGATGTAGTGATACCTTTGTTAGGCCAGAACTTGCTGCTTTCTAGCGAGAACTATAAAACTTCCCAGCATTCTATCTCTTGGATGGACCCTAGATCTTGGCGAACTAGCTGGCGGGCTAGTTCTGCAACTTCTGCAGGGTTAGTGGGATTTTTCTGCATAGGTAGTTATATGTATAATGAATGGATTTCTGCAGAGTCAACTGTTATAGCCTTGGTTTTGCGATTTCGATCTTGTGTATTCTTAATAATTTCGACTGATTGCTACAGATTGAAAATTTCTCTAGATCACTTTAAATTAATAGTGAATATATAGTAAATTATACGATATATAGAGACAGAATTGAAAAAAAAAAAAAAAAAAGGAAGCACTAAGACCCGTTTTTCATAAGCAAGTATAGCCGCACAGTTCACCGATTCAAAGAGAATTTAAAATAAATACTAGGTATTTAGTTGCACCTAAGAAAACGGAGCTCCCTGTTATAAATACAGTAAAATTTAGAAGTTTTATTATAATAAGCAAGCATATTGTCAGATATAAGCAATGGCATACAAATTAGGTTGAATATATTATTATATATAATAGATAAGCTATCTAAACTATAGCATAAAAGCCGATGCTAAAACCGTACACTTTGCTAACTCGCTTGCTAACTCGGACGTTGCTTTATTTATAAGCAAAGTTATAACATATTTGTTCGCGATAACCTATAGCTAAACGTAGCGAATAAAGTACTTTATAGATCTAGCTTTATAGTTTTACGTAAAATATGTACCGGTGCTCTTAAAGCCGTAATATTAATATAAAAATACTAAAATAAAATATTATATTATTTAAAATAAGCAGCAACTATAAGTATATTTTTTTTTACTATTTTTTCTATTATAAAAAATAAACGTGCTATATTTATTTTAAGTAGCAAAATTATAAAACATTAAATAATATAATAAAGCAAAAATATTTATAGCATAAATATTTATAAGCTCTAATAATATATTGCTTTTACTTTGTTTAGTAAACATAAAACAAAAGTAATACTTTATATAAGCAAACTTAATAAAACATAAAAAAACTATAAAATTAATATCTTTTTAAATAATATAACTCTATAATAACTCTGCTATATTATTATAAACAATATTATTAAGCAATTATAATAATTAAAAAAAAAAGCTAGAATTAAAGTAATATTTCTCTTTTTTTTTACTAACTATAAACTAAATAAGCTTTAACCCAAGCTTAAAAATATTATATAAACATAATTAACTTTAGTAATAACTTAGAAAAGTCCTTACTGCTTAAACTTTAAAGGCCGCTTAAAAAGCTCGAATATTTCGGGGACTATTTCAGATAATATTAATATTTTGATTAATTAGTATAGCGGGAAAAAAGACTTTTAATATATAAAACAAAAGAAAAAAGTATACTATTATATACTTAGAGTTTAAATATTTAAATACTTAGTAATAGCTGCTTTATATAGGCTAGTATAGACTAGCTTTTTAGTAGCAATGGCGGGCCGTTTTTTTTGGTACTGGAAAAATTGTTATTAAGCGCCTAAGCTATTTTATTTGAAGTATTAAAATAAGTATTTTTTTGATATATAGGTAGAAGCGGGGCTAGTGGGTATAGAATATAAATAACTAATGCTAGCGTGGTCTAAGTTTTAGCTACTATTTAATATGCGGCGGGGATCAAAAATAGGCAAATTGTTATAGAAGTACTAGGTTTTAAGTACTAAAGAAAAAAATAGGCCAGAATAGTTAGAAGCTCTAGTGGTGTTTTGCTTTGGGTTGCAAGCAATCTTGCATAATTATTAATATAAGCTAAGTAAGCTATAGATTAACTGCTGTTTTATTCTTAAAGTATACAAAAAATAAAAAATTTTAAAATTTTATAAAGATTTAAAACAAAAAAATAAAAAACTTTTATAAGTATAGAACTAAAAAAAAGTAGTAAAATGTTTACTTTTTTTGTTTTTATTTTTTTAGCATTATATAAAAATTATAAAAAGTTTTTAAAGTCTATTAAACTAGGCATATTAATAAAAAAAGTTCTAAAAAAAATAATATATAAAAAAAATATAAAATTTATATTATTTTTCTAAAAATAAGTAATTTTTAATTATTGGATTGTTGCTTATTTTATATTAGCAAGTTTTTTAAGAGGCTTATATTTTAATAATATTTTTTTATTGCGTTAAATATAGCTTTAAGCTTTATATAAAGTTGTTTTATTTTTGCTACTACTATTTTTAAATATTTTATAGTTATAAAAAAATTAGCACTATAAAAAATATATTAATAAAAAAGCTTTTTATATAGTTATATAAAGTTTTATATATAATCTAGTTTGTTTTAAAAAACAAAATAACTAGTAATAATAAATAGTTTATATATAAAATGTTCTAATAATATTTCTATATAATATATTTTATAAGTTATAACTTTATAATTTTTTAATTAAATATACTAGCTAAAAATTTAAAGCAAATATTTTTTTTTTACTTTTTTTTTTAAAGTTTTTATAAACTTTATAAAAATATAACAAGCTAGCTTTTTAGCAATCAGATCTTTTTTTTATAAATTAAATTCTATACTTTATAAAGTATTATAAAAACCTAGTTATTTCTAAATATTATATTAAATAAAATTTAGATCTTTTTATATAGCGCTAACTAAAAATAAATAATAGTTTAGTATTATTTAATTAAATAGTAATTAGTATTTTTTATACTAAAACGTTTAGTAAGCTAAGCAATATTTAATAGTTTTTAAAGTTAGGTTTTTTAATCTTTTTTAGTAAGCATTTTTAAAAATTCAAATTTATAGACTACTATTAAGTTATATGCTATATTTTATTTAAATGCTCGGGAATTTATATTTAAAAGCTTTGCTAATTTTAATAAATATCTTTTTTTAAGAACTAAAAAAACATAATATATTACTATACCTGCGTTTATTTCTATTCTAAAGCGCTTAAAAACTATATGTGACCAGTTAGTTATAAGTGCGTTATTTATATAAAAAAGAAAACCACAAAACTAAGTAGAATTTATATCATTAGCGCTTAGGCTCTAGAACTTCAATCTAGAAACCCTGAAGAGGGTATAGAGAACGGCGCTAAAGATTGCTACGTAGCCGACCTACCCACTTTGTTACAGTATCCCCTACCCCTACAAGGCATTCGACACGCGCTACTCTTCCTCATCGCTCCCCATAACAAGCACGAGCGCGTGCGGACTAGATAGTGAGTGACTGAATCTGGTTGCTCGCTGACTGCTATGGCCTTTGTAGCTTTTTACTTGAATTATCTCATGTCTTCTACATTGGTGCGCAGCTGGGGTTACGGAGGAAAAGAAGCCGATGACATGCAGGGTTCCGCGCGCGTGCGCCGCGTTGGCCTCCATGAAGTAGTTAGTGACTGAGTTAGTGACTGCCCTACCCTGCTCTGTCCTGGGGCAGCCGCACCCACTAAACACGGCTGGTTAGGGGTCACAGAGAGAGAACAGCAGCACCCTCGGTATAGGCATGTGGAGGGGACTACAGCCGCAATGCAGCACTGACCTGGCCTTTGTTTATGGACCATAAATACATGATTGGCTAGATAGTGAGCGACCGCACCCGGTTGCTCATTGTCAAAGCCTCTACGACTGTTTACTAAAAGTATCTCAAGTAAATGCGCAGCTGTGACTAAGGGGGAAAAAAGGAGGCCATCTCAAGAATGTAATATAAACAGGCCACTAATATTTAGCGCCTGGATAATCTGGCTGCAAAAGCTTTTGTTAGTTGCCGCCCTCTTTATTTCATGTTTTTAACCCGCGCGGCAACTAGGAAAACTAGCTTTTTCGATTGTTTCTTTAAGTAAAAAAAGCAGGGAAAAATAAATAGTTCTATATATGTACTTACTCGCAAGTATAGGCAGCACTATTTATAATATCCTTAGGGGCTATATAGAAAAAACATAATATAAACTTCTTTTTAAAAATAGAATCTATATATAAAACTAGTAGTATTTCATGTTTATAATAAAAACAATTCTTTTTATTATTAATAGGATATTTTTTAGGATTCTTTTATATTTGTTTTTTTTATTTAGAACAGATATATTGCTCTTTGTTTTTATGCTCCTAATTATTAAAGCTTTAAGCTTAGAGATCTTTATAGCAAAAACCGTCGATTTTAATGTTAAGATTATAACAAGTACTAATCCAAGCTATTTATATTCCTACCTCAACTATTAGTTTCTAATATTATTTATAACAGCATTAACTACTAAACAAACTAGTCTTAGTCTCAGTTTTAATCCATTATACGCTATACTGGACGCCGGGGGATCTAGCAGCCCAGCTTTTATTGCAACTTAATTGTCTGCCCAACCTGCTGCTAATTCCACTTTCTGAATCCCTTTTGTTACTACTACTGAACCTTTCTGCCACCTATTATTTAGGACTAGCCTGCCTATGATCTCTACCCCCGCAACTATCTTCCCTAGAATGACACCAATATACTCAGCGCGGAATAATAGTATAGTCTCTTTCAGGTCTTTTAAAATGGGCACACGGCCAACCCTATTACTTATAATCCCGGCTAGTTTAGAGAGTGTTAGTACGATCTCTTTTAAAACAGGCATACTGCTAGTTTTATTGCCTATAATATTAACTAGTTTAAAGAGGAGCGCTCTAGTTTAGCAGGTCTAGCCCTCCTTTGCTGCAATAATAATTATTATTTTTGGCTTATTATATTTCTAGCTAATGTTTTACGTTTTAGATAGAATCTTGTATTTTTAGGTGGTTTTATGTATTTTTAGGTAGTTTATTATATCTTTAGAATTCTAACTTGTTTTTTATTTCTAGGACTACTACTTTTATTTTATGACATCTATACTAATTTATAGCCACTGTAGCTATTGCTAGCGTTCCAATGTTGAATGTAGCCCGGTTGCAAGTATTGCGATTATGTCTATATCCTATCTTGTCTCGGCTTCGACTCGCTTCAAACCTAGTTTTGTTCCTAGCGCATTGTTGGGGTGGTTGCGATTAAGAAGTGGTTTGTAGTAGGTTCTTGCTGTAGCACCGTCCTTAAAGCCGGTTTTGGCAGCAAGCTTGTCCTAATTGATTTAATACTATATTAGCTATAGCGAAAGGGCTTGGAAAGAAAGGATGCAAGTAAGGAACGTATAACTAGCTTTGTCTCTAAGCATTCCTAGACTTTGGCAATAGCTATTATCCTTTTAGAGCCGGCGGAGTAGGGTAACAACGCTATATTGAATTGTTGGAGAGAATTATTCGGGGGCATAGAACAAGGGCGGGTGCGTGGTTTTTGTTAAAAGATATATGTTTTAGGGATGCGGGCGCAGGCGCATGGAATAAAATGCAGAGAAATAGTGTTGTATGTTATGTATAATAGCGTAGGAGCGCTAGCTAGCTGGCTAGCTATATAAAAGAAGTAACCGTAAAATATTGCAGCTTATGCCTTGCGCTCTAGTACTTATAGTAGCTACCCCGCTGCACTCTAACTGTCTTAGGCCTGCCCTATATATTGCTCTAGCTTTACCTCTTATATTTCTTATTATTATTTATTAATAAAATAATTTTAGTTTAATTAAATTATTTATATAATTATAAGCTTTATATACTTTGCTATTTTTTAGATTTATATTAGCTAGATTTTAGTAGTTAGTTTATTATTTTATACTAACTATTCTAATATTGCTTGCTTTACATTTTTACTTAAGTATTTAACCTAGCGTTATATAAAGCTATATAGAATAGAACGCAACTTAGATATGCTATACACGTAGCTACTTGATTTAGACTTAGTAGTACTAATATATTGCGTTTTATTACCTCTAACTATTCGATTTTATTTTATCCGACTGTTTTAGTAGCGTTGCATAATCCTGCAGCAAATACTAGAATTTTAGACAAAATCTAACATCTAAACTTATTTTTAAGCTTTGTACTGCTATACTTTTATAGTATGCTAACCCTTGCTAAATAGTGAGCAAATATTATTATAATCGATTAATTTCCCTTTATGTTAATTCGCTAGTTTATATGTTTCTAAAGCAAATCTTATTATATAAAAGTCAAGATATAATTAGCTAATAATAAAATGCTGTTTTGCTTCGAGGACAAATTTAAAAACAATGGCCCAATGCTAGTCTAAGCTACTATTAACCTTATGTTGTACTAGTTAAATACTGATCTAAATAGCTACTGTCCGGCACCGAAATATATATAACCTTAATAGCAACCGGCTTAACGTTTCTAATACTAGCTTTATAAACAATACTCTTTTCTTTATAACCTAGGTATTTAAGCTATTCGATCTATGTTCTGCGCCTAGGAAACTAATGTAATATAGCATATATAAAATTATTCTAAGTAGTCGGTAAAGGACTACTAAGATTATTTCTATTAATAAGTAGAAAATGCTTGTTTTTATTAGTTTTATTATTAACTAAACAATTTATTTTAATAGTATAGGATATAAAATGTGGCAGTAAATAAATAGTAAAAGCAAATCAAAAAGCACGTTTAAAGGGGCAATATAAAGCAAAAGTAACCCGCTTTTTATAAATTACGGAATAAGCTTATAAAGTATAATTGTGTTTTTAATAAATCAAATCAAGCTAACCTATAATATAAAAACTATTTTATTAATTTTTGACTTAAATATTATCTGTCCGGCTTTTATAAGGTTAGCTTAAAATATATAGTAATTATATAGTCTATATATATATTTATCTGCCTTTGTTAGTAGTATATAGAACGTTGACTTGCTATTACTTAAGTGTATTTACTGCCTTGTGGTAAAACTTGCTTGGCTATTATAAAATAGCTAGTATTAATTTATTAAGAACTATTATTCTAGAACTTTATGCTATATTATATAAAGATACTTACCCGTACTTTCTTTTTCGGACCTTGAAATAAATAGAAAACCTGTATTAACAACTTAAGAAAAACCTTAAGCAGACCTAGATATTTTTAACTATATTTTCTAAGAGATATTAATTATTTGCCCCTCCTTGCTACCTCGAGCAGCCGAAGCTATCACAATAAGGTTGCTTTGGGAATCTTGTATTCTAAGGAAGTCTTGAGTTTTCAATCCCAGTGAGAACAATGAATGGGTGCTTGAGAGGATTGTCAAAACTCAGACTATATCCATAGCATTGTGGGGCCCAGCGGAAGTCCTTTGCCTCAAGCATCTGGAGAATTTCCACTAGAAGGTCTACCACTGGTCTAAGAGCGCGGTTCAGAAGTGCGAAAAGCCTTGGCAATGTGTCTCCCATAGTGAATGGAGTGAGCACATGTGGGCTCAAATCTGCCACTTGTTGCCCCGCGTTTTGTACCCCGCATTCATGGGAATGGGCGGTGTCGAAGCCATGAGGAACGCGCAAGAATCACCTAGACAGCCACAAGGAGGGGTGGGGGTTAGCTAGCTCCCTTGCTTGCATAGGTGAGCACTCAACCAACTAACCAGCCTGTAGCTTTGGCCCATCGGTGGCGGGGTTGCTTGTAGTAGGTACCATAGACTAGGTGTTGTCTTTATTCAATAGAACATCTTTGTCAGTTGTATTTAAGTAAAAGTTTAAGCCACGTGAAGGAGGTTTATTATTGTAAAATTATATAAATTAATCTATAAATTTGTTAACCGCCTCAGCTGCCTTCTTTAGCAGTCGGCAAGCTGTAGTATTGGTCCTTGTACTGGCCGCCGTAAGGATGTAGCCGACAATCAATGGAATATTATACCGCTTTATGTAAACCTAGGTATTCAGTATTTTCCTTTAGTTGCTTGGTAGCCATGACGCACTTTGGGTTAGAGAGAGGGCAACGGCTATATTCTAGGGTGCTTAAACCTGATAGGCCCCCCCCCCCTTTGCGCGCATGCGACCAAAGAGTGGAGAAAATTGTTTAAGGAGTGCTTAGCCCTACTAACCCCCTTGTTTTACCTTAGGAGTTATATTATTGATTAAATTTTTACTAGGATTTTATGTATGTTTTTTGTGCGGCTTCGAAGAAGCTAAGTGCGGCTAAACGCTTAGTTACTAGAAAATATCGGCTTTTTAAAAAAATTAGATTTTTTATTGGATAGCTACAAAGTATAACATAATAAAAGGCTAACTATACACGTTTTTTTTTTGTTTTATAATTAAATAAAAAATAGAGTTATAAGCTTGTGGTATTCTAGTACTATACGGCTCTAAAAAAGTAGTATATATATATGCTTTTTAGTTTTAAATACTTTTTTTTTAATAGACCTATATAGATATTATATATATAGTTCGGTTAGCTAGCTATGTTTTGTTTTAATATAAAGTGCTCTAGCTTTATACTAGAATATATAATTAAATAGATACTATATATTTAACTAGTTAATTTATTATTTATATAAAATAGTTCTAAAAGTTAAGTTGTTTAATAAAGATATTTATTTTATTTTATTTATTTATAAGTTTAGCTAAGGTAATAAAACTAAAAAAAGCAAATATTTATTGCTTTAGTTTATATAATTAAAACAAAAGCAAGCATACTATAATATTGCTTTTTTTAAAAGCTAGGTTTTAAAAAGTTTATATATTAATTTTACTAGGAGTAAATAGAATATAAATATTATTTAAATAAAAATATTTAGATTTAAGTTTAAAGGTTTATAAGCTAAACTGCTTTAAGATACTACTAAGTAACTTAAATAATAAAATAACTAGTATATTATTTTTTATAGCTTTAATAATAGTATTGCTATGTTTATACTAGTAATAATTGCTAAGCAATATTATTAAGCTAGTTATTAAGTTTGTAAATCTATGTTTATTAGGTGTAGGTTTGCTTTTGAATGGGATTCTTTATATAGGGCTGCTTACTTCGGATTTAGCTCTGGCTATTATATTATTAAGCGATATAATATTATTGCTGCAATTTATAACAAATTTTATAAGCATAAGTTCAAAATTAGATATATAAAAGCTAAAATAAGTTTTGTAGCAAATGTAATACTATAATAATTAACTTAGGTTAGACTAGCTTAGCGTATTAGTATAGTCTATTTAATCTTTTACTGCGGCTTTACTATATAACTTAATATTACTAATAACTAGGCTTGTATTATAGTTAGTTAAAAGTGCAAGATTTTATTTAATGTAATTTTTAAAAATAATATAATTAAGTATATAACTTTTTAATATATAGATTAAACTATTATAAAGTATAACCTAGGTAAAAAATATATAAAGAAAAATAATAATAAAGAACTAATAAATATAATATAAAGCTAAATTAATATAATAAATAAGCGAGAGGTTAAAAAAATATTAAAGGTTTGTTTTAATATTAAAAATATAAAAAGTATTAAAAATAATAAGTTTAGTAGCTACTAAACTATTTTTTATAGGGTAGTTTTATTTAGCGCTAAAATATATAAAGATTAAGAAGTTTTTAGTTTTGTATTATTTTTATATTTTAATTAATTTAATAAATAAAGTATATATTTAATTATTATTTAGAACTTTTTTTTTTGTTAGGTAGATAAAAAGTATAGTAGGCAAAGCTAAACTAAGCTAGTTATAGATAAAAAGCATAAAAAAAGCTTGTTGTGCTATAATATTAATATTATTAATGTTATGTTTATAAAATGTTTGTTTTTATATAAATATAAAATAAAATAAGAAATAAACAAAATAGATAGGACCAAGTATATATATTTGCTTATATTATATATACTTTGTTTATTATAAATGCTAAACTACTAGTTTTTTATATATTTTTCCCTACCCTACCTCTTAGCTATAACAGCGATTCATTTTTTTGCTATTTTTTACAACCTTTTTTAGCTAGTAAAAGTTATTAAATATTTATTAATATATACTAATTATATAGTTGTACTTAAAACGTTTAGTATTTATACCTAATATAACACCTAATATATATATGACTAATATTAGGCTTTAAAGCACTATTTATTAATAGATCGATTAGAAATATTAAAACTTTATATTTGTGCTTTTTATCCAAAAGATAACTGCTATTCCGTTTATACTTAAGCAAAAAAAATATATTAAAAAAGCGTTTATATATATAAAAAAAATGTAATATTTATATATATTTTTCCTATGTTCTTAACTGTTTTGTTAAGTTTATAATATGTTTAACTTGTAGTATTATATAAAAAAAGCCTATATTTGCTAATTATTGCTCTTAATTTTTTTTAATACTAAGTTTTATAACATGTTTTATTTTATTTGCTAAAATAATTTTTAGCAAAGCATTAAGTTTGATTTTTTTTTATTATTATTATTAGTTATTAAGTCTTTTTTAATAATTTTTTAAAAGCTTTTTACTATTAAAAAACTTTTTTTAATAAGCTACCCTATTTTAATATATTTTAGCAAAGTTTTATTAATACCTTATATTTTTTATATATTTATAATATTTTATTTCTTATATTAACAAGCTATATTATATTTTTATATTATTATAATAAAAAATAAAACAAGATTTAATTTTTAAAACTATATTTATTTTTTAATAAAAACGCTTATTAGGCTTTTAATTAATTATTATTGTTTTAAAAAACTAACTAGTTAGCTTATGCTAAATCTATTTTTTTTATTTTTAAAGTATTAATTGAACTTCTATTTAATGCTTTTTTATCTTACTTATGTTCCGTTAACCTAACTTAAACTCTATAGTTGCTTACTTGATTAATTGTTTTGTTATAGCTTATTATACTTAACTTTATAAGCTAACAAGTTTTTATAATATACTTTAGAAACTATCTAACTTATTAATATATTAAATATTGTTTTAATATTAGTTTATTTATAGTAGAGCTAGCCTATTAGATTGCTTACTGTCTTGCTATATATAATATAGCTAAAAAGAGCTGCAAAGTTTTGGAATTATTTTTTGGCAAACTTTTGCTATTGTTTTTTGCTAGTACGCTACTTAATATAATCTATAAAACTTTTTTTAATTTATGTGCCTATATAGTTAAATTTACAAAATATTATAATAATAATACTATACTAAATAAAGATTTAAAAGCTAAGCTTCTAGTCAACTTTTTTATAATTGTTGTATAATTTGTTTATTATAAAGCTAAAATTGCTTTTATTTTTAAACAATTAAATAAAAAACAATAGTAGCTTATAGTAATAGACTTTTATAATGCTTTTTTTTCTAGCTAGAAGCTAAGTTTAAAACTAGAAAAGGTTTATATTTTTGACTTAAATTATTATTAAAATAAATAAATAGATTTAAAGAAATATTATATAATATAATTTATTATTATCTAGTTAATATTACTATATGGTTAGCTTTTTAAGTATTATTTTAGTTATATTAAACCTTTACTTTAAAAAAAAAAAAAAAAAAACACAATATAATTAAATCAATTAAAATTAATCGGAATCTTTATTATTAGAGGTTTTTATATCTATTATATAAATATACGTATTATAACTAGTATTATTATATATACTATAGTAGTACGCGTACGCAAATACTTTTTTCTAACAACTATTACTTTTACTATTTTTTTGCTCTATTAAGTTGCTACCTTTTTTTAAGACTTATAGATCTATCCTTTTGTTTAAAGAAAGTACTCCTTTAGTTTATAATTGTTTATTTTTTTTTTCTAGCGTTTGCTAAGAATGTGGTTAGCTTCCTTAAGTCTAGTTATTAATAATGTCTGCCTATGCATTAATGAGTATATAGCCTTTGATAATAATACTATAGCATTGATTATTTCACAGAGCTTTAGGCCTTCTAGCTGTAGTAATTCATCTTTTTTGACTGAATAATGGATGTAAGATCGCATGAATGTCGGTCCTTTGATTGCGATGATACCGGACGCCATTTGGGAGACCGAAAGTCTGACACAGCTTGTATCATTGATGCATAACTATGGCCTTGGTTATCAGGTGCCGGGAATCCAACATATGTTCCAAGAGCATAGTTTGCTGGTGCGGGAGCTCATCAGCAATTGTTTCGTTTATTTGCAGACCAGCGTCTATCAACTGGCGTTCTGCCTGCTAGTTCCCGTTAATGTGAGACAGGTTGCATTGACCTGCGTGGCAAAGGTAGAACCGTACCTATTGCAGCCTTATGAAGCAAACGTCAAAGGAACCGCAGCCCTTACACGCGCTTGAAAATTTGTCTAGCATTAGCAATCCACAACATTAAAGCTCTTCTCTCTGCCTTAATCCCTTAACTACCTCGTCCCTCCATGATAGCGTAATGATTGCGAGTTGGGGACTGCGACTCTACTACTGTTCTACTCTACCTTGTTAATCCAGGCTTGGTACATAAACTGGCCGTTTATGTGCGTAGAGTGGCTGTCTAGATTCTCGCCCAGTTCACTATGAAGAAGTTTCAAGGTGCGAAACGCTTAGAGTGCTTTTTGGGTATGGGATACAGCGTTGTAATGCAGATGGGGGTTGGGGCGGGAGGGGTATCATGACATACCAGACGCTGGAACGGGAGCTTCAGGATGAGGAGGAGGTCAGTGGACATCTGGTATTGTTGAATCTCACGTAGAGCGACGGCACCGGGCCTCCAACGGCGAAGCATCTTGATGCCTCCGACCAACTTGCGAGCCACCTTGGTTGCGAGCTGTTTACGCGGAGTCTTGCCACCAGTGGACACATGGGCGGCTTGTTTGCTGCGAGCCATCGTGTGTGATATGGGATGTGGTGTGATTGATGGACTGACTATGGTCGCGACGAATTCTTGCTAGCTATTGTGATTATAATCGAAATCTCAGTTCCAAAGGTATTAGCAAAGGAGGTTCTTTATATTTCTGCATTGTTCATGATATATGTTTTTCTTTGCAACACAATCTGCCCAGGTGTATTTGGGTTTTTGTTGCTAGGCGTGTTATCAGTTTTAATCTATCGAGACATGTGCGAGAAAGTCAAAATATAGGATAGTATTTCAATAACAATCATCAATTAACTGGAAGTACTATAATACATTGCATCCAAGTCTTTTATTCAAGTAGTGGCTGCATAGGTGTTCATAAAAACGTGAAAACGTGATGCCTGAAAATTGCAGGGTTAGGGATCCTGTTGAGTAGATCATCCACACTCTAATTCTGTGCGACTGCATTCCATGTCATTCGAGTACAACGCCGGACAGGGAAAATTTACTACTGTCATGTCAGCCACACTAGTTACTAAAGTAGCCCGAAAGAAAAGATTCCGTATAGTAGGACCGGCTTATAAAGCAGACCAAAAAGCTGTCTCGACGGTTTTTTTAAGGTTGACTCTTTTAAAAGTAGCTTCTGCTAATAATTTTAAGATTTTTTAAATATTTTTTTTAAAACTAACTATTATAAGTTTAACTTTAAGCAATATTTTTATTTTTAAAACTTTTGTTTTAAAATATAATATATAAACAATATAATATATATTTTTATATATAAAGATTATAGTAAGCTATTTATAACAAATCTATTAATATAATAAAATATATTTAAAAAAAAGTGTTTTTACTTTAAAATTATTTTTAAAGTTAAAATATAAATTAAAATAATAGATTATATATAAAACTAGATATATTTTAAAAATATTAAAAAACTTAGGTATATATTTAAGTTAACTAGATAGTAAAAAAATATAGTAATTTTTTTTTTTAAAAAACTAATAATATTGCTTAGTTTTTTTTTAAAGCTGCTTTTTTGCTATATTAAACTGCTTATTTTTTTTATTAAACCAAATTATTATAATATTTGGATTAATTTTTAAAAATTCTTAATATATAATTAATATTTTATAAAAATAATTAAAAAAGCTTATTAATAAAATTTATAACTATTTATTTCTTAAATACTTTTAATTACTTATAATAATAAAACAAAAATTAAAATAGCTTATAAATAATATAAATTATTACTTTAAGCAAAATTAAACTTTAATATTATATTTTTTTATATTTTTGTTTTTAATTATAATTTAATTAATATTATCTAGTATTACAATAAAGAAATTTATAATTGCTGTTTTAAGAAAGCAAAACTAAGCTATATATAAAACAATAAATATTATTAAATAATAAAAAATATAGTTATACTATAGTTTAGCTTTATACCTTAGGTTAATTATCTAGTCCTATAATAAGCGCACTAGCCGCTTATAAACCCCATTAACTAGCTTGAGCGTCCAAAGCTCCTACTATCTATCTAGAGCACTAAATTATTATATGCTAGTAAAAGCATATAGTGTGCTATTAAGGTTATAGGGGAGGATATGCTTATTATTATATTGCTTCTATAATAGGCGTACAACATATACTGGCTAGGAATCCTGCAGCTAGGTAAAGCGGCGCCTAATTGTTTATTTAGCCTATAAACGTATATATAGCATACTTAGATCTTGGTCGAGTCGGTTGCTATAAACGTTTAGTCTAGCTAGCAGATTCTAGTATATAATAATGTTTTATTTATATTAGACAGCTGTAAGCAGTACGCCATAGGGTATATATAATATAATTTTAAAATAATTATATAGCAAAAATTATTAAAATCAGAAAACCGCAGAAATAGCAACTACCGATTATTTAGAGTTGCTATAACTTTTATATATAATTAATAAAGCAGGTAAAGCTAAGCAGGCCAGCTTATAAAAAACATATACTTTTAAAGAATATATACTACTATCTAGACAGAATTTATAATCACCACTATTAATACATAAGACCTATAATATATAGAACTAATTAAATAGTATTATATTAAAGTTAGCTTTTTGCTATTATATATTGACTTGTAGTAAAGGCAAAATCTAGTAGAATTTTGAGTTCCTTTAGCTGAAAGAATCTGGTTAATAATCTGGTTGGTTTAGGCCCTTATAGCTTGGGCACCTATTGTTAGATAACATACTACCCGTGCCGATTGCTTTTTGTCATAAGTTATTACGCTGTCTATAATAAAGGGCCAATACTTTATTAGCTTTTTATTGATCCCGAAAGATAGTGGGTATAATTTTTATTAAGACATACTAGTCGTATAAATCTAATTTAATAAGTTTTTATTAAAACAAGTTTAGTTTTGTTCTAAAAGCTGCTAAGCTTTTACTAGCTATAGTTAGTTAATCTAAAATATTAATAAATATATATATATATATATATACTATATAAATAACGTAATACGGGCTTATAACTATTAAATTTTTAAAAATTAGGTGTTATAACTACTTTAATTATAATTACGGATATATATCTATTATAAAAAATTGGCTATATCTTGTTACTTTACTACGTATATAATCTATAATACTTAAGTTAACAATAAAAAAAAGGAGGATTAAGCAAAAAAAGAAAAACTAATGCTATAGTAAGAATTAGTATAATAATATAAATATAAAATAATTAAAAACTTAACTATATCTAGATAATACCTAAAAGTATTATATTTTATGTTTAAATTTTAAGTTTATACCTATTTTTAATATAAAAGTAGCGGACTAAAAGTTTCCGAAAGAACTTCGTTATTGCTTTATATTATTTATTAAAATAAGCATTACGCTACTTTTTTTAAGCTAAGCGCTATTTTTTTATTTTTTTAGTATTATTTTTATTATAGATTTGCTACAAAAGCTAAAAACTTAAAAAAAGCTATATATTATTTTTAATATTAAAAAGTTTAAAAAAATCTTTAGTTTAGCTAATAAAAAGCTTAAGCTAAAATTTAATATTAATTTAAAATAGTTTATAACTTTTAAGATTTTATGTTTTAATTAAAAAAATAGATCTTAGTTAAATAATAATTTTAAAAAATATATAGACTTAACAACTTTTAAAAAAATAAAAAAAAAACTATTCTTATTATAAAAATAGAATTCATTTTTTATTATAGTATTAAATAAATAAAAAATTCCTAGCAATTTTAAGTAATATATTACTATTTAAAAATATTGAATAAAAGTTTAATAAAAAACTAGTTATAATAGTTTTTAAGCGCTAATATATTTAAACTTAAAAATAAATATTGCTTACTAAACTTAAAATAAAACTTAACTATTTTTATAACTAAAACGTTTAAAAATTTTATTTTAAATAACCTAAAGTATTAAAGCTAATATTAAAAAAATTAATAAAACTTTAGCTTAAGCTAGCTTAGGCTTATTAATTTAACTATATTTATAATTATTATTACTAATAAATTCTAAGCAATATTTTTTTAAAAATTAAAGCAATAAAATAATTATTAATATAGCTTTAATTTATTTTTGCTTTATATTAGATTTATTTAATCTAAAAAAATTAAGTTTATTATAGTTTTATAAATAAAAAATTTTTAAATTTATAATATATAATAAAAAGAATTTTGTTATAAAAATTAATAATATTTTAAAATTAATTAATAATAAGCAGTTTTTAATAATTATTAAAATTAAAATAAGTTTATATATAAGGCAGTAAAGCTATATTATATAGCAAAAAAATGCTAAATTAGTTATATAGATTATAAATTAGCTATTTTTTAATTAAAATAAAAAAAAAAACAAAACAAAACATTTAAATATAAAAAACATATATTTTTTTCTAACTTATTATAGCTAATTATAAAAATATACTTAAACGCTTATTAATAAACTAAAATTATTACAAAATATACTTTATTATAACAAAGTTTATATTAAGCTAGATTAAGCATATATTTAGATATAAAAATATTAAAAATAACTTTTTTTATATATAAAAGTATAGCTTTTTTTTAATAAATAATCCAACCTATTTTATATTTTTTGCTATAATAATATTAATAATTATAAAATAATAAAGTTTATTAAAAAATTAAAATAATATTTATATTATATATACTTAAACAATAAAAATTTCTTTTGATTTTCTAGTTTTTTTATATATATAAAATACTTATAGCTATATATTAATCATATTTACTACCCTAAATTATAATCAATTTTATTAATTCTTTATATATTAATAGGTCTAGATTTTCTTTGGATTAATAAAAAGAATTAAAGCTATTTTTTTTAGTAATTATTATAATAATTAGTTTTATAAATTAAGTGCTCTTAAAATTTTTTACTAATATTTATTTAAAAGCAAGGGGGCAATAAAAGCTTAGCATTAGCTTATAATTATTACTACTAAAAAATAAAAAATAATACTGCAGCTCGCTTTAAAAATTGCTCAAGTTAAATAAAGCTAGTACAAAAACTTTAAATTATAGTATACTAATTATTTTAGCTTGCAAAAACAGCCCTTATTATAAAGCGTATTTATTTAACCAAATTTTAGCTTTTATTTTTTCTAGGATTAGTAATAAGCTAAGTTAGGACATTTTAAAGCTGGCTATATATCCTATAAACAAAATACGCTTATATAAAAGTGCTTTAATTCTTTTGATTTTTTAGGCATTATGTTCTATTATTTTTTTATTCTGCTAATTAACCTAGCTCTTAGTATAGCTTCCTTTAAAGTTAACAAGCTAAACATAGCTAGTTGTATCTATTAGAACATTATATAGTTTGGCGTTTCCTTAAACAATTTTAACTGCTTAAAACTTTGCTATTAAAGTATTTAGCTAGCTAGACTAGCTTAAGAGCAGCTCAAAGGACTCTTTATAATAAGCCCTTTAATATAGCGTTTTTAGCTAAGGTTGCCGCTCCGTTTTAATCTATATTAGCAAAATATTGTTTGTTCAATGTTTAACTAGCTTTTATATAGCATACTTAATGCTTGTTTTTATTTATACCCAGCCTTAAGTACTAATAAACAAAAAGGTTAAAGAAAGGGTTGCTTGCTAGGTTTTAGTAAGTAGTCTAGTAATTCTAGATAATAACAAAGATCTAACCTAGAAGTCCAGGCAATATAGCATTATTAAAAGTAGTATAAACAGCAGTAATCTAAGCTAGCATATTCTAAACTTTTATTAATTCGGGATTCCTAGACCTATTTTAATAAGTATCGGAAAACTAATAATATAGGAAACCAAATCGGAAAACAGTTCTTTAAATATTTAAAACAAACATTTTTGCAAGTTATATATCTAAATAAACAGCTAACAAGGGCTAAAAAGCAATAATATTTAATAAATACTCTTTTTAAGAGTTATTAGGTACAAAGTAGATAATAGTTATTGCACTAATATATTATTTGAGTTAGAAAACAAAGTTAACAAAAATAAAACCAAATAATAATTAAAAAACAATCAAAAAACAATTAAAAAATAATCAAGAAATAATCAAGAAACAATCAAGAAACAATCAAAAAATAATTAAAAAACAATTAAAAGACAATCAAAAAATAATCTAGAAACAATCGAGAGACAACCATAAGAACACTAATAATAGGAGCATTATTAGTTATAAAGACTCGCACAACCAGTATTTAGTGCCAGCAGTAGACAAGCGTTAGAAGACATGGCGGGCGATCAATATAGGTAGGTAGGTAGGTAAATAGTTGGGTCAGCTAGTTGCAATAGCTATCAGGTTATAAAGCCTGGCCTGTCAAGTCAATTATAGACGCTGTTAGAAGTGGCAAATAAAAAGACAAGGAACAAGGGCTGGGGGCATACCTAGGTGACTGCAAAGCTAGAAGGTGAAGTGATAGGCAGCCTGTGTGTGCAATCAGGGAGTCATGTCTATGTGGTCCATACTAGTCTATAATTATGGTTTTATATATATAATAATTCTAATTACAAATAATATATAATATAAAAAAATAAAGTTCTTATATTTAATCTTTAATAATTATTTAAGGCATACTTTTTTTAATATATTTTATAACTTGGTTTTTTATATCGAGCTAGCGTTTTAAATCTTTTTATTTTTAAGGTTAGATAAATAATAGGACATAAAGCAGTTAGGGTTATAGTTATAACGCTTGCTTCTATTTTTTATTTTTAGGGTTTCAGTTTTAAATTACTTTAAAATAGCTTTATTATTATATAAGCTTTATTATTTTTTAGGTGTATTACTAGAGTAGTTGCAATTAAAAAGTGGCTCGTAATAGGTTTTAGCTGTAGTACTATATTTAAAGCTAGCTTTAGCAGCAAGCTATGCTAATAAGACTTAAAGAAAAAGTAAAAAACATATAACTAGCTTTATCTTACTTTAGATTTTAGCAATAGCTACTATATTTTTTGCAGTAATCTTTTTAAATGTTATATTAATTTGTTGTAGAAAATTGTTTAAAGTAAAGAACAAGCATATGTTCTAAGGAATACTACGGATGCAAAAAAAAGGGTTAAAAAAAAAGCATTAGTTTGCTTTATATATTTATTTAGGCTAACCCCGCTTACCTAATGCGCCAAGCTATAGGCTAGCTTTTTTACTACTGCTTATTTTGTATTATTGTGTGCTATAATAACCTATTTATATTTATTTCCCTACTGCTATATATATTACTTTACTTAAACATATATAAATTTATAATATTAACTATTTATTATATTAAAATACCTGCTTTTTTAAATATTTAGGCTATTTAGTAATACTTTAGCTACTAGACTATTTATTGCAACCAAAATATACTAGTTATCTAAGTTCTTTATGTAGCTCTATATAGATCTAAGAAATCCTTATTACTAAAGCTGCCAGGTAAACACTTGCTTCCCTAAAGTAGTGCTTTTTTTGTACCGGTAATATTAGCTTTTTACGCTACAAACTAACTAATATATATATAAAATACAAATATTTTCTAAAGTTTCTAAGGTTAGCTTTGCTACTTATATAAAGCTTTATGCTATAAACTAATTTTTTAAAAATTATAATAATTATATTAAATATATAGTAATATTTGCTTTAAACTTTAATACTTTTAAATTAACTGATATATAATAAACCTAAATTAACTTTTATTGCTTTATAATATTGCAGAGCTAATAAAGCAAACATTTTTAGGCGTCTATTTACTACTATATAAATCTAGTAATAAGCTTTATATAACTTTCTATAACATAACTATTTGCAAAAAACTTAAGGCCTAAAAATTGACAAACTTGTGCGCCCCATTACTATTTTTGTTAAAGGGTTGTAATACACCTAGTTTGCCGAGTTAATAACTGCTATTGTTTATTGCGAGTAGATTAAGAAATCAACAAACAACCTGACAATAATACTAGTCCCTATGCTTATAGTTTAGAAAAAGAAAAGCTAAATAGCGCACTAGTCTTTATATCTATATTAGCTTTATTATTAATTACTTAAACTACAATATTTACTATTAAACTAAGCTATAGCTAGTTATTATATATTAAAGCTATTTTTATTAAGAGGTTTTAAAAAAGATATTTATATATAAATATAAAAAATATATAATAAAAAGGATATATAAGTGAGAGGTTGCTTATAAAACATAAAAAAACTAATGCTTAGAAATATTTATATAAGTATTATTTTAAGCTTATATTTAGTGGAGTTAGCTATAACTTTATATATATATATTAAACGTAGCAATTAAATATTTTTTTTATTAGTATTTGTTTTAAAACAAAACTAGAAATATATTATTATATATATTTTTTTACTAGTTAAAAAGCACAATTTTATAATAAATATAATATTATATAGTATAAAAAATATATAATGCTAAATTATTATTAAAACTTTTAATAATTAGTACTAAAATTAAGTTTGTTTAAGTTTTAAGTATATTTTTTTTAGGAATAACTTGTTTTTAAATATATTAAGTTTTATTATTTTTAACTAGGGCGTTATATAATTTTATAGTATATAATAAGATTTTAGATAAAGTCTAATATTTAAAACTATTTTTTAGCTTTATACTACTATACTTTTATAGTATACTAGTTTTTATTAAATAGTAAACAAATATTATTATAGTTAATTAGTTTTTTTTTATATTAATTATTAAGTTTATATACTTTTAATATAAATCTTATTATATAAAACAAATCAAAATATAATTAGTTAATAATAAGGTTTTATATTATTTTTAAAACAAATTTATATATAATTGCCTAATACTAATTTAAGCTATTATTTATTTTATAGCGTACTAATAGCTTAAGTAAAAAAAGCTGATTTTATTATATTTGTAGCTATCTAAAGTATATAAATAATAGTAGGAATAGTAATAGATTTGTTAAACTTTAGTATGCTAATATTTATAATAATTAGTAATTTTTATTATTAAATGAATATAAATTATAAATGGTATTTTTATATATTTTAGGACTTTTTTAATTTTTGATTTTTAGATTAGTAGATATAACTTATTTAATTTTTTTAATTAGTGCAATAATATAAAATTTGTTTTTAAAAAGCTATTTAATAGCGTAGAATTTTTTTTAAAAAAGTGGTTATAAGTTTAGCTATAGTGTGTGCTAGAACTAAAAATAGTATTAAATATTAATCTAAATAGCTACTGTTTAGCACTAAAATATATATAACTTTAATAGCAACTAGCTTAATGTTTCTAATGCTAGCTTTATAAATAATACCTTTTTTTTTATAACCTAAGTATTTAAGCTATTAAAAATATTCTTATTAATAAGCAAAAAATAGCTATATTTATTAGTTTTGTTATAAACTAAACTATTTATTTTAATAGAGCAGGATATAAAATATAGCAGTAAGTAAATAGTAAAAAGAAATTAAAGAGGCGCATTTAAAAAAGCAACATAAGGTAAAAAGGAATCTAGCCCTTTTAAATTAGCAAATAAATTTCTTATATTTTATATAACAGTAGATTTAAATACTATATTGCTAAATTTAAGATTTAAAAATGCTTGCTTTTTTATTTAAAATTTCTAAAATATAAAAAAAAGAATCTAATTTATAACAAGTTATTAATAAAAAAGCAGAAAAGTTTATATATACTAGTAATATATCTTAACTATATAAGCATTCTTAAATCGGAAGCTTATTAGTAATATAAATTTTTTTTTTTTTCATATAATATTACTAAATATTTTTAATATTTTATTATAATCTAATTATTTTTTCTAACGCAAAAAATATTTTTATTTTAACTTATAAAAAAAAAATATTTTTTATAAGTTATAAAGTTAACTTTTATAATAGGTTTTATTAATTTAAATTTAAAAAATAATTATTTTGTTTTATTTTTAGCTATTATTTTTATTTCTTTTTTTTTTTTTTATATCTTTTGTTATTTCCTTTTTTTTATTATTATTACTAGCATTTTAAACTATTTTATATACTGCTTTAGCTATTTTACCTAGATAAGTTTAGTGTGCTTTTTTTTTATTATAATATATATTTTTTGTTTGGGTTTTTATATCTTTAGTATTTATATTTTTTAATATATTCTTAAAATTAAGCTTATATTTTGTATAGCCCGAAGTATTATACTAATAGTTATTATTATTTAGTTAGTACTATATATCTAGCTTATAATATTTTATATAAATATTGCTTGCTTTATATCTTGCTATTATATAGAAATAAAATAGGCCTAGTTATATAATAAGAACTTTTATTTATTTATTTATTTAAAGAATGATTTAATACTTAAAATTTTAATATTTAAACTTTATTTTAGATTTAATATAAGATTAGGCCCTAAATAATTTAAAAATTAATATAGTTTATATAGATTTAAATAATTAGATAATATCTAATAGAACTTATTAATATGTTTAAGTTGTAATAATTGTCTAGGTGCTTTATATAGTAGCTATTCTAGAACTTATATTTTTTTTTATAAACTAGAAAACCACTAGTTTATTATTGGTTATAAAAAAGCTATATTAATACTAAATATTATTAGAATATATAAAAATTTGTTATATAAACTGTTTTTATTGCTTATTAAAGCTTTAGGTAGGGTTTTATTTAATAAAAAGTTTAGTATTTTTAGGTATTATACTAATAAACCTCTTATTATTAAAAAGGGCAGTATTATTAATAAATATTTAGTTAAAATTTAAGTAATTATTTTTGCTATAATAATATTTATTTTTTTAGTTTAGATAGAGCTAGGCTAGATAGTTATAAATTATTTAAGTATAATAGAATATGCTATTAATAACTTTTATATTTTTTTTGCTAAAAATTTAATAGTTTAATTTTATATAATATATTTTTTTATAAAGCTTTAATAATATTTTTAAAAATAGCTCGGAATTTTTTATAGTTAAACTTATTTTAAAACTTTTAATTATTAAAGTTTTGCTAGTCTTTACTAATAGTATTTAGCTTTAGCTTAATTAACTAGGGTTAAAAAGTTAGATTTTTTTTAGAAAAAGCGGTTAAAATTATTTCTAAAGTTATTTTAAAGATATTATAAGGCATTTTTATTAACTAGCTCAAATTAATATTAAAGGATAAAATTTAAGGCCTTTATATATATTTTAATATAATTTAATATCTTATATTAGTTTTTAAAGTTTAGAATTAGCTATTGCTTTTTATTTATATTAGCTAAAAAAAACCAAGCAGGGTGGTATTACGTAACAAAGTGGTTAATAAATATTGCAGGTCACTATTAGTATAGGGTTATTGCAAGCTAACTATTTAAGCGTTTTTTTTAAAAAAGATATTAGTTAAGCCAAAATAAATTAGATATTAATAATAATATAAAATAGATTATTATAAAATACTAGTTTAAAGTTGGCCCTTAAATAGCTATAGGTATTTATGTGCCTACTAGTATTAGATGCTAAATCTTATTTCTTTTAACACAACTTTCCTAATAGGCAATATATAATACTAAGCAATACAATTTATGCTAAGCTTATTACTTACTAAAAAAGAGCTACTATAAGCTAGACTAACAAAAATTAAAAATGTATTTAAACTGTAGTATATTAATATAAGCGCTAAAAAGCTTGCGATCCAAACTTCATAATTTTTATAAAAGCTTAATGCTTTAGCTAGTCTTTTTTTAATATTTTTAGTTTGTTAGGTTATCCCTACAGACTTTATTTACCTTAATACATATTATTAGCCCCTATATTTTCTATACTTTTTAAACGTTCTATATATAGGGGAATATTTATAGCTATTTCGGTTTTCTGCTTTTTTTTGCTTATAAGTTTTACAAATAATTTAATAGCTACAATTAATATTATAACTATAATTTAAAACCTATTTAATATTTAAGCAATCTAATAAAACATTAAGTTTTTTTTAGTATTATTTATAATTACTAATTAAATACTAAACAACTTTAATGATATATTCTAAAAAGTTTATTTATTAGTATTAAATAAAAATAGGAATTTAATTTATTAATTAAACTAAAAGCATTTTCTTTAATAAAAGATTTTTTATATAGTTTGCTTTTTTTTGTGTTATAAATCAAAAGCTAGTTTATAAAAAGGTATTTGTTTAATTAATACTAAAAATTATTTATATAATAATAACTACTATTTTTATTATTAAATTTGATACTTTTGTTATAGACTTATTTAGGTATTTTTTTTAAGTAATTAAATAGTTTTTAAAATATTATTATAAGTTACTAGGCTTATCTTTATATAACTAATTTAGTAATATTTATTAATTTAAAAAGGCTATTTTAAATTAGTACGTATTTTATTACTTTTTATATAATTAATTAGCTTAACTTTTTATAAGTTAAATCGCTAAAATTTGATTTATAATTTTGCTAAATATTATTATTATTATATAAAAAAAGATTTTAATAAAATTTTAAAATTAATTAATATTTTATAGTATATAGTTCCTTTAAATACTAATAACTTATAAAAAAGCTAAGATTTAGATTTTTAGTTAATATAAAAATAGCTATATTGTAATAGTTCTAAGTTATATACTACTATTAGCTTATAAAATAGAACAAATTTTATTACTATAAAGTTTAATTAGCTTTAAGCCCTACTATATATAAATTATTTTAATAAAAATCTAATATATTAATTTAAATAGCTAAAAGTTATAATGTTTCTAAAAATCTTTTTATTAGATCTATATAAATTTATTATTAAAATAAACAGCTTTACTACAATAATAATAGAGTTTTTTAATTATTTATTTAATATATAATTAGTTATTTATATTAAAAAAGATTAAGTATTATATATAGCAAACAAGTTATTTGATTAAAACCTTGTTTTATAAAATAAATACTAAGTAGTAGCTATTAAAAATAGTTCTATAATAAAGATTTATAGTTTGTTTATTTTATTGCGTACTAAATACTAAGCTATTAATAGTTTTTTTAGCCGATTAGCTTATTTAGTTTATATTTTTAGTAAACTATATTAATAAAATATTAGTAATAAATACTTTTTGGTTTACTGCTTGAATATAAAAATAAAAAATAATCTTGTTTTTTTTTATAGTTTTTAATTAATATTAAGAACAGCTTATTTAAAAATAATAAAAAACTAACTTTAGTAGTAATAAGATAGGCTTACTAATAGATTTATTTTTTAGTTTTTATTTTTTTTTGTTTTACTAATAGGTAAACTTTTGTTTTATTGTTTATTACATACTTTTTATTTTATTTTTTTATTAAAACTTAATTTTTTGTTTTTTTTAGCCTTTAGTAAGTACTACTATAGTTTTTTTAGAGTAATATTCCTATATTAAAATAGGAATGCATAGTTTTTATTACGTTAGCTTATTTAGTTAGATTAAAAGTATTAAAAATATTAATAGACTATAAATAAATAAAAAATAGCTTTATTTAAAAAAAATTATATTAATATATTATTAGGCAGAAAGCTAACTAATTATATTTATAAGTTTTAATATTTAGTAATTTATAATAGATATAAGTTTTATAAAAAGTTTTATAAATCAAGTTCTATTATAGCAAAATTAGTTATTTTTATATTAAAGAGGTTATAAGATAGTTAATAAGTTAAAAATATAGAATTAAAAATATTTATTAGTTTATATTTAAAATATTAGACTTTTTATGTAAGGCAGGCTAGCTATAATTCTAGGTAGGGCTATAAATAACCTTATTAAATAAAGAATACTTTAATTATTTAAAGTTATAATAAAAATATATGTAAGAACAAAGGTAGCTAGGGAACATTAGTAAAAATAATATAAATACTTAAGTTAGCTGACAATTCGGTTTTTTAAAGCTAAAGAATTAATATCTAGAAATAAAACTTAACTTAAAATGGCAATTTCTTTATAGATACTATTTAAATAAAGTGGGGAAATGATTAGTAGATACTTCCAAAATAAATTAAGTTTTATCTCTAGATATTAATTCTTTAGCTTTAAAAACCCAAGTTAGTTAGCTAACTATAAAAAAAAGTCTATAAATAAAGCTATAGTCCTATAGAATTAATACATAAACCTAAATTTGGTTTTGTAAGAAGTGCAAATAAACTATAAGTTTAATTAGCTTAAATTACTATAGCTACTTTAAAATATTTTTATTTAAACGCTTAAAACACTAACGTTTTTTTAGTTTATATAAAGCTAGCTCTAAATTATTATTTATATATAGTTTATTAATATAATAAAAAAAATATTTTAAAGCTTATATTTAAAACCTAATTGCAAACACAGTTTTTAATTATTTTAAAAAATAAAAAAAACTAAAAGCTATTTTAGTTTATTAAAGCTTTATATAATATATAAATAGTTATATTAGTTCAATTATTTTATATTTAATAAAGCTATTTTATAAAAGTTATAACAAAGCATATTATATAAGTTAGCTAAAATTTTATTTTAAAGCAATTTTAAGAGATATATAATATAATACTAAAAAAATTGTTTTAACTTAGATAATATTTAAAAAAGTTTTTTTTTAAATATAATATAAGTTAAACTAATTTAAAACAACTTATCTAATTAAACATATATAGCTTTAATTAAAGATTTTCTAAAGCAGTTTGCTTTATATTACGGGCAGTCTTTATTTTTATAACTAGCTAAGGTAAGCGGTGATATAACACCTATAAAGCAATAGAAAGGTGATATGCAAGCGACTAACTTAGTGTATACATAGTAACATATTCTCTGTCTCTAAGGCTGCCTATGCATGGATAATGAAGGCAGATGTGAGCTATCTATACTTAGAAACTATCTTTTCCGGCCAGTTCCGCTGGTGTATAACCCTAGACCTGTATGCGCTTCTAGTTAGTGGAATACGACAGCTATCCAAATTAGACGCTTTGCGTTAGCAAGGTTGGCTAGCATAACTAACAAACATTATGCCTGTTTTTGTTCCTATTGGTTTATTAGAAAAACAATAATAAGTTATAATCTAAGGTTGTCTAGAACTAGAATCTAGTAAGTAGTTAGTACTTGTTGTAGTCTTTGAAAAGTATAAATATATTTTTACCTTTATTTTCAACTATTACAATATTTCTGCTATTTAGAAAGCTTTTATTAACTCCTATTTTATTAATAGCCCGATTTTCCTATTTGCCACATATCGTCTCACCTGCACCTATTATAGACACGCCGCCCTTTAAATAAAAAAGACATTATTACAGGGCGAACTCTCTATTTATATCTATCTTTATATTAGTACTATATATTTATATGGCTTAAGATCCTATAATTTAGTAATATTAAAAGTCAGTCCCTATGTTTTGTACGCTACGCATCTTAAAAAACAATATCATACTAATGCTATATTTAAAAAAAGCTATTTATATTAATTTACCTATTAAGAACAAAAACACCTAGTCTAAAACTATATAAACCTAGCAAACCTTTAGGTCTTTTAAATATAATATATTACTACGTTCTAAAAACAAGTAATAGTTTAAAGCATTTAATATATTTAAAAAAAAGGTTGCTATTAATAAAAATAAGAAGCTAACTAAAAAAAATAAAGTTATTATTAATAAAAACAAAAAGCTAGCTAAAAAAAATATAATTATTATTAATAAAGAATTAATTCTAATAAGAAATATAAAGATTATATTATTTAGTATTATAAGTTATAAAAATGTTTAAAATAATAAATATTTCTAAAGTTAATACTAAAGCTTTTTATAGCTAAATATAAAAAAATCTTTAATTTATATATTTATTTTATAAGCTAAATAATAAAAATGTTTAAAAATTAAAAAAAACTTTACTAAAGCTTTAAAGCAATAAGTTTAGATTATTAGTACTATATTATCTTACTACTAATTAAACCTAACTTATAAATTAAATAACTATAAAAACTGCTATATTTAAATAGCTATAAAAAACTTAAACTATATTCTAGTTATTAATTATAATAAATTATTTTTTATAATTTTATATAATATTTATATTTATTAAAGTTATATTTTATATTTTGCTTTTATATAACTATTTATTAAACTATTTTTAATTTATTATAATATATATTTATTATATATTATTTAAAGTTTAAAACCTAATTATAGTTGTTTTTTAAATAAAAATTAATATAATATTATTTAATAAAAAGCTTAAAATAAATTAGTTATTAAAGCTATAAATAAAGTAGTATATACAATTTTTTTTTTTTTACTACCTAAGCTAATTTGTTATAAAAGCTATATTAAAAACTAAAAAACATATAAAAAGCCCTAAAATAATAGCTTTATAAGTATAAAACATTAAAACTTTAATTAAAAAGTTTATAAAAATTAATAATTTATAAAAGTTTAATAATTTTTTTAATAATAGCTAACTAAACTAATATAATTACTTTTTTAAAAAAGCAAAAAAAAAAAATATAAGTATTAGAACTTTTAATAATATTTAGTTTAAAAACTAAAAAATTACTTTTTATATATTTAAAAAAAAAATTAATTGCTATATAATATAATCTAATTTGTTTTATTTAGGTCTCATTTATTAAGCCCAAAATTAAAAAATAAATAAAACTAAATAAAAAAATAACTATTTAAAATCTTTTAAAGAACTAAAAATAACAATAAAACTTTGCAGCTAATCTATATTTATATTTAAAAGGTTTATAAATTATATCTAATTTGTTCTAAGATTTGGGCTATTATATAAGCTATTTTAATATAAACTATTTTAGCTAGCTAAATTTTACTATTATAATAATTTAAAATAAATAAAAAGGATTTTAGTATTAAAATTAACTAATAAATTTGCTTTTATTAAAAAAATAAATAATAAGATCTATTTATATTTTATTTTAAGCTAGCTTAAATAACTTATATATATATTAATTTTTTTTTTAAAATCTAAGCTAAAAAAATTTTTAAAGCTAATATTGTTATAAATATTAAAATATCTAAATATATTAGCTTAATTTAATTAAATATATAAATAATTTATAATTAATCTAAAAAAATACTAAAAAAAAAAAGCAAAATTTATAATAAATATATTTTTTAAGATTTTAAATATAATATTTATATATAAAAGTAATTAAATAATAAAGTTTATAACTTTAGTAAGTTTAATTTTTTTAATTTTTTTATAAAAATAAGAACTTTTAAACTTAGTTTTTATAGTAGCTATAATTAGTATTAGTTACTATATAAACATTATATTTATATTTTATAATATATTAAATATTAAAATAAAATATATTTTTTACTTAAGCTAGAGCTTATTTATTATTTAATTTGTTAATATATATAAGAATTTTTTTTTATTAAGGTATTTTTTTTTTTAAGATTGCTTGTTTTAAAATAAAACGGGCTATTATAGCAATACTAATAACTTAGGTAACAAGCGTAAATATTAGCTAATTAAGCTAGATCGTTAGTTTGTTTTGCAATTTTATTAAAAAAAAATTTTAATTTTAAAAAGCTATAAATTTTAGCGTTTTTTTAGTATTTTATAAAACTAGTACTTAGGTTTATAAAGGCTAGGTACTTTTTTTATATTTTAGCAGTCTAATATTATAGCTTATATATATACTTATTACTTTATTAATAAACTTTTCAGCAAAAATAGTATAGTTATTTTTTATTAGCACATTTATAATTAGTTTAAAACAAATAAAATTATTAAATTATAGTACCTAATAGCTTCAATTTATTAGATTTTTATATATTTACTTATATATAAATTATATAATTTATATACTTATAATTAAACTAATAGCTTTTTTAAAAAATTAAAATATAATATTTTTTAAAATTTTTATTAATTTTATTGCTTAAAAAACTATTATAATATATAAAGCAACATATAAAACAATTATTAAATTTTTTTTTATTTTAATAAAAAAAACATAAAACAATAACAAAATTTGCTATATAGCGCTTATAAAATAATAAAATACTTAACTCTTATAACTAACAGGTCTTACTAGATTAGTTAGAATTTTTTATAAAAAATAGTTACTTATTATATTTATTTAAAATAGCTTAAAACAGCCTAAAGAATATAAAAGGACTAATGCCTATATATATACACAACTAGCTAACCAGGACTAACTTAGACTATTATCTCTACGGTCCCTTTATATAAAAGAACCACAAAAAATATATAGAACAGCATTACTACAAGCAATCCTATACATTAAAAAAGTATTAAGGACTTGTATTAAACTATAACAAGTAAAATAACTAATATATAAAACAAAATAATTATTTAATATATTAAGTATATTAAATTATTAGTAAAAAGTACTAGTTAATTTATTATAAGCTATATAACTACTTTTACTACTAGACCTATATCTAGCTCTGTTTCTAAAGTTAATATTTAGGCTACTTATAAATTCCTATAAAAATTAACTATATATATAAATTTTAAATATAGCTATTTTTAATCCTTTTTTTTTATTTTAACTAAATTACTATTAAATATAAAATAATAAAGTTATACTTTTGCAACAATAATATATCTAATCTCTTTATTTAGTTAACTATTATTTGTCTTTAATAGCTAGCTTTTTAGCGCTCTTTTAACCTTTTATTATTTAGTATATATAACTTTCCTATGCTTATGCATAATATCTAACCAACTTCTAAGTATAGTAATACAGATTATATAGCCAAGCCTTTTAGTTCCTTTTATAGCTATATTAAAAAATAGCAGTATTAAAAAAATAGCACTTATAATCTAATAGTACTATTAATAATTTGTTAAAACAGTATGCTATCCTATTTTTTTAATTGTTTGTTTAATATACCTAACTATATTGTAGCTTTAAGTAATATAACCCTACTATTAAAGATTTATATTAAACTAGAACTATAATTAATAGCTAGATATATTTAATAAAAGTTCTTAATATTACTAGCTATAAAAGCTTTAAAAAACTATAAGATTTTTAGATTAGCTAAGCTAATAGTATAGTTCTAGTATATAGTATTACTAAAAAAAATACTTTTAGAAGCATTAAATATTTATTTATATAGGTCCTTTTAGTAAAGAAGTGGCACACCAAAGATAAGGACCCTAATACCTCCTAACTAAAAAGATTGCCTATTATATTTATTAGCAATAAAAGCAATAAATCTAACAAACAATAAATATCTACTAAAAAAAGATATATACTTGCAAAGAAATATAGCTATATATTTATTAAAACTTTAGCAAAATATAATCGCAATATTAATAAAGCTTTTTTTAATATAGTAAAAGTATTGCTTAAGCTATTATACTAAAAAATATATAATAATGCAATATTTTTTAAAAAAGCATCTTTTTAAAACTTTATCTAAATAGTATAGTAGACAATATTGCTATATAGTAGCTATAGTATATTTATATAACTATAGGATCTAAATAGGTTTTTTTTATATATACCGACCGGATTAAACTTATTGCCTAAGCGCCTAACTCCTATAAGACTATCTAATTAATAAAATCTTATATAATAATAACTCTATTTCATTTTTTTATATTTCTCCCTATTTCTTTTTTCTTTTATTTATTTGTACTCTTTATAGACTTTAAATCTTTTTATTACTATTAAAATACCTTTATTAAAAATAGTATTATTTTTAAAAAGTTCTTTCTTAACTACCTTTATAAAGTCAGTCATTTTAGCAATACTTGCTACATATTAAAAAAAAATTTTATTATTAAGTAACAAAGCAAACTATATTTAATTTTATTTTTAGGTATTTCTAAACATTTATAAAAAATATAAAAACCCTTAAAGACTTCGTCCTATACAAAATACTACTAGAAAAACAAGCAGTACTTCTATTCTAAGCACTACTACTTCCGCAAACAATACAACTTAGTGCTCCGGCTGCCTAACTAAGGTATATAACACTAATTAATTATATAAAAACTTATATAGATCTTTTTGTTACTTTTTTTTGTTTCTAGTTTATTTATCTTTCTTTTTTTCTTTCTTAATTTATAAATTATTTAACTTTAAAAGTTTTAAAATATAAGCACTAACTTTACATAATTAGGTTTATTTACGCTACTTATATGCCTGCTAGTTTTATAATATAGTATAGCGTCTATTTTATAAAATAAGAAATATATAGGAAGTTATTATATTAAACTACTAACCTTTAGTATTTTTTATATTAATACTAACAATAGATATAATTATAGCTCTTTTTTAATAATTCTAACTAGTTTTTAATAATCTGCTCCCTATTTGTTTAGATTTATAAACTCTTTTTTTCTATTAAATAATACTTCTCTATAGAAAAATTATTATAAAATATATACGTTTTAGTTTCCCGATCTAAAACTAAAAATTTATAACAACTATTTATATCTTACAACTATAATATATAGCACTATATGCTTGCAATACTAACCTTTAATATTATAAAAAACAAACAAACATATTATATTTAGCCTAAAAACTATAACTATAAGTACTAAATAAATAATAAAATATATATTAATTGCTAGTCTATATTTTTATACTATAGCAATATAACAAGCTAGAACTATTTTTATAAATAAGAAAATAAACCAGGCTTCTATAATAAAATCTAGTCAAATTATATTACAAATCTATATTACTAACTTACATTAACGCTTAAACATACAATTACTATTAATATTTAAAAACTAAATATAATAAAGATACATTATATAAAATATATATAAAAAAAACATTTAATATAAATAGCAAAGCTTACTAGCAAAAAAATTAATCTATTTATTTATTTATAGATTAATATAACTATAGTTTATATTAATATTAATCTAAATATAAAGCTAAAATACTAGATTTATAACAAACGATATATAACACTATATTAGACCTAGCTAAAAAAAGTCAATATATAACAATTAGCAAAAAATATTCTTTTATATTTGCTTTATAACTCTTTAAAACTAGCATAACTTTTAATAAAACACTTATTATTTTTACTTAATTAATCTATTTATAGTTCTACTAAAGCACCTAAATAACTTTTTTATAAAAAAAATACTAATAATAATATATAAGATTAATCAATATTACCTTTAATATTTTTTATTAATATACTAATAGCTAGTCCTTAAAAAATTAATTAAAAGTTTTTAGTTATTATTTATAACAAAACTAAATAAGACTCAAATATACTTTAGTTTTATATTAAACAATACTATATAAATAGTTAGACTATATAGTTTACTAGTTTTTTATAAACAGAGAATATTAAACTAAGTGCTCTAGTAGTAATATTAATATTACTATTGTTTTTTTTATACTTATTATTAATAAACTATATATAAAACAACTAAATCTTTCTATTAAGCTAGGTTAAAATATATAAATACATGTAAATAGCTTTATATTCTTTTAATTAAGCAAAAATATATTAAACAAATGCTTTTTTATTACTAATATTAAAAATGTACGTATAAATGCCTTATTACGTTTTTATTTTTATTAACTTGGTTATTTTCTAGCTGTTTTAAAATATTTAAATATAGCTTCCTAGTTTGCTTACGCTTTATTATATTTATAAATTATTATTATTTATTATTATTTATTATATTAGCTATAGAACTTATTAGCTAGATTAAAAAAATTAAACAACTATATTAAATATAGCTTAAAAATAATCTATTAATAAAAAACCGTAACATTTTATTGCTTTATATAGCATGTCTAGTTTTAAAAAAATAAATAATTTTTTATTTATTAAGATTCTATAATATATTCTTATTAATTATAACATAATATAATTAGTTAAACAATGCTTAAAAGATTTTAAAGTACTACTATAGCAATTTTTAAAAATCATAGGGTTATCTAAAAAAATGTTATTATAAAACAACAAAAAAATAATCTTTTAAGTAGACCAAGCTTAAAAAAATAATTTAGTAGTAAAGCATAGAGCTAGACTAAAAGATAAAATATAGCTAGAAATACTAGATTATAATCATATAATATTATAAAAAATAATCGGAGGGATCTAAGTATGTCTAAAAAAAGCTTAGGGTATTAAAGTAAAAAAAGTAATATCTATAAAAAGTATTTCCTATATAGCAAGTTATTTCTTATTTTATTATTCAATATATTACAAGTATTTCTTAAAATCTATTATAAAAGGCGTGCTTTTCCTTAACAAATAGACAAACCCCACAAACCTACACATATTCCAGGGTATTATATAACCACTGGTTAGCTTTAATATTTAAACTATCCTATATATCTATTATATACTAAAAAGTTAATGTTTCTAACTAATTTTATCTAACTATTATAATAGTTTAATTTCTTAAGTTACTAAGCTTATATAACTAACTAAAAATAACTATTAAAAAATTAGCTAAAGTATTTAAGGTTAGAGTTATATAGTATAGTTACTACTAATTATATAACTTAAAACATTTTATTAACTATATAAATTTTATAAAAAACTAAAAAACTAAATCATTTGATCTAGTATAGAATTTGCTTAACTTTAGTAATAAGTTAATTAACTAAAACAAAAATTAAATAAGTTTATATAACTTTTTATTAAAGCGCAATAAAAATTAAACAGCTTTAAAACTACTAAAATATTTTAAAACTATTAATTTTTAAGCTTTTAAAGCTTATTTTTAGTTTTATATTTGCTACTATGCTTATAAAAAGCTTAAAAAACTAGCTGCTGCAATATTTTTTTTTATTTTTTTTTTATTTTACTTTAAGCCTTATAGTTTTTTTTATACTTAATATATTATATTAGTAATAGAACTAGCTTATTATCGATAGCTTTAGCGCTTTATACTACTTTTGCTTAGCTATAAAATTATTTATAATATTTCTCTTAGGCTTTACGATTTTTAGTTCCGCTATCCTACTTAGTATACTTAATATGCTTCCTATAATAGTACTCATCACCATTGCTTAAGCAGTGTCTTGGTATAGATAACTTTGCTGGTTGTTATATTCACTAGTTAGTCGCCTTCCTAACCCTTCTATACTATTAACCGGTTTTAATCTCCTGCGGCACAACAATATCTGATACTCACATTAGGTTATTATACAGCTCATCTTCTTGTTTGTGGTAGCAGGGATAAGTGCATAGACTATGACACAAAGAAAAAAATTTGCGCATGACAGGTATTATTGGCATGCTAGTGAGGGAGGGGGTCGTTCAGTCAGTTGCTTGATTTCCTTTGTACCTAGTCACTTTTTTATAGTTCCTTGGCTATCAGTGCTGAATATATGTAGAAAAGATTGTCTTGCTTCGTACAGATAATGATGCAATAGAGCTGTTATCCCCTATATGAACCGGCTCAGGTCGTCAAAATGAAATAGGATCATTGCTCCTTGTTACATTAGCTCCAAGTCTTTGGTTTTGCCCCTGAATAGTCTGGTCGTAAAATAGTGCTGTGTAGGTTGAGTGACTGACTAACTAGATTTCTATTGACCCATCAAGTAACAATGCATCTGGCATTCATAGGTAGTCACGGGGAGAGGTTATTAAGCTGAGCGCCGCTCTGGAGGCTGATGCCTTACTAGTTTAAGGTCCGCTATCTACGGGCTCTTTTTGATGGAGTCCGAACCAGGCTCCCAGATACCATTGATGTGTTGATTGCGTGAGCACACATATCCTCGCCCGCGTGTCAACGCCCGGCGAACACATTTACGGCAGAATCATTTTCAAGTTGTAGCACGCAGCCAATGCTTAGTTAATGCAAATATTGCTACCGGTTCGAGACCAACAATCATCCTGGTTGTTATATCCATTCCTCCGTGATACCTACCTCCACTGCTTAGAAGGTCTATCCGTCCATACCCCCAAGAATTGTACGTACTATACCCGTATTGGTATTATTGCAGCACTAGCAATATTGGCGCACCTATATGGCAACTTTGATGCTGGACTTGCTAAGTAGAACCAGACACTTGAATTGGCACAGGGGCAAGGGCTTGCTAGAAGTTACATAGACCTCGTAGCTAGTTACTCTACCAATGATGCTGTATTACAACACGAGGGCCCTGGAACTGCAGACTTGGAAGGCAAGGTTCGGACATTATGATCTCGAACAAGGCGTTAATATTATTTTCTTGGCCTAGAGACAACGTGGCCGGATATCCTTGGTGGCTAGCAGGGGGATCAAGGCAGGGATCGCCTCACGAGGACTTTCGCGCTACCTTTAACGTAACTAGCAGGGTTTGAGCGATGTGATATTTATTCCTATAGCTACCTCGTGCTAAATAACCGGTAAGACGCAATAGAACTCTGCATGCATAAACAAGAGGTAAAAGGTACACTATTCCAACTAACACAGCGTTATACGCTGGCCCTGTTGTATTTTCTTCCCTATCACTAGCTACTGGAGATATTGTAATATTAGTTACTGGGATAGCTATGATTTCCATTAATTTCTAGTGATAGTAGGATGTGATAGCAAGCCTGGCTGATAGAGAAGGGCCATCCGTTTTGAACACAATTCAACACAATTCAACGCAGCAACACTGCTCCAGATCATACTAATTACATGAGTGATTGGTCATGTTTCGTCTCAGTGAGGTAGTGCCCTTCACTTCCACGTATATAGTATTTGTAGGGGCACGGGTGCCAGTGTAGTTGAAGGCCATAGTGAGCTGGGCAGCCTGTTTCCATCTGTGGTGTGCGCTAAAGACCCAAACAACCAGCCACTGTATTCCTTAAGAATCACAGGGCCCCTACGTGCCGTTGGTGAATGCTAGGTCTCGTTTTGTCCTCGCCTCCTATAAAGCCTTGTATATCTATTCACGAAATTCGAAGCGCTGCGTTTCCCGACCCCTAGAACATACCACAACGCTAGAAATTTTTATAGAACTTTCTAGAGCTATAGGATTGCTAACTCTAAAAACCCTCGCTTTGGGGCTATTTTTTGTATCTACCCTGGCGACTTGTCCAGCGAGCTTAATTGACACATTACTCACCGCGTCCTTCCACTTCTTGCTAAACAGATTCCCGCTACGGCCCATTCGAGTCCCATCTTTCCCCAGCCCTTTTATCAGCTCTCCAGGGTCTCTTAATACACGAGTTTATATTTGAACTATAAAGTACAAGTAGTAATGTAGATAAGGCATACTATAGCTCTTTAGCCATCCTTCGTATAAAAATAGATAGATAGAAATCACATTTCTAGAATAACTAACCTTAAAATAAGCACTAAGAAACATAGGGATTTAATAGAATTTAGTTGAGTTTAAAGAGCGACTAGGTTCTGTTTATAGTCGGCTTTTTTGTAAGTGAAGCCATTACAAGGTTAAAGATGTAGACGAAAAAATTCCGAAACTCGGAATCTATTGCTCGCTAATTTTTATCTTGGCATTTTGCTACATCTCTTTTGATCGTGATTCCGTGTAACACCTTATCACCTTATCAGTACTCACCCAAACCCCCGCTGGCAATATGATGAATCAATATGGTGTGTCACTGGAGCTTTTGTCATCTAACCCCATACAATTTGGATCCAGTGTGCATACAACTTCATACCATTGGCACACCCAGGCCGAGAGGTGCTCCCATATTTGGCCCTGAAAGGATTAATCCTGGTGACTTTGTCCTAGAAACCCTGGACTGCTGGACCACGCTAGCCTTTGAATGGGACAAGGGAATCAATCAAATAAGCGCTTTGCCCCCTCCCTCCGTACTTTGGATCAATATTAATACTGCTCTTCATAACTACATTCCATTTCATCTTTACGATATGACAAGCGAGACAATGGTGGATCAAATTCTTGCCAAAATCATCCAATGCAGTTCTAAAGAAGAACTTGATCGGAGAGTGCTTCAAAGATTTCGTAAAAACCTAAATATGGGACATGTGAGCTATTCTGCACCGTCAACATACTTCAAATATTCCAAGGTACAGAAAAATCTAAAGGAGTTTATGAAAATGGGGGAGGTGTATGCTTATGTGGCCCTCTTGGGATGGACCTTACGCGAGATAGGGACCGGAAAACTCCATCGACGTCACCTCGAGAAGCTGGTTATACCCCGAAAGTTTAATAGGGTAGTAGAAAGTCTTCGTTCTAAACACTCCATGGAAGTGCAGAAAATGCTCGAAAGAAAGCTCGAGAAACCACCAGCTTGTCCTCGGCAATCGAAACAACCCCCATCAATTACGAAGTCGCAACAGTCAACTAATACAAGGAATACTCGAGAAGAAGTCCGAGAAACCACCAGCTCATCCTCGGCAACAAAAAATAGACCACCAGTTTATCCTCAATTTCAGCAAGTGGCGACGAGTCATCTAGCAGGCCAACGCCATCGATCACAAAGTGATCAAAATAATCAACTCAGCCTATCACCGCTTCTGTCACAAGACGTCAATTTACAGGAAGAGATACGAAGATTAGGCAACTATATCATGTCTCTCTCAGACCTTCTGGAGCGAGACCTAGAAGAATATACCAAGTCTCTTACTCAAAGACCCTTCCCGGCAGTTACCGAGCACGCCGACGGTGTACAACTAAAGGAAAACAAAACGCGGTGCATTCAGCCCCTCGACTTTCAACAGCACCGAGATAGGAAGGAACCAGCCTCGGGAAAGGGTGGTCAAGCGGGAGAATCAGGTTGCCCAGATGAGCGATGATAGAGGGGAGAAGCTCACCTTTGCGTCACGGGTTACGAGCAATGCGCGGGAGAATGAAGGCCGGACGGAAGGTGCAGTGCGTTATTACTGTTTTGTGTTTCTATGTATGCGCCTAAGGATACATGAAGCTAGTGAACCCGTTTGGATAGAGACATATGCCCAGCCCCGGCCCTAGTTCGGCCTTCGACCATAGCTCTTATAACGTCTTCTTCGATGGAGAGCTTCCTTCAATCAATCAATAATTTGGTATCCTATAAATACTTTCAGTTTGTGACAGTAAGACCTACAGTCCTAAGATGGGGTGCCTGAAGTAGATCCTTTCCATCAAGCTCAACTTGAAATAAGCCTGAGCCGTAGCTCCAACGACATCTAGTTTGGCTAGGTGTCCTAGTGTACTTCTTCCCCGATAGGTGTGTATAGCGATAGAGACGCACTGTAGGCATGAACTTGCGGAAATTGTGATTGACGAGGTTAATGGGGGAGGGCACTTCGTGAAGCAATGAACAGGCAACTGAAGGGCCTCGAAGACACTGAACGGCTCGGGGAACTACGGGCCCACATCATTAGGTTCCCTTCCTGATGCCTAGAAACCAGCAATCATGTATACAGTACAACTAGGAAAAAGTGGTATTTTAGAGACAAGTAAAGCCATGTAAAAGGGCTAAGAAATATCCCTCGGTTAGAAACACTAGCAGCATCCGCGTTACTAGTTTACCCGCGATTGGTTGCCTCTAGGTAACGGTCCACTTAAAAAAAACAAATTGCTATTGTTCTATATTATAGTTAAAGGTAAAAAACATAAGTTTGGCTCAGGAAGCATCAGAAGACATGATTAAGCTTTGGTAGCGGTATTATTACATATTGTTTTTAGGGAGGCTATATCTTCTTTAAGCTAAAAGATTTTAGTTATAAACTGTTAAATTTCTTAGGGAAATAATTATAACTTTTTAAATAACTATAAAAAGTTTAACATTTGTCCACTAGTAAGTCGAAATATAAGGCTATCTACTTTAGGGTACTGCTGTGAAAATCTTATGGACTACTGTGGTGTGCTGAGACAACGGAAAGATATAGCAGATTCTAACAGAACTTTTGATATCTTAGCCAGTTTTGATCCTTTATATTGGAACAAGACCCTGTATCAGCGAACAACCATTAGCAGCAGCCGTACAATAAGGCTTCGACCAATAGTGAGTGGATCAACGCCGGGTAAGTAAATACATAACTTGTGCCCAACCTCTCAGTTGCCAACACTGGACCGAATCCCACCGCACCTGATGCAGCTATCCCTGCTAGGTGTGCCTCATGTATCATATATGCTATCTATATCCAGAAATAGTCCTTCCGGGCCACTTCCCCTAGCGTATAATCCAGGACAGGCGTATGTCGTAGCACCCCCCTAAGTCCCCCAGCCACGCGTAGGACCGGCAGCAATAGTTTCCAGATATAAGGGACTTGGTTGCCTACTATACTTTAGTAGATCGTCCGGGATACTATATCCAGAGGACGTTAGAGATATAGCAGACAATTGGCTCTAGTGGCTTAGATTCATAGTAGCCTAAACTCCAAGAGCCAACAATCGCGCGACGCTTTCATACCTACATGACCCAAGCTTTTAATAACAGAGATATATGCCTGGGCTCGAGTTCTAATAGCTAAACTGATGTCTCTCGTACCAATGTCTACCCAGAAAACATTTATATTTTATTTTACTATTGGGCTTATTAAGGTCGAGTTCGTGATATGTATGCTTCTTTTACAGGTCTATTTCAACCTTATAATACTATCAACAATAGAATGTGGCTTATTTTGTTGCCTTTTCTTAGCCTTAGAAAGTATTCTGGTCGCTAGATCCCCAGGTTCGCATCTAAGAAATAACCACGTGGTCCGTTGCAGCTCTTGCAATATTTGTTCAACTGGTATTAAGCGCTATCCTTATAGTTGACAGGTTTGGCGGTTTGCCCAGGTGGTTCGCATACCCCCTACCAAACCTTTTTGGTTACTTTGTTATCTATTATAGTTGGCTGCATCTAGGTCCCTTATAAGACCAAGATACTGCTTAATATAAAATGATCTATCTCTCAGGTTTGCTGATACTTTGATCGTCCAGCTCTACCGAACCCCATAGGCTACATATAGGCAAATGCAACACTGAACGCTTATCTATCGATTATCGTATCTCCCGAAACATCCCCTTATCACAACTATGTTCTGCTCATCACAGCGCAGCTGTCGGGTCTCTCTTCCTCAGCATCTTCATTGTCATCTTGAACAGTTAAAGTTTTTCTAGGTCTCGTTTGCTCTTTTCGTCGTTTGCTCTAAACCACCTTTCCAATTTTGAGAGACAATGCCGAACCCTAAGGAACAGGGTATTTCAGCGTCATTTATCGATCACTTGCGTCAGTCTTCGCACATCTTATGCCCAATGCCGGGCTATAACAAGGAGTATCCTGCCATAAATGATAGAATACGCTACCATTTCTGCTCAAAGCACGCTGAGACCATAGAAGAAAAAGATATTCCTACACTCATACGGGATATAAAGAAAGGACGGTATGTATTCCCCACTCTGCGTCCCCGAAGGCCATCTAGGGTAGCTAACACGAATGCTCTCATAAGAATCCCTAGGGCTCAGGGTGTTGGATCTTCATCTACGAGGGATCCAGGAGGCGGTGTGCAAGAGACAGCGAATGAAGCGGCAGCAAGCTCACATAAGAGGCGCAAATCTCCTGTTACTTCCCCCTCAAAACAATCTAGGCCCCAGTCAAATAGTCCGCCTAGGAGATCACGAGCCCCTCCCCAGCAAAGCACTAATACTCCTCCCAAGACCTCAGCACCCACCAGAAGAGTGGACGCTCCTGAGGAAGATAGCAAGACCCTTCGGCTTATCAAGCAGTCTGAGACCCGCCCTATCAGCCAGGAGCAGTTAGTCGCTGAAACCAAAGGGATTTACGCCGGGCTGGTAATGGTTAAGTCTAAATGCATCAAAGTTAATAATAACCTATTCTTTCAGAGTAACACTAAACTGAATAACAAACAATAGCAAGCACTAATAGCGTTATATCACACTTTATTACATAAGCATTATAACTTTTTTTTAGTATTATAATACTTTTTTGCAAGTCTAGCATTAAAACAATTAGTTTTAAAATATATAATACCTATATAAATGTGGCAACATAAAATATATAGCTTTTTTGAACTATTATAGTATTGTTTGCCGGGATTTTTTTAAATATATATTAACTTTTATCTATTTAGCTTATTTAATAATAGCTTTTTTATATAAAACTATTCTAGCTTTTAAAAATATATAGATCGAATATTTAAGCGATTTAAAAAGATATAGGTATTGTTTAAAGAATTACTTTTTTTTTTTTTTTTTTTTTTTTCTTTTATAGGATAGCAATAAAAAATAAGGATATTAAAAACAAAAAAGTCTAGACATTAGTTTCTAAATATTAGTATTCGAAACCTTTAAATAAAGCATTAATAATAAAACGCTTTTATTACTACTTTGCTATTTTAACACAACTAAATACGCTATAACAACTCTTTTTTTATACTAAGTTATTATATATTTTTATATTTTTTAGCTTAGCTAAAAAATTAATTATAATATTATTTAACCTGATCCTTAAAGTTAATAATTATTAATATAACCTTTTAAGTCCTATTAATATAGTATTTATTAAAATATATAGTATTTTGTTTAGCTATAAGCAATTAGAAAATATTTGTCTAGTTATAAGCAAGTTTTTAAAGATATTAGATAATTATATAAACTAAATAGCAAAGGGTTAAATAGACGCAAGCTATTATATTGCTATTGCTAACTGCTATGCTTTTTTATCCTATAGAAAAAAAAATAATATTATTATAAAAGCGATTTAAAATTAAAAAAATAAAAAACAAAACATAGGTATAATATTTGGGGCTAACGTTTTAAAGCTATTAAAAGATTTCAAAAATGCCTTTTATTTTGCTATAAAAACATATAAAGTTATTTTTAAACAATACAATAATACTAATATATTATTGTACACACACGTTATTATGGTCTTTATATTTTACTTCATTTGTCTTTCTAACGCCCTACAATATATCAAGCATTTATTTCTATAGAAGTTGTTTTTATTAATGCTTAATAGACTTCTCGAGACCTACAATACTTACAAGCATATCTATAGCAATAAATTCCTAAAAGAGAAAAGCAACGATCCTCCCTGTCCCGTGCCGGAGGACTTCGCCCTTAAGGGTCTTCTCTTCGTCAGCGGCTACTTTCCCTCGGACTGGTTCGCTAATAATAAAATCGACAACAACAAGAAGTACTTGGAGATAGCTTCGATAACGGGCGTCAGAAAAGAGAGAATATTGTAGCTGGGTTACAGGATCGCTCAATCTGGTAGGGGGCTCACGTACAACGAAGGAACAAGCACGTTCGGCGTGTTCCCGCAGTATGAAAAGGATATCGATATGATTTGAAGGAATGCCCAAATAAGATAAGCTCCGATTAGACTGTGTTACATCCCATCTATCCCTATATCAACCAGCCCTAATATTTCCTAACTGCTAGCCGAACCAGCGCCGAGGGATCACACTCCGGAGATTGGCGCAACGCGCGTGGCATAGGACGAATAAGATAATCGGGCAGATTATCAACACCATTTTCCTATTAGGACATAACGAAATCAGGATGGTAGGAAAACATTACAAGTCATGAGACGCAGGGATATGTAGCAATCTTATGATGCACCCTTACTGTTTTCTTTTCCTTTCTCGCTCCAATCGTTCTTGCTCCTTCATGCGGTCTATTGTCCCATCTTCCTTTAATTTCTGTCTGCTACGGCACTCATCGCAGATTTCGTCCTTGTACCCCCGCACTCTCCATCCTGGTCCTGGCCCTAGGCATTTCTTGAAAAGCTCAGGACACCTGTCTATCTCCGGATCACCCTGACACCCGCACCGGTACTTGATACATGTCTGTTCACACATTTTCATTCTACTATCAACTGTGTATAAGTTATGTAGCATAGTCGTGGAAAACAAACTTACGATTAGGGATCGTAGCAAATAGCAATTCGCGAGAGCCGCTGTCACATTTGATTTTTTCTGCACTCTTCACGGCAATAAAGAAGGGGTAGGACCAGCCCTTGTAGGGTATACATTCGATTGGATACTTCCCAAGATGTGCTATAATGATTAAGTCGCTGAAAGTTGCCCTGATGATTGGGTGTCCAGCATACCTTAAAGATGTGGCATTCGGGTACCAGTATTGTTTGACAAATTGTCGAGAAGTCTAATGCGAACTGGTATATTATCCTGGTCCTCAAAAGGCGCCATTAAGGATGGACACTTTACACTGCTTGATCACTTCATAGTTATGCGGTATGACGAATATTTGATGATTATCTCTGTTGCAAAGATAGTATTAAGAGTGTTCTAGACCACTTGAATGAGGCCTAAATTTCTGCAGAATCCTTGAGCTTCACATGAGCTATCAGATTTGTGTCTTCGGTACCTTTCCCGGGTGAAGGTAATTGTGAAGATGCGTGTATGTACAGGAGTCCCCAAGACCTGTTCTAGACGCATGCCTTTTTGATATTGTTGGCTAATGATTCCTGGTCGGTAGGCCATGATACCTAATGAATAGCAACACCGACGACACGGCAGTGGCGGCATCTAGATCACCGGGACCGAATGTCATACAGATAACCCTAGTTTTAACAATATTCTATTTGACACTGGATGGCCTACATATAAGCTACTTAATATCAAGCGTTAGGTGGCACACTCTGATCTTCGCGTCCTGCACGTTTGCACCATCTAAAGTCGTGTCAATATCCTCAGTTTGTGATCAAAAGAGCGGGCTACACGGAGATTCGACGATAGGATCCGGGATGCCAGTCCATGCTTTTGAAACAACCATCACATTACATCTGGTGTAGGAACTTACTCGTAAGTTGTTCAAGCGCACCACAAAGAGTGAATATATCAATCTGACCGCCTCCCCTGGCTTTGAACCATACTGAGTCTCCCAAACGCAGCAACAATTTCCAACGTTCGAAATCCTGGGAAATCAGTCTACTTTGCCATCCAAATCTTTGCCTCTTCTAGCCATGGCTATGCCGAGTATTCTTCTGACCGAAGGCAGTCGTTATTATATCAGGATCAGGAATCAACGTCACCGCTTCAGGGCTACGGCGTCTTTTACTGTACCTATACCTTGCCATGTAGTACGTCTCCAGCCACGCGTGTAATGAGAAAAAAAAAAAAAAAAAAAAAAAAAAAAAGTACGTCTCCAGCCAAGACCGAGGAGTTTTCAAACTGACTCTCATAGAACATTGAACAGAATGGCACTGTACTCGTTTTACAAGCTCCACAAAATCGCCAATCTAGTGATGAGAAAGAGTGCTTCCACTTCGATGAGGGGGTGGTGCCACCTCAACTTATCGGGTCCTTCCATACGACGTATATTACTCCCGCTTAGAGGAGGGTGTGTCAGACGATACGAGAGGGGTAGTGTGTCAAATCCTTGATCGGGAGATCGCCCTGGGTTTTCGCTCCAGGAACATTAGTAGGGCATTGGTACCCTGGTAACAAGACCACCGTGATCGATTGCATGAATGGTGCATTAGACATGGGCTTGGCAATCGTGTAGTTACAAGCAAGAGGACCGGGATTATGGGTTACTATGGCCTCTAGAGCGTGAGGGTGACAATCACACATGTACTTCTACTCACACATAAGTCAAGGCATGCACATCCCTCCATCATATATTCACGAGAACTGTACGTATTGTCTTTGTAGGTAACAGTGGATGACGAGACCAATTAGTATAGTAAACCCGAGGGAGTGGACTTACGTGAAGGCCAAATTGCAGAGACACATCTCCATTGGATACTTGGAAGGCGAACGTACTCTAAGCCGCTTAAGATCACTACAAATATATAACCCCAAGGTCTCCCCTAACTTCTTGACAGTATTCGTAAACGCACCAACATTTCTGAACGTATGAATCCCTGAGAAATTATTGCACGGTGTAAATTACACCTCGTCATCTAAGTCGTCAGCTCACTCACCATGGCTGAGGATTCAATCGAATTAACGGAACGTGCGGTTTATTCGATTAAGATCCGCAGCACTTTTTACAAATTTCAGGCCACAAGGTCTGGTTCCATATTTCTCCCTTGCCCTATGCTCCTCGCAAAAAAGGGTTAAGCGTAAGCTACATCCCGCGATACAAGTGGAGGATCGTTCTCCCCAAGACGAGCTCGCCTCAAGACCTGCGCTCAAGCGTTTCCGAAATGCGAAGTCTCTAGAGTTGGATTAAAAGGAGAGGGCGTATTGTAAAGCTGGCAGCCGTCGGATTCATGATACAGCAAAATAATACCTAGTCAACTATAAGAAAAAGGCCCAATACCATGCTCCTAGTTATAATCTCAACCCTATATAAGCACTATTCACCATTTATGTCTTGTCTCCGAGACTCATAGATAGTCCAAGGTGCCTGTCTTGCCGGCCTTGGGCTAGTAGTGTTAGCGCTGAAACTGTAGGTCACAAGGGCCTCGCTAGGGTAATTGCCGAGCACAGCAGCACCGACCACGATATCTTTATATTCCACGTGCAAAGGTGGCACGAGCTTAGCACTCTTCCAACCCTGGAGCATCTCGGCCCCGGGCCAGACCGGCCACTAAACCAGTGGTTCTGGACGTTTCCCACCTGCTCGCTGTCGAGGCAAACCTCGAACACTTCCTCAACTAGTCCCCCATCTACTGCGTCAATCTAGCGCTACACAGCACTTACAAGCCCCCTGTAACCATTGTTCCTCATATACCGCTTGCCCAAGTCACACCCCGCGACAATTCAGTCCAAGAGTCCAAGAGCTATACACCCGATTATACCGTATTTAAGGGCCACATTGGACAGCATCCCACACTCCTCACCGATCATGACGCAAGTCTGATCGTTGGCAATGTCAAGTTGTATGACAAGGCAGTGGCACAAGCTCAGGTGAACCATACCGATGCGTTGAGCTGGTCCGACTTGGGTCAGTTGTTGTGGTATTGCGTATGCCGCAAAACACGCCTTAGCTTTTATGTAGATTTCGGTTGAATTTCCTACTGGCTTAATAACATTAAACCAATGCTCGGATCTGACTTTTGTGTTTGCAATGTGTTCTTACCCGCCGGTCGATTGACGGGCGACGAGTAACGAGTAACGACTAACGATTAACGATTGTGCCTTAGTACTGTTCAAAGCTTAAGGCAGGTTGGTGTTTTGGCGGTTATAATAGAAGAATTTGGCAAAGAGGGGAAGAGACATGTCAGAAAATAAGCGGTGGCTCTTGAATTGACTATGTTGATTGTGTTCTCATCTGTAGGCAGAATTGTACAACACCCCCCGGGTCATCCTGACATGGGTCTGTCGCTTGGTACCCATTTAACCAATATACCGAATAAGAGCATATCCCTTGTATCTGATAAGACACAAGGCGAGAATTTATTCAAGGGTTATGGGACTAAGTGGTAGTGGGGCCACACTTGATCGTCAATCGTCACTCGTCAATCGTCACTCGTCAGTCGTCACTCATCAGTCGTCACTCGTCACTCGTCACTCGTCACTCGTCAATCGTCAATCGTCAATCGTCAGTCGTCAGTCGTCAGTCATCACTCGTCAATCGTCATGGTGAAGCATTATACACTTCACTTCAGCCCATGGATAGCTTTAGGTCTACCTCACGGGTCCGTCCCTAATCCCAAAGAAAGACAGAGTGCTTTCAGACAGGCTGTGCTACAGTGCTCGCCATCCATCCACTAAATCCACGTGTGGACCACCAACTAATACACGCACTTCAGAGGCCTTCGATTACGTCATCCACCCACCCACTGAAGCTATTCCCAGTGGTCCACATGCGTGTATTTAGCAAATTTGTGGTGGAGTTGACCCCCCCTCCTCCCCCTCCGGACCCCTGCCCACGCTACTCCCCCACACATACAAATCGTATTGCTACGGGATGTACTGCCACTAGGCCCTTGTCAATGTCACCTAAATACTGATAATTCTCTGGATACGCGTTTTAGACGCGTTGCTTTAAAGTGCCTTTAGGCACTTTAGCTTCATGAATACCCTTACTATGACTGATGACGAATTGAATTAGCAATTACTCGAAGATCGCCTCTTTAGCCATTTCAGAGGCTGGACTTGGTCCGAATATGATCGAGATACCAACTCATGGCTATGGGACGAAGGTTACGATATTCAGAAGGATTCTATCCGCCGTTGGGTCTGCAAAACATGCGTCCATCTAAACCGACCTCCGATCTCGAGCTTTAAGGCTACCGGCCTTCAAAATGCCCGAACCCATCTATGGCGAGGCCATTGTATCGGCGCGCCAGAGGGCGGGAAAAATGTAACGCGCAATTACAAGATGAGGGCGTTTTTAGTGGTCAAAGGTCCATAACTTCAATCTTCAAGCTCGATCCACAACAGCCACATCAACAGCAACTTGCAAATAGCCTCATCCGCAGCTTCGACCGACATTATCTACAGCAACTGCTAGTCGAGTTTATTGTCAGCAGCAACCTCCCGTTTAGCTTCGTTGATAACCCTCGCTTTCGCGAGCCCCTGAAATACCTCAACCCATCTGTTGTACTGCGGAAGGCTATTCCAACTAGTTCATCGATCCGGCGTATTATCCTTTAAGAATATAAGGCCTATCATGGGAAGGTCATCGATATGCTTCGCAATTGCCCCAGCAAAATACATATCTCTTTTGACGGTTGGATGTCGCCTAACCAACTTGCTTTATATGGAATTATGTACTTTTATCGCAACGAAGCCGGCAAACCTTGTAAACTGCTCCTCGGCATCCCTGAAGCTCGCTGTCATTTTGGTGCCACTATCGCTGGCGAAATCCTTGATGTCCTCTCCGCCTTTGGGGTTGTTAAGGAGAAAGTTGGCTACTTTACTCTTGATAACGCCGAGAATAACAGTACTGCTATGGAGGTTCCCGGTGCTGAATTAGGCTTTGATGGCAAGCTTCGGCGCGGTCGTTGTATTGGCCATACCATTAATCTGGCTGCAAAGGCCTTATTATTTGGCTACCATCCTGACGCTTTTGAAGAGCAGTTATCGGGTGCGACATCACTGACCGATGCTAAATATCAACAGTGGCGATCGATGGGGCCAGTTGGGAAACTGCATAACCTGGTTATAGATGTACGAAACATCCGCTGGCTGTCCTATCGCTTCCGAAGGATTCAACAAGATGAGATTGACCAGGCAACTATGCCTACAGATCGAGCGCGGCGGCCACTTCGGCTAGTTCGCGATAACAAGACTCGATAGCTTTCCCAGTTATATATAATCCGGCGCGCGCTTCAATTAAAGATGTCGATTAGAATGCTTTTTGTTGTTGCTAGGGAGGACTAGGATAACAAGAATCGGTCGAAGCGTACTGGTAGAGTGCTTATAGGAAAGCTAGTACAGCTTTTGTAGTATTTATAAGAAGAGAACTGCCTCTCTGATAACGACTGGGAAGTCCTTCGGCATCTTGAGCGTATCCTAACAATATTTGAGACTGTTGTAAAGACCCTCGAAGGTGACAGCAAGGCCCGGGATCGCAAAGGCTGGTTGAGGTCTTATGGCAACGTATGGGACGTCCTCGGCTTTGAGCTTTTGTTAAGCAAGCTAGGGGGGTTCAGGCTGCTCGCTAAAGGTTTTCCTGACTCCGAACACTTTAGAATTGGTATTAACCTAGCGTGGGAGAAGCTAGATACATATTATCAACGGCTTGATGAGACTCCGATCTATTACACAGCTCTAGCGCTTCATCCAGCCTATCGATGGGACTGGTTTGATAAGATATGGCAGTCCAAACCGGAGTGGACTATTAAAGCAAAGGCCCTAGTTCACGAGGTATGGATTACTGACTATGCCCATCTCGATATCAGAGCTATAAGCCGTGGGAGTGGCAAGAGCGACGACGAGCCCCCTACAAAACGGCCTCAGTTTTATAATCCATTTGAAGCTACAGATCGTGTGGTAAAGCCGTCTTATACAATAGCTGTGATAGGTGACGAGTATAAAGCCTGGCAGCTAGATCGAGAACTAGGTGATGGCGAGGTCCGCGATCCGCTGGCTTATTGGTTTGAAAGGCAAGACCGATATCCTCGTCTCTCGAGGATGGCCATGGACTTCCTTACCATCCAGCCCATGTCAGCCGAGTGTGAGAGGGCTTTCTCAGCCGCCGGTAGGATGGTGACGCCCTCACGGAATAGCCTCGAAGCCCAGACAATTGGGATTTGTCAGGTCCTTCGGTCTTGGTATCAAGCTAGCATCTTTCGGGGGGAGGACAGCAATATATTGCTATTAGCACCGCAGGACGGCGTAAGCGACGACAAGGCTGGGCTAGACTCATTAGAGAGCGACGACGAGGTTTATTCTGAAGACTCTAGTGTTGAGGACGGGGAGGTTCTCGCTCCCGGTTCAGATTCTGAGTAAGCGCCAGCGAGGTCGCGAATAGCGTCATACTCAGCTTATATAATATATCCACAAATCCACCCACGTGTACACCCACTGGCAAGATAGCTTAGTGGGTGTACATCCACTTGTGAATAGCCTCATTAGTCATCCACCCACCCACTTGGAGGCTCTAAGTGGGTGGGTGGGTGGATAGCGAGCCCTGGTTCCAGCTGTCGCCCAGGAAATAACAATGCCTGTCCCCGTGACAAAGACGAGAGCGAAGACGAAGACCTTCCCCCCTCCCCGTCCACCTCTCGATCCCTACGCTCCTCTGCGAAAGCGCCTGCATCGACGGGTACCGCAGCCAAGGGCGCAATGCTGGGTCGTCGTAGCAGAAGTAGTGCAAGCGACAAAGCCAAGGAACACGTGCAGAAAGGAACGCAGACTAGGATTTAGAACCGGCCCTTTTGCATACAGAAGTGCTTGTTAGGACTGGCGAGCGGCGGGCCTATGGATAACAGATGCCCCAACTTTAGTGCTTATTAGCGATAGCATATCAACGTATCCGAGTTTCTACGCCTGGTACGTGCCTAGTTAGCCAGTGATTGTAGCCCAGATGCGGACACTATGCTGCTTTACCTAGCCGGATTTGTTAGGGCGCTTTTTAAGATCTAGCTGTTTTTTTATAGCTATATTTTTGTTGCTAAAGGTATAAAGCAGGACTAAAATATTTTATTTATAATATAAAAGAAAGGTATGCAACAAGCTACGTATTATTTAGGGGAAGTATGTTTTTGTGTATTTTAGCGAGGTGGATTTAGTCCTGCTATATTATTACAATAGCGGTATTTTTATGCAACTTTTGTTTTTTAGCTGGGCTAGGCAGCTCTTGTTTGATCTACTTAGCTAAGCTAATAAAAACGCTGTTATTAATACAATCCGTATAGCGTTCGAAGCAGTTTATTATTTATAGGTCCTACACAGCAATGCTAAACCAGGCAACATACTATATAGTGCTAATAGTAGCAATATTATGATTATGGACTTTAAGCAAGCCAAACTAATTAATCGTAAACTTTTCGGTCTTATTAGCTAGAATAGAAAACAGAAATATAATATATATCAAAAAAAGCAAAGCAAAACAGATTTCGAAACAGAGTTACAAGCTATCACATAGGGTGTTCAGCGTTATATAATATAAATAATAACAATACAAATCAACCAAGCCTTATTCAAATCACTATGGTTTTTGTTTTGTTTTACTTTTCGTTCTTAACTCAGCCTATCTTTATAGCATAAAGTAGCTAAGTGCTTTCATCATTGAATTAAGTTATCAGTTAACCCGTATTGTCCTTAGTCTTTCCTACAGGTCAATACTATTGCCTCTAAGCGATCCCCCAGCTTACATAACCTAGAGAACTCTCCTGACTCCTCACTGCAGACCAACTCTTACTACCTATAGCCTATATCTTAGGTGTTTTTAACCCTCACCTAGGTCTATACCACAAGCCGTAATATTCTTGGTTCATAAAAATAAATAAATATATAGTAAGTATAGCTTATAGTAGAGTTTATAGCTAGCTAAGCTCTAAAGAACTTATAAATAGATTTCTAATTTAAACATTATATAAAGCACGCTTTTTAAGCAACAAAGCAAGCATAACTGCTTATATATTTAATGTTTTTTATAAAATATACTATATTAATAAATAAATAAAAATAAGCAAAAAAACATAAATAATAAAAAATAAGTATATTTTAGCAGCTATTTTTAAATAATAAACTTTAATAGTAGTAGTACTTCTTTTATAAATATTAAATATTTTAAGCATAGCTATTTAACTAATAATAAATAAAAATACTATAGCAATAATTATTAAACTTTAATATAGTATCTATTTTATAATCGAGTTATAAATTAAAAATAAAATATTAAATATTTTTAATAAAATAATAATACTAAAGCATAAAATCTTACTAATATATAATTCTTTAGTAAAAAACTTAAATGTTTTATAAGTAAGTTTTTTTATAATATTACTATATAAAAAAGTTTAGTTTTATTTTTAGTTTTAAAGCAATTAAATAAAACCTAGTTAATATACTATAATATATATTATTAAAATATTATTAGTAGTAGTAATAGCGTTTTAATTTATAATATTTTTAATAAATAAAGCGTTAAAAAAATAATAAATATAAAAAAAATTAAAAAAAGAATAATTAAAAGCTAATAAGTTTAATTTATTTTTAGTAATTCTATAAAATAAAACTTTAAATCTAATAAAATAATCAATAAAGTTAACTAAGTAATATAAAGCTATATTAGTACTAAAATAATAGCTATAATAATTAAAAATAATAATTTATATTATAATATAAACTTGCTTAAATATATTTATAATTTTATATTTGCTTAATAATTATATAATATTTTTTATAAATCTAAATATAAAACTTAAGGTTATTTTAAGGACTAGAGCTATATAGCTTAGTTTTATAAATATAAAAAATAATAATTACTTGAGTTAGAATTTATTTATAGCGTTTTTACTTTTTTATTTATTAGTTTTTTATATTATTAAATAAATATAAGTAAATTTTTAGCTTAAATAGGTCTACTTTTAGAACTATAATCTAATAAAATAGTTATATAAAATTATAATTCTGAAGTTTATAGCCTAGCTACTAATAATAAGCAACCTATTAGCTAATATTTATTAATAATGCTTTGTAAAAATTGTTGCTTTTTAAATCTAAAATTTATATATTGATTTTAAAGCAAAATAAAAAATATTTTGTTTTGTTTATTAAATCTAAGCTTTAATTTTTAATAAGTTATAGTTTTTAATAAAAAGCTATAAAAAAAAAAGTTATAAGATTTAATAAAAAAAACTATAATAAAGTTTGAACTGTTTTAATTCTAAATATAAAAAAGTTATAGTTTTGCTAATCTGCTACTACGCTTTTTTTTTTTATACTAGTTTCAAAATCTTTATTTTTTATTAGCTTTTTATATTAAAACTTATTATATAAATATTTTTAAAATTATTTCTACCCTTTTTATTAATATTAGAAATAAAAAACAAAATATAAACCTATTTTATTTTTTTATTTTTTTAATACCCCGGTAAGCTAATATATTTAATACTATAAAAAAGTAGTAAGCTTTAAGGAATTACGTATAAACACTGCTTTAACATGCTATAAATATGCTTAAAAGCTTCCAAACTTTAATTAACTATATTTATTAAAAAAAGGGCAGCTTACGCTTACGAACTAGGTCTAGCGGACGCTTTTCGGGACTTGGATTAACGTCTTACTAGTGGCTATTTCTACTAATATTATAATCTAAGCGCTCGAAGTTTTTGGTTCTACTGTTTTCTTTATTAATTTTATTGCTATTATTTCTTTTGCTGCTATGCTTAGCTATATAGCCGAGCAGATCGCGCTTAGTATAAGTAACGTTATAGCAAATTTAATGTTTATACCTGGTTTCTTTTATTTATATAACCTTATATCTCCTATATATCTAACCATTCTTTTAAAATTCTCTAGCTATTAATCTAATTACAAGATTCACTTTTTTAATTACTGCCCGGACTTCTACCTATAAAGTAGTAAGAGCCCCCTTGGGCCTCCTTAACAAACACCTTGCTTCTTGTCCTATTGTTCCCTACAAATTAAAAACACCCCAACGTTGCTGCTCTTACCTCTCAAGTAATATAAAGCAAGTTTATAACAACGTTGCCCTTAAATTACAATTTTCTTAAGCCCTAATAAGATATAATAGGACTACTTTACTACCTGCTTTATATATGCTATAAAACATGCTTAAGGAGCTAATAAATATTTATTAATTTATTATTACTAATAAATAAGTTTAACTTTCGCCAAGGATTTATATCATCCGTAAATATAAAGTCTTATCTATGTATTGCTATTTTCTACCGTTAAAAAACACCAATTTTTGCAGCTTATTAATCTAAAAGATTAAGAGCTAGTAAGATAATATAAAATTGCTTTCTATAATACAAACAAAATCCCTTTTATTAAACATTATCCCTTTCTTATTATATGCTAGTTCTTTAGTATTTAAGTAGTTCTATTTTTTAAACTCAGTAGCTTTCCTTTTCTAGCCCGGCCCCTTATAATAAATACATATCTAAAAAAAAACCCAAAAAAACAACTCGAAGTTATCCATAAAAATATAGTTTTTATTTATAAAAACACTAATTACTATAAAAACTTTTGTACTAGTAATTCTTTTTGCACTTAATACCTCTATTTAATCAACCTTAATTATAAAATCTAGATCAATTAAAAACAAAAATAAATAAGATTTTTTATTACTTTTATTTATTATAAAATTATTAATTAAAATATTTTTATATAAAAAGCTAGCCTTATTATATAAAGATTTATATCTTTAAATATATCTTTTTAAAGCACTAAACAAAGCAGCTTAAAAACTTGCTATATAAATAAACTTCCTATAGTTGCAAAAAATAATACGTTAATATATTCGGTTAAAAAAAGATTTATTATTATATTTTATTAAAAATATAGACCTTAAACAAAACTGCTTACTAGGTAAAAAAAAAGCACTAGTTTAGCTAAATAATTGCTTTGAACTAATAAAGCTATTATATAATATAGCTTTTATAATTAAAGCTTATAAATTATATATATACTTAATTTAATAGTTGCTTATTTTTATAATATCTAGCTTTTTTTAAACATTATTTTAAATATTATTATTTTTTGCTTATATATATACTGTTTTATAATAATAATGCTACGTTATATTTATTACTTTTTAATATATTGTTTGTTATAGTAGTTCGTTTTTTTATTATATTCTAAGAATTATTATAAATCTTTAATAATAAAAAGCTTAGATTTGTTTTTTTTTAAGTATATTTTTTAATAAATAGTTATATAGCTTATTATATTATATGCTAATCTAATAACTTTGTTTAAAATTAAATGTCCTATTTTTATATTTTATTAGATCTTAATATATTACTAATGTTCTAATTTAATAATAATAAAATTAAAATTAAAAGCTTTATTATTCATTTAAAAAAAACTAAAAATTATTAACATAAAACATTATTTATTTTTATTAATATTGAACTTTTTTAATATAATGCTTTTAAGCTAATTAAATTTCTAAACCTATATTTAATTTTTATATAAAATAAAAACTAAAATAAAACGCTATATAAACTAGGCAATAAAAACTTTTTTTATATATTTTACTATATTAAAATAAGTTTTAAATATTATATTATTGTTTGGGTTGCTCTTTAGCTTACTAAGTACTAAAATATATAACTAATAATATTTTCTAGCTTTATTAGCTTTTAGGTTGTTTATAAGCCTAATATCTAGCTTATACTTAGCAATTAAACTATTAAATAGTATATTAAGCTATGCTAATAGTTTTTATATTATTATTAGTTTATATATTTATATTTATTACAAAAAGTATTTAATAATATTAGCAAGCTAAGCAAAAATGCTTTTTTGTTTAGTATTTTTTAGCTATTTAGTTTAACTTTTTTAAAAAAAAAGGTTATATTTTTTATATATTTCTAAAAGATCTTTTTAAACACTATTTCAAGTTATAAAATATTACTTTAAAAAGATTTATAAAAATTTAAAATATTAATATATATAATACCAAGTTTATTATTTAATAATTTATTTATTTGATTTTGTTTTTTTAAAGAATTTATAATACTATTTATAATAAAGCGCTATAATATTTATAAAATAAAAAAAATAAGCTTTTATAAAAATATAAATTTAGTAATAACATAATAGATTTATTTCTAAATATTAGTATTAAATATATTTATAAGCACTATATTAAAAAAAAATTAAATATAATTTAAATTAAATTTACTAAAATTTAAAAAAGTTTTTAGTTAAAAAAGATTAGTTTAAATAGTACTACAACTTGTTCTAAAAAATAAGAAGCAAAAAATAGAATAGTTCTAAAGCAAAAAAAAAAAGCAAAGTGCTAGATTTTAAAGCACTAGATATATTTTTATTAGAATAGTTTAGCATAAGTTATATTTTATATCTACCTTTATTGCTAACTATATTAAAGTTGAGCCCTTTAGCGATTTTCTTAAATAATACACGCACTATATTAAAATATATACCAAAAAGATAGGTTTTAATAGTTGCTATCTAAGCTAGGTTTATTATTAAAATAGCATTATAACAAGGTATATATATTATATATAGTTGTGATATATTTAGTAATAATAATTGTTTAGGAAAGAATAAAAAATAGACAAAAAAAGATATATCGTGCAAACCTGCTAGGTAGCAATGTTTAAAAGCCCAAAAAGTACACAAACCTTTCAGAAATACCTCAGGATTTAGCCCCTTAGTCCTCCAAAGCTACCCAAGCAATAGATCACTGCAAATCAAGCACTAAATAAGTAATAGACCTTTAATATCATAATACTTAATATTCTTATGTACTTTTGACCCTCCTTTAAAATCGCTGCTTTTTGCCAACCTCTAGCCGCTCCTCATCTCTTCGAATACAATATTACTCCCTAAAAAAAAAATTATCTTATACCATTAGCAGTAAACTATATAGCCTATGCCTAGACATATAATTAGAAAGCTACATTCTTATTAGACCTGCGAACGTAAGCCTTTAAACCTTTGCTCTTAAGTATTATTAGCTAGGAGATCGATTGCCCTATCGCTCTTATCGACCCAACCCTTGGGGAGATCTGCGGTGCTTCTTATATCGAAAGGATCCCCTGCCCGGTCGCCATTCCCGTAAGACCTAAAAAGATCATCTGTGCTGCAGAAAAATAGAATCTTGCTAAATAAAAAAAAAAGGACTTAGTAGTTTGAAGGCAACCTTGCTTCAACCTCCAATAATTAATCTACCTAGAACATAAAATAACAAGACCCAGCGCTTCCAAGGAGACTATACTACTATATCTACTATCTATAGCTAAAGATAAAAAAAGTATGTATTATAAAAGAAGAAAGCTTATTAGAGCAACCCCAACAAAAATAATAACTAATATAAGATCTAGATTCTATAATGGCATAATTTATATAACTAGCCCCTTAATTAATCTTTATTTTTTGTATTCTAAAAAAGCTTATTATTAAGGCCCTAGCTTTATATATAGCTTTAAGTTAGCCTAGGGGACATTATTAGCTTGTATAGCATACCTATTAGCTTCCGATTGCAGGAAGTAATAGATAAAGGTACATAGTTGGTCTCAAGCTTATTAGCTAATTTATTACATAGAACTAACTATTTAGCAAAGCTTAAAATAGTACATAAAAAATCAAGTGTTTATTAAACGTAATAAATAATTACTATATTAGATATAGAGCAAATAGCACTTATACGATCCCTAGAAAAGAATATTACATAGCTAGCCTATATAAATAAGTGATAAGATCCAGCCTTTTTTAGCTATGCTTAGCTATAACACTTCAAGTATAAATACTAGTTTTCTTTATAAACATTAAATTATAAAAACAAATACTATAGTTTCTTAATTATAAATAACTATTTTACTTATAGCTATATTAATACTTTTATTTCTTTATTCTAAAAAAGAATATAATAAAAAACTAAAAGAAATATTTAGGTATGTTATTATATAACACTTTCCTTTTTTTATTTAACTAAAAAAAAGCTTTTATACTATTTATACGTTAAAATTACCTAAAATATTGCTATTTCTTAATAGCTTATAATAATTAAAACAAACATAAAAAAAAGCAATAAAACTTTATATAAAGATTTTACTAATATAAGCTTTTTTAAATATTATAATAGCTATAATTAAAACAAATTTCTACCGATTAAAACAATTAATGTTAGTTTTTAGCTAATATTGTACTAAACTAATAATTTGCTAGCTTTAGGCCTAAATTTAAAAAAAAAAAAAAAAAAAGCTAGTTCAACTTTTTAATAATTATATTTAGTTATATTATTAAACAAAAAAAATAAATAATACTTTTTATTAAATATTATATAGTATAGACCTAAAAAAAAAAAAAAACTTTTTATAATTATTTGTTTATTTATTTTAAAACGTACGTATTAAGCATAGCATTAAAAAAAAAAGCAAAATTATAGCTTAGCAAGCATATTTATTAACTAATTTTTAGCTTTTTAGTTTTGTTAATATAACAAATCTAATTTATTAAATATATTAGTATATATTCTGCTAGTTAAAATTTTCTGTTTTTAAAAATAGAACAGCACTACTAACTACCTACTAACTCCGTACTAAGCTTAATAATAGCTAGGCAGCTATAATATTAGAGCTAGCGCGTATATTAACTATACTAATGTTTAAGCGCTAATTATTATAAAAAACTTATTTTCTTAGGTTAATTGCTACTTTTATTTAAAAAAAAAGCAGCTTAATATTTTAAAAGTTAAAAACATAAAATTATTTATATATAAAATATATATTAGCGCATAAATAATAAAGTTTAAAACTATATATAATTTTTTTATATAAATAATAAATAGTTTGTTACTGTTTTAATAAAAATATTTATTTTCTATATATTTTATTATAAAGATAATATAACTATATTTATTATTTATTCTGTTATATTTAAAGGACTATGAATCAAAATATAAGAAATACCGAGCTTACAAATAACAACCAATCCAATAATAACAGCAGCAATAGCAGTCAATCTAACAACAGTTAGTCCAGCAATAGTTAGCCTAACAATAGCTAATCTAACAATAGTTAGTCCAACAATAGTTAGTCTAACAATAGCTAATCCAATAATAATATAAAGACTAAAAGCAATAGATTTAAAGATATCTTTAGCAGTACCTCTTAAGCTCCTGCTCCTTTAAGTAATAATTAAGGAATAGCAACCTTCTAATAATTAGAGTCTATGCTATTTCTAGAGCTAGCTTAAAGAAAAAAAAATAAAAACTATAACTTTATTACGCTACTTTAAAACTTTAATATAAAAGGTTAAAAAGTGCTAATAAATAAAAAGATCTATTATATTTTTAAGTTTTAGAACTTTTTAGTTATTTTATTCCCTAGCTTAACTAAAAAATAAAATTACTACTAAGCTATTTTAATAAAATTAGCTAATATTTATATAAAAAAAGCAAAATTTATAACTAATAATTTTAATAAAATATATATTTTTAATAATATAAATTTAATTAAGTATAACTAAAAAAATTTTAAAGTTATATATATTATAATTAATATTAATAAATTAGTTATTTTTTATATTAGTTGTTTTTATAGTACTAAAAATAAAAATATTTATTTAAAATTAACATTAAATTTTAGATTTAGTAAAAAAAATATTTAAGAAATAAGATAATACTCCGCTTTTAATAATTAAAATATAATTTTTTTTTTTTTTAATTAAGATAGGCGTGCTATAAATATTATAATTTAAGGGATTAAGAATAGTTTATTATTTAAAAGAATTTTTTTATATAAATAGCTTGTAATAGTGCTACTTGTACTATTAAGGCTGCATAGCTAGGATCTGTTGAAATAACCCTACTTTACCCCCTGACCTATAATGGCTAGGCCGCTCACGCTAGTTAGA